>NMRB01000511.1:143352-157232 GCA_002633025.1 Notospermus geniculatus
TAGGTAGTTTTAGCAAGCTTACGTTTTACATTTACGATTACGATTTGAAAACGTCATGACGTCGGCTATGCGGGAGTTTTTTACGCGCAAGTCGCTTGCTACACGTAAGAAACTTACGATTTAATCAACGTCAAATCTTTCACGTTTGTAATCAAATAAATCGCTTTCAATTTGACACACCTAATAATGGGTAAATGTCCAAGTTGTAGTGAAGATTACAAATAAAATGGTGGACCTGTGTGTTTTTGAGAGCCGGACAAACATGGGATACATCGACAACATTTTATCATACACGGGAAGCATTTTACGTCAGATGACGCACCATCGCGTCACAAGGCGTCACGTCACTCTGTAATGACGTCATGACGTCGTTAAATCGTAATCGTAAATGTAAAACGTAAGCTTGCTAAAACTACCTAATGTATCCCATGTTTGTCCGGCTCTCAAAGACACATAGGTCCATCATTTTATTTGTAATCTTCGCTACAACTTGGACATTTACCCATTATTAGGTGTGTCAAATTGAAAGTGATTTATTTGATTACAAACGTGAAAGATCTGACGTTGATTAAATCGTAAGTTTCTTACGTGTAGCAAGCGACTTGCGCGTTAAAAACTCCCGCATAGCCGACGTCATGACGTTTTCAAATCGTAATCGTAAACGTAAAACGTAAGCTTGCTAAAACTACCTAATGTGGATTCGGGACCATTTTAAATTCACGTTGGACCACATTGGGTAGGATTTACACGCAAAAGTTTTGAACCACAATCGGATTCGATCGGATCGCATGTGGATTTTTGCCTGTCGTCTAAACGGCCCTTATGATTTAAATGAATATCCTGTGTCATTCGGTTTTCAACCCTAACCCGGCCATACCATTGTTAATTCTGTTGTATTATTTGATGGAATAAGCTACAACTTTGACCAAGCCTATCTTACTCTGACAATGCCTTGCTACATACATTCTTCCTGAGACAATTATTCCAAGAGACATTTATTTCTTTCCGCCCGGGATGTAATCTTTTTCATTGTCGCCCCCTCCCATTTACCAATGCCTCCCAAAGAAAGATTGACGGAATGTCACGATGGAGAGGCACTGATAGCCATGTCTGTTTTTAAGTGCCCGCCAAACAATAAAGCGGGTATTGGCATACGAGAGGCTTCTCAGTCATTACACCGGGTATGCATACTTTTTCTACAAGCATTTTATGTACATCTTCCTGCGGGAGATTTCTCCTCGTGGATAAAAATTCCTGAAGTTCTTCTTCCTGAAATGAATGGTCATGGGTTTATTAGGATCATTAGACTGCAATATTGACCTCATGAAGGGGCGGCGGATTCAGGCTTTCCAAAGCGATTCGGTGAAGTTAGGGTCAGGACTAGGTTTAGGATTAGGGTAGGGGCCAGTGACAAGGGTTGAGTGACGAGGGTTGAGGGTCATGGGTTGGAGTTAGGGTTAGGGGCTTGGTCTAGGAATTAGCGTGTAGGATAAGAACTGGACGACATTCAGCCAATGTGAGGGTCTATAGAATATCGGTGCTCGTGCTTCCTGAAATCTGTACGAAGAAAATATTGGTTGGCATTGTAAATCATTGGAAGTTTCTTCATGCATTTCTTCAATAAGGTGTAAAAAATATAATGACACCCATCTAAGGACCTCGCTCTGCAAATCTTAAAGATACCGGTACAGTAAGGACTTGTTGATTTTCTGCGTTGCGACTTGCCTGGCAACCTGATACCTGCGATTCAATACGATCGCAAGGAACTGATGCCGGTCGCCGACAGATTGCCGATTGAAGTCGACCACATCTTTGCCATTGATGGAAATCATGTCTGGTGAGTCCACTACGGCGATCGAGGGCCCAGTTGCAAAGCAAGTCGCAACGCAAAATCAGCTTGAAAATCAATGGTGGATTCCTAGCTTTAAGGGCAAGCCATCGTTTGACATTTTCATATTGCTTTGAATTGAGGCCCCTATGAGAAAAGCAATAAAGACACCTCCAGTTGACTGCTTTTATGGCCCAATGTGATCACTGTGCTTTATAGAAACAGAAAATGAGCAAAGTCCCAAGAATTACAGCTTAATTACATTACAAAATCAATAACAAAGAAATTCACCAAACATGAAAAACAGGTACAATTTTCTTGGAGAAGGAGCGTGTAAATGACACATTGAAGGTGTGACAACAATGTCACAAACGCATAGAACCTGGGGTGGCGAGGGTGTCCTGACATGCTCTTCATGTGAACCATACACGCTCAGTACAAAAAGGACAACCAGGAAGTAAAATCCAAATCCAATATGGCCGCCCTGTTTTGGAAAATCTTGCAGCAGTCATGGAATTCGCATGCCGAGTACTCTATACCTGTTGAAAATATTGCTATCAAAATGGGTGGACTAAGTAGAACAAAACTCGAACTTTATGATCCACATATCGTTTGATCTTCAAAATGTAACATTTCCTGGGAAAGTGTACCGATTACTTGTCTTTTGTTTCAACTTATTAGCTAATTAGTTCGTTCCAAGATGCGTCTCATTCAATTCCATTTGACTTATAGACCCCAGAGGTGCCTTCTTTTCCGTCATACAACTTGTACTTTTATGGTATTTTGACATCTTTTATTTACGACGCCTGACCACATTTCAAAAATTCACAACAATGGCTCGCCCTTAAGGTCTCGGGCCACTTGTGCATTTTGCGCTGCGTCATGCGTTAAGTCTTTTGTTATTTTCCGCCGCTCTGCTTCCAAATAATGGGAAAAGCGCACGACGGCGCGTAAAACGCACAAGTGGCCGGTGGCCTTTACTGGTGGTCTGGCATGATTTGCTGACAGCAGAATTTCCTCATTATAATATGCATTTTAGGACCACAACGGGGTAGGCCTAGGCCTATGAAAGAAGGAAACTACCGAAGTTTGGTGGTGCTGTTCAGTGATCCAGGGACTTCCATGAATAGGGCTATGAACCTTGAAATCCTTCATTCTTAAGGGCCTCGGTGTGCAACAATGGTAACCTCTTAAAACTAGAATGAATAGGGCCGTTTAGACGGCAAGTCAAAAAACCACATTCAGATTCAATCCGATTGAATCCGATTGACCCGCATGGGGCCATATGTGCGTTTAGACGAGATTTGAATGTGGTTGTATATGGTCCAATGCGGTCCAATGTGGATTCAGAGTTAGAGGACTTTTGTGTAGAGACTCTCCAGCCAGTGAAGTGGGGAGGAGCTTTGTGTGAAGGTCATTCCTGGTTCCCTTGGTTCTGGTGGAGGCTTGCACATGGCATATCCGGTCTGTGTTCAACATTGATGCACCAAAATGTTTGAAGGATGTGGATAAGCAAGCTCTGGTGTGGAAACTAGTTTTTTGTTAAACTTTGAGTTTGATCCAAATCAATCATGAAGACAAAAATCAAGTAAGGCAAATATTATCTGCTTATTTATCATATCAACACAATAAACAGTATGACTAGAATGTGGTTATTTATATTTATACTCAATAGAGGACATCTCCTCTACATCTCCTCTACAGTGACTAGATGAACGCATGTTTTTTTTACAAAGAATCAAGAGGCACAGTAGAGTGAAATGATCCAGGGACCATGCACTCACTTCGGTGGCAATTAAATGTCGAATGAGTGAAATGTCTCCACAAGTGTCGCATTCAATAGAGGGTGATATTTGAGATTAATGATTCGGCACCCTACTAAAAAAATCTCTGTAGGGTGTGACAGGGGGGGGGGGGCTTGGGTGCTCTAGGGTATTCTTGGGTGTTCTTGGGTAGACTGTTTCAAAATACCCATTGAGCAAAGGGTGTTCTAGGGTATCTTTAGACAAAAAACAGTACTTCAGAAAAATACTACCTCCGTAACCTTAAAAAACAGGTCAAATCAGAAAGGAGCATCTCCTGTGATGTACATGCTCTTTGAATAGAGCTATAAAAATTGGTGATCCCACTGTCCTGGTTAATATATAAACAGCAACCAAAATTCTTTTTTTGTCCATAAATAACTCCTAGTGGCATCAAATGAAGTCTGGTATATAACATCCTAACACCATTGACAAATACATGTAGATTACATTACCATATGGAGACAAATATCGGAGGCTGAGAATCAATAAAATCAATCTGACATGAGGTGATGTGCGACAGGTTATGTGGAGGAACAAGCTGTAACTACATGCAGTTGTACAGTTATTGTGCAAAATATTGCTCCAAAGATGGGGGATCCATTTCAAAATACGAACCCACCACACTCCCATAGGCTACAAACATGTATGTGCATTGGTAAGAAGAGCACCCACCAAGTGGGACTTGCCAATGGGTTGTATCAGCAACTTGAGATTTTTTAAGTCGGGAAACGCAAACTCTTGAACTATATTTTCCCCAAACCCAACTCCACGCTGGCACGAGCTGCCGACATCCTTTTGTTGAATGTTTCCTGCTCTGGTGTTAGATATCCTCCACCGAATGGAGAGTACAGCTGAAGACGAAGGGGATGTGCCTTGGATCCCCATACAATGCGATGGGAATGTCATTTCTTTGTAAGTTGTCAGCAACAGCCATCTTCTCAATGATCCTGCTCTCCCGTAAAAGGGCACAATCATGCTGCTTGTCTTCCATCGGCCCATACATGTTGGCGATAAAACCATTTGGAACAATCACGCTCTGTAATAAAAAAGCAAAGTCAACATTGGCATTGAACTATAAATTACAGATGATCACCACAGCCAGGTCATACTAATTTGTACACAAGATGGTGAGACAAATTGTGATTACTACCAGAGTAATAGTGACCTCAGAATTTAGAAATTTACCGGTAAAGTTTCTCAGATTTGTATTAACTAGCCCTCATATCCTGTCTGTTCCAATCATTCAATGAAAACTGATGGCAAGTGCAAACGGGGCTTTTATGTTTGTTCATTGTATCTTTGTTGTTTATTGAATGTAAATACTAAGAATGTAACCCACCTGAAATTTAATTGCGTGTACCCTTTTATGGCCGTTGTAAACCATCCTTTGATCCCGAACAGGTCGGCAACACGGTCTGACCGTTCCGTCAATGAATCCGAAAATATTGTGCCTGGGGCATCCCTTGGCAACGATTGCATCACGGAAAGCATCAATACTGTGCGCTGACAGCAATGGTTGATCCAAACTCTCCCGCCAGTGTGAATGAAGTTGATAGATTTGGCCGATGGTGGTGTTGAAAATCCTACCGAGCTCAGAATTAGTCCGACTTATTCCAATGAATGAATTGTGGAAGTGACAGAACGTCTGCCAAACGCTTAGGGCCATATTCATAACGAGTGTTTAGCCTAATCAGCGTACAAATTCTGCATTACACAGGTTAAAGGCCTAGAAAACTATTGTTCTCCCATCTGTGTTTGCTGCCTGATATCTGGCATTCACTGAAAACCCAGAGTTTGTCAAAGCGAGTAATTTAGATTACTAACCTGAAATCTGAGCCCATCTGAGTAATGCATAACTCAGTGCGAGAAAGCATTGAGTAATCAAAGTTCGTCATCCTGGGCTATCTGAGTAATATAAAACTCATAGGCCTACCCTGACAGCATGGCGACGTCTTAAAGACGTGGAACATGTAATTAATCAGCATAATGACAAATGTGGCACATTAAAGCATTGGGACAACTAATACCAACACGGTGATGAAATTAGTTGTTACCATAAACTATCCTCATAATTTAAATGAGTGTTAAAATATTAGGAAATGATGCATGACCTACACCACATAAATTATCAAGAAATTTGAATTTAAGGCTCATCATCAACTCCCATTATGTTGTAGCAACTTCACTGTTGCGGCCTACTCGGCCTAACAGAGTCCCCTGATCAGGGTTTTTTGATCATCAGGAGTTCTTTGGTGGCTCCTCCCGCCAATGAGGCATTGGCTCCCCGCACGTTGAGGAGAGCGTTACTCAAAGTGAGAACCCATCTACTACAAAGTTGTTACTCGCAGTGAGTAGTTTCTTACTCAAATCTTGAGGGGAGCATTGGTACTCAGTATGACGAAGGCACGCTACTCACAGTGAGTATAGTCTCTCTCAAATTGACGAATCCAACATTACTTATTCTGATGAATAAACTACTTGTTATGGGGATCGGGGGGTTAGTAATCTAAATTACTTGCTTTGACGAACCCTGGGCTTTCAGTGTTATCCGCAAGATGATCACACGCGTCTAACTTTCCTGCGTGTCAGTGTGGGAGCACAAAATAAAGGGCCGTATTCCAGAAGGTTCCTTTACTCTAAGGTTTCCCTTTAGCTATTGTTTGCAGGGCAGAATACAAAAGCTTAAAGTGGACCTTAGAGTTAAGGAGGCTTCTAGAATACGGGCCAAAGTGTTGGACAAATCCTAGACAAGCCTGATGGTTGAACATTTCCCTCTGAGTCTTGGACTTACACGCAGGAGAGTTGCACGCGTGTGATTATCCTGCGGGTAAACGCCGGTGGTGAAGCAGCATACAGACATTAGACAATAGTTTTCTAGGCCTTTGACTTGTGTAATGCAGAATTTGTATGCTGTTTAGGCTAAACACCCTTTATTAATACGGCCCTTAACCCTTTCGCGCCAGATCTCGCCGTTTGGTGAGTTTGGCCTGTACCACACACCCTTGGACATTCAAACTGCTTACATAGAATCGCAACCAGTGGACCTATTGATGTTCTCTTTGCATATTTTTTAATGCGAGACTACCCCCCCCCCTGAATACGCGATTTTGCTCTGTTTGAAGAAACCTCGGTACAATTGCGTTTTAACGTTCGTCCTGGGGTCTAGATTGACTGACTCATCTGACTCGTTGTGACGAAATGGCCATATTCCGGAACGGAAGCAGCTACGACAACGCAACTAGCGCCAAAAGAAAGAAGAGAAAAAGTAGCTTTATTTTGACCAATTTTCAGACGCGTTGGAGCAACGGTTATCGAGATATAGACGTTTAAAGATTGGCAACCTGACGAAAACGTAGGCAGAATGCGACTATTTCTTCTCAACTTCAGCTCTGGCCTGTTTCTCTCACAGACATTTTGGAATAAGCATGAGGTTGTGGCCCATTTAGTTGCCTCCAGAATGAGTTCCCTGTCACCAGTTTTGGTTGCAAATTTTGGGATCAAATTTTGGGTGCGTTCTTGTAGAGACGTCAGAAATTCATGTTACGAAATGTACACGTTTCAAATTCATCCAGGCCCGAAAGGGTTAATGTCTTCCACATTTCCGAAACGAAATTTTTCTTTGCATTCTTGTGGCGTATATGTATTTAGATTAAAGCGAATGGCTCGCGGGGTTTGTTTACATGTCCTCAAATCAAGCGCCGTTTTGAGAAAAAGGCGAAAGAAGGATTTTAGTTTAATGGGAAATGCATTAAACAGCCAAACTTCGGAGGCGTATTCTGCAAAATCTACCGCTTCGAAATCAATGTGAAAAGTGCAAAATGTACATTTTGACCGACTGAATTTGAAACTGTCATTAACCCATTTTAACAAATTTTTAAATGGAACCTCGTCCCCAGGTGCACGATCGCATATTTGGTTTTATAAAAGTTTAAAGTTAAAGTTTGGNTTGGTCACGTAACTCATTAACATGATCCACTGGTCATAATATGTTACCGTAAAGGTTTCGTGACGAAAAATTTATTATTCATGACGTGGTGGTAAAGTGCTTTTCAGAATGTCCAGTCATTTTTGAACTCATTTTACCTCGCAATGGAACATAACCTGCCAAACCACAAATTGGCCAGTTACGTGTGGATGACTGCATGATTATCTTGAATCAGAGTATAGACCTGAAAAAGGCCCTATTAGAAGTCGGTCAGCCGTTTACTGGCATGCACACGTAACGGGTTAATTTGTGGCTTGTGGTTAGCTTCCATTGCAAGGTCAAATCAGTGCAAAAATGACTGGCCATTCTGAAAAGCACTTTAGTCTGAACAGGGGCTGTGTTGACCATTGCAATCAGGTCACGGAAAAACTTTGGGGGAAAACCTTTTTTCTCAAAAATTGTTTTGATTTCCCGAATGGAACTTTAACATGACTATTTCTTATGAGTGTTTTCAAAATGTACTGCAGAAATCAGATTTTCACACAAAATAAAAAATGTTGATTTTGTAGCCTTTCCCTTTTCCCGATCCACGCGAAGAGATTATTTTGCCGCTAGTTGGGACACGGCACAGTAACCGAAAAGTCTGCTTCGTACGCCCTAGACTGGTACCTTGTCCTAACAATTTTACATCGGACTTTTGCATATGTTAGGACCGGTCCTGCCTATCGCTTTCGTGAATCTGATCGGCCGGTGCTGGCGCATGTCATAAGTCAAAGAACTATTATGTTGACACCTTTCCATTTTTAACACCTTCGTGATTGGTGAATTTCCTGGATCAAATGGAGGTCATCTTGTATCTGCATTCCGGTACGTCAGCCTTATTGAGAATTGAATAAATTTACATAATGTACACAAAATTTCCAAGTGACGTAACTGGCAGCCAATACTGGTCCTACAAAAACAAGCCACGACTGCAGCACGCAGGATGGTAGGATCAGGTACTGGTCTACGTACTCCGGGCTTCGCGCCTGATTTGCATATTATGATAATAGATTCGGCGATTCCCCACATCCCATAAAGCGGGGTTCATTAAGACCGCCCCCATCCCAATGGGGCGGTCTTCCTTGTTTTTACTGAATTTCTCTCGATCTCTCGATCTCTCTCTCCATCCAATCTGTGGTTTCCGCAAATTATCTAAAAAAATACGCCATGTATCGCTGCAAAACTTCGAGAGATTATAGACATCAATATTAGACAGAACGCTAATGATTCTTGTTATCATCCGAGCAGAATAAATTGTGAAATTTGGACGATTTTTTCCCGTTTATCGCATTATCGTGTTTGCCTGTCGGGCAACCTCCATACAGACGGCGGCTGAACAAAACGCCTGGAGACCTAGCCACTCTCCAATGCCGAGGTCAGACAGTATCGCCGCACAAGTGCAGTATCACAAAACGAGTACGCCGTACCTCCTGGGCTGGTGGGATTGGAGAGTGCCCATACATGCCATACTGATCATGTCAATACGCAAACCGTCGAGTCACTTTTGTTCCCTGGAAACAATCATCTAAATAAGCACACCTGTGCGGGGATATTTTGTTTTATGTAGTTGATAGGTAAGTTAACATTGTTGGTGTCAAATCGCATACAATGTCAACCAAACGAAGTGGTGTTAATTCGTATATTCAGCGTGATTTCAAGTGGCGCTTGCTTACCGGTAGCATGCACTCACCTCACACATGCATGCATGCATGCATGCACATCATCATGCATGTAGGCATGACATGCTCAATGCTGATCGCGTGGCGTGTTTAGCCGTGCATGCCGGCGCCGGCGTGCATAGCATGATCAGATGATAGGCCTAGCATGTGCATCATGTGCACATATGCCATGCTTCCCATCATTCATATAAGGAGGCCTACCCCCTAGGCTAGGCCCCTAGCCAATAATATAGGCCCCTAATAATAGCCTAGGGAACGAGTGTAGAATCCCCTGTCAGTGCCCAAAAAAAGGTCATCGATTGACGGAATAAGCCGCATTGTACAATAGGATTTCCATTGTGTGCCATGGAGTAACGTCACTTCCGACGGGGGATTCTAAACTTTAGCCTAGCCTAGACCTACCTAGGGCCTACCACCGGCACCGGCATAGGCCTACTGTACTGGCTAGCATGCTAGGCCTAGGCCTAAGGCCTACTCTATTATTAGGCTTGGCCTACTCGGCATTCCCCACAAGCACTGGTACATTCAAGTTCATGTTTTCTGCAGCTACATCGGTTTTTGTCACAGAATCACCTTCACGAATGATTCTGGTGCTGGTAACGGGTCATTTGTTTTAGGATTTAAGCGTACCGTTCTTTAAGGTCCAGCAGAATTCCTCTGCTCGAAGGTCATTTCCTTCTCCCACCCAGGTTTAAACATGGTAGTAAACTCCGAGTGAATGGTATTTGGCAGAGTCGGACGATGGGGGAGGTACACGGCACTACATATCCTACTGGCCACTTTGTTTGTGAACTGCTTTTTTTCTAAAACATATCCAATGCATCTCCCTTCCCACCACCACAAAGGGAGACAAGTAGCTTTTCCCCTGCATTCACAACTTGATGGGAGGAGAATACTCAATGAAAGGAGTGACCCATGTCGTTGGAGAAGACACCGACCTTCTCATTCTCATTCTCATGTGCCACCATTTGAAACCAGATGCAAATGGCTTTCATTTTAGATCTGAGAAAGCGAGCTCAAGGTTCCCTCTGTTAAACAGTTTGCCTCCTTAAAGACAAGCTCGGTCCACATATTTGCCTGGTCCTTCTATTCATCCAATGCAATGTCTGGATGTGACGCATCTTCTCAACTCTTTAGTATCGGCAAAAGTGAAGCTCTTAAACAGCACAGGATGGAAAGGAGTTTATGAAACTTGCAAAGGTGTTCTCTTCGGAAGCAGGTGCTTGGAAAGTTTTGTGAATGCAGGGAAAAGCTACTTGTGTCCCCTTATGGCGGCGGGAGGGGGATACTTCATACATTGGATATGTTGCGGAAAAGCGATTCATAAACAAAGTGGTTGGTGAATAACTAATATTGATGCTCGCAGCCTCCACCAGCATCTGACTCTTGTCAAATGACTTTCAGTCCTGACGTTCATTCCTTGTTTACCACCAAGTTCAAACCTGGGTGGGAAGAGTAAATGACGTTCGACCAGAGGAATGGGGCTGGACCTTAAATAACGGTTCACTTATCCTAAAACAATGGATTCGTTACCAGCACCAGAATCACTCATGAAGATGACTTGTCTGTGCAAAGGGACTCTGCGACAACAACCAATGTGTTTGCAGAAAACATGAACTTGAATGTACCAGTGCTTGTGGGGAATGCCACGAAGCCACATGCACAAACATTCAATTGACACAGAAGATTTGGACTCTCTGCAGATAGCAGAAGGATATTTTCGTGAATTTTGTAATGATGATCAGTGTTTAAACATGACTTAAAAGGAGTTCACTTTTTGCATTGATGAATAACACATAAAGGATATGCATAGGGTACTTTAATTGGGATTCTGGTGAGGTGACCTAGTGATTTGGGTGTTCTTTGTGGCAGTGATGTCATATTCATGTCGAAATATCACTATGACGTCATAACTACGTCATATCTACGTCCCCCAGTGCTTTTGATGGGCTTAATCCATTCTTTGGTACCACATTTATATACATTTGTAATACATTTATAGGCCCTAAAAGCAACTGTTAAGGAGATACACCACCTCAAAAAGTATTTTGGCGGCCACATTGGATTTATGCCGATTACATAATTTCCCGTCGTCAGATTTTGGGAGATTTTGGGTGGGATGTTCCTTGACACCCATAGAACAAGTTCCAGTCATAAAACAAACTATTGCAATTTGTTTGGGGTCCAGGGATTTTTTTCATATTTTTACTGGACTAAACAGTAGCGAGGAGAGTGACCATGGTGACATGATTGACAGTGAGTGATGACAACGGCGACGACTCGCGAGTCATCCGCAAAACATGCAAAGGATGGTGTTGGCCGGGGTTCAACGACGTTCAGGAGGTACACCGCTAAGTCCTCATTAGTGCTACAACAATTTTCTGTCTTCACACGCCGTCATCTGGCTGAACTTGCAGCAGTAAGGCGAATTCTCTGGTCGGGCTTCATTGACACCCATAGAACAAGTTCCAGTCATAAAACAAACTATTGCAATTTGTTTGGGGTCAAGGGATTTTTTTCATATTTTTACTGGACTAATGATCTCGAGTTGACGGTTATGATGTTTCACTGCGGCAATGCGCGGACTGTCCGACGACTTGCACTATAAATTCACCGTGATGAATTATAGATTTTCCGACATGTAGACAGTGGAAATCACTAGCCGAGATTATGCTCCATACATATGAACCTTCCTGATAATGGCTTTCTGACGACTTGCTTTTCCTGGTGATGTTATAAAAATCATGAGGTAACCGTCTTGGTGACTGAAGCCGAACTCACAAGCAGGACCCGAAATCTTAGGCTGTGGATAAAAAGAGACTACTGTCTCATGGAATGTAAACTTTCCTGATCCGTGTTTAACGAGGCCTTCCTTTGGGTCAGGGACCCGCTCCATAGCAATGCCTGAGAGGAAGGGTATCCCAAATACGAACAACCTATCATTGTAGTGATCATATTTAATAACTAACCCATTGCATCGTTTGTCAATCTTATTTTTCAGTTTGATTCGGTACTTCACTGCTTCATACATATATTCTTCCAAGTGAGAATAGAAAAAAGAATGAGCAAAGTAATGCAGCCCCCATTGGCAAAAAACCAATGGCTTACCTTTTAAATGAAGACGAACACCATTTTTAAGGACAAAAATGTTAGATTTATTTGATTTCTTCAGCTCGTAAACAGTGGCCTCCCAATGACCTGATACCTTGCAGTAATGAAGTGCTCTATCTCCGACAATACGTCTGATAGGTTCTCTCATTCTACAGCAGATATCAGATACTGGAATGGGAATCTGCCCTAGAAATGTGCTATTGACAATATTAGAGACCCTCAGAACCTTACTACACGATAGGAAAATGTAGGATTTGTAAATGGGTATTGGGTAGTAATTAAGCAGGCATTCGATAAAAATTTTATCCTTATACAGGAGGCTATAGTCGCCCACCCGGCGGCGACGAGAAAAGAATCGAAATTGCACAAAAGATCGTCGTTTTACATAAGCAGAGGCACGCCTGTGAAACATTGTCACAAACCAACCATGTTTCGAACTATCAAAGTACCATATCTCACTTTTAGAAATAATAACAGGTGGTAGAAATTTTCCTGTCTTTTGAATCCTATAAAGTACATGTTTTGTCTGAAAAATGTGGCTCAAAAATATGACGGACAATTCGTCAGCATAAGGCGCATGGAATAATAAAAACCTTATAGGCCTTTTCAGCTTTTCAGAAATTCAGCGGGCAATGCTCGACACAATGATCCCGGAACCCGCCGAGAGGTGGCAGTACACGGCGAAGGCCTTTTTGGATCGCTGTCGATATTTTTATAGTGTAGGTGATTTTCGGGTTGCTCATAGTCGTTCGTTTGGTACCAAGGGGATGAAGTTGCTCGTTGTTATGGCTGTCCATCAATAGATAATTGGGAAAGATGTAGATAGTGACTCATACTGTGGAGAAAGCGATGTTGGATGTAAAGATATTTGGGTGTTTTTGGAGATAATGAGACAAGCACAAGTACTGTTGACGTAACGATATGCCGCCACCTGTTGCAAGCGCAGTAGGCCTACTTGTCTGCGTCGTGTACGGCAGTGAAGTGTGCATTGTGTCAGGCGGTTGAACAGCACAGGTTTTCGTGACGTCATGGGTTTCAGCCGCCGGCTTATGATGTACACGTTGCTTGGGGAAGTACAGTGCAGAAATGAAGGCAAAAAGTCAGGTGATTCAACAGCTCAGATTTTGATGACTCTAAATCCTCAGATTTATGGGTACAAGTGTCCACCTCATTAAAACCTTGCGTGACCGCCCAATTATTTCATATGCATGTCTTTCCAAAGGGACTTCACCGTGAATGGCTAAGGTTGGGTTCTCGGTGAATGTCTGAAGGAACTTCGCTCTGTCGCTTGCCGGGTTGTGAAATCGACACGTAGTCTGGATTTGAAATTGATCTCACTGGGTGAGAAGGCCTATTGTGACCGCTGTGTAAAAGTTACAAAACCCGTCATTCGAATCGATCGCAAGCTGATCGTATCGTAATCAAAGGCGGAAACCTTGAAATTGACCATACTGAAGTCGGCCGGACGTCATTCTGCCATGGTGGTAGTG
>NMRB01000511.1:169495-193064 GCA_002633025.1 Notospermus geniculatus
AACGTTTACTGTTTATTTATGATAAGGGTTATTGATGCCTTCGGCGTAAGCCCTTTTACCATGTATCTTAATACGTATTAAAATTCATTATTAATCTAAATGCTGAACGTCAATCTAGAGTACGTTTTGTGTAAAAAAATAACATCATTCGATTATGCCTTTACATGTACAAACCGTCTCAAAAAATGTTGCCATTTTGATTCTGTCTCAAAAATAAACTCTTGATTTCTTTTAATTGAAAAGCCTGTCCTGCAGAGAATGACGTCGAAAGTCTTTTCCAATTGCATGCAGAAAAGTTTTGATGTCGTTCTTGTAACGGTCACAATCAGAGTTTTTGTGACTTTCCAGTTTTACGATTCAGCGCCGTCTCCGAATGGATCTTGGACTCCGCGTCAACGAGTCTAACTGCTGCAATTTTCTGTTGTTCTGTAAGAGCATTTCGCCGTCCCCTTTCTACTTATTCAGATGATGCAAATAAATGTTCACTGTTTGTGTCTGATTTTTTCCACATAAAGATTCAGACATAATCTGGTGGATGTGTTTTGTTAAATGTAGTCATTTTGTCCCCACTATTATTATTGACTTTGTGACATGGTACATTTCTTCTCTCTTTGTTTTTGCTCTACAAACTACACCAACGACGACACTCCTGTATGAGTCGAATGACCCATATCTTCACTATCAAAGATGAAAAAATGAAACAATAGGGCCGTCTAGACGAAAGGCAAAAATCCACATACGATCCGATGGAATCCGAATGTGGTTCAAAACTTGTCGTCTAAACGGCCCAATTTAGTCCAAAGAATACGGAGTCGAGATCAAATCAAAATGGTAACTTTTCCGAGACCCCTCAGTCCCGAGTGGCCTTAATATCTCGTTATTAGGAAAACATTAGGTGATTGGTGAAATTGCACGTCTTAGTGTTACAATATATTGTCCCCCCCCCCCCNCCGCCTGTAAAAACTCTAAAAGGTGTACTCAGTTAGAGAACCATCTTTGACAGACAAACAAGACAACAACCGCAGTTCTCAAAATATTTTTGATCTGTATTTAGATTTTGTATTAGATCTTTCCGGAAGGGCCGAAGAGCATTTTTGGCCCTGGTGGGCTAAATACGGAAGAGGCAACCTCAAGCTACTCGTGCTGCTGACTTGGATGGGGTCTTTTACTTGCCCTTACAAACGTACAAGGTGCAAGACACCACGGCTTAAGCCTAGTTTATACTTCGACGCACGACCATCGCCAGCGACCGATGCGCAATCTTGCTTTCGACGCCGACCCCGTCGTGCGATTTGCACGGTGTCCGATCTCGATGCTGTAATTACTGCCTTTCATAACGGTTCGATCATTTTTGGTTTTTCCTAATATCTATCATCATATTTTGAACCCACTCGTGTCGTTTTGATGAAAAATAATTTCAGTTATTGATTGATGATACTCCAAACTACCACTTACTAATCATCGCACGCCGAAATAATTAACTGTACAGAAAATATATTCAAACAGTTGAAAAAAATCAGCAATGTTACTGCCCACGAAGAGTTTTAACTTCAGCAATGTTACAGCCCACGAAGAGTTTCAACTTCAAACTGTCAGCAGGCAGATCTCAAGCTCTGTCATGTCTGTCAGTCTGAAAAAATTCTAATTTTGACTGCAGGGCTGTGCATTGAGTTGTATACACTATTACCTTTTTCTGACGCATCCGTGCATCTTGAAATTGAAGTGCGTCTTTCTTCTCCATACCCGTTCCTCTCCTTCTGCTCATCTGACAAACAGAGTCGAAATCTTTCGGTAGGACAACAAAGGTTGTACACTTCGCCAGACAACAAATTACAGCACAGGTGAGAAATGACGTAACATTTTGCTGTGGGATGTCTGATTTCAAAAGGCTCCAGTGGTTCACTACCGGTTGAAAATACGTCTGCACATGGCTGTTAGTTGCCATCTCAAAATATACTCATTACGATATCTTTGTCTTTACTCTTATTTCTCTTTTGCTGATCATCACGGGCAGGACCATTTGTGGTCTAATATCGATGATTTATTCGATCCACGCTGTGCCTTTCTGGCTATTGGTGCTGCCATCGACACCATTGCGTTTGACGTGCCACCCAGAAGTTTGGATGCGGTGTGATTGTTAAGCATTTGTACCGATGGGTCGCCACCCTCACACATCAGCAGTGACTTAACCGCGGCTCAGCACCCCACCTCTCCCAACACAAATATTTCACGACGTGCGATGCAAAATCTGCCATGAAATTTCGAGTATGACCTGATCACAGACTCTCTAAACCGATATCTCTGAGCGAAGTTAAGCGATCCTTAGGTTTGGTTTACTCTCCGATCGTGCATTGTACGGTATGTGATGAACGGCTTTAAATCACCATTGGTGCTCGGTTGCTGACAATAGAACTCAAGAGTGGACACAATATGAATCGATAGAGATGGTTGTTTTTTTAAACACCAGGCTCATTCTACGGGAAGAAGTGCCATTGGGAAATCACAAAGCAGGAAAAAAAAACGTTTGGAATATGTCTAACTTTGAAGTGTTTTCTTCAACTTCGATCTTTTCTCTTCCCGAAATCACAAGAAATGAATTGTGAAGTGACTTCCATGTCAATGTTCCCGGCTGCCCAACTTCAGGATCCTGTTGTACATGATTACAGACTAAAGGTACTATTATTTCAAAATACGAATTCTGTTTCTAAAAACATAATAACTGAGTTTTTTTGTGACAGGTGAGGAAGATATGACACATGTGAGGAAGACACAAATAAAATAGGGCTTCCACAGTTATTTTCCTAACAGGGCAGTTGTCATTCATTGCATAATGCAAAATAGGCATGGTGAAAATTTGAAAAGGACGCTCGGTCTCTTGGAAGGCCCAGGCCTATTTATGACGAATCCTACCCTGACCTACTTCTTATCAGGTTATTACTGGGTTTGAAATGGACATCATACAACCTGGTCTCCAGACCAAAATTCGGCTCCCCATGTTGCGCTTTTTTGGCCCACCCTGTAGTTCTCAGTGCGTTCTTTAAAATGTTGCCGAAAGGGCTCAAATTGCGTGCGAACGGGGTAGACGTTGTGCTAACTTTTTGCAGTCTTTTTACGAACTTCATGAACGAGCTCAGACGGGAAGGTGCACCAGCGGTTCGAGACATTATTCCGCCAACACACAGAAAAATATTCGCCTCCACTTGAGGAGATAAAAATTACATGAACGCTTGTCCGTAAAAGAAGTTACTTTTGGATCTGGAGTTGAGATCTTTGAAACTCTGTAAACGTATTTTTTAACTGATATCTCAAGTAGACATACGACTGTCTCCAGTCAAATTTAATTTCTGGATGACTCATAATATTTCTGGAGTACTCATGATATTATTTAGAGCGGTCCTACTAAATTGAGACAACAAGCGTCAACTTGAGACAACTACTCCAAAACTTGCGTCAACAAGGATTTTTCGTTCATTTTTTGGCCAATTAACGATGAGAAAGCTCAATTTAAGTATCTTCTGAGCGTTTCAATGCATTTGGAACATGGAAAACGAAGATATCGATCAATATGTGTTAATGTGAAATAGCGGCCGGTATTTGCTTCCTTCACCCGCCGCTAGGGACACTGAATATTATCATATGGAACGCCCAAGTGGAAATAATTTAAAAGTTACTACTAATAGCAAATTGATATTTCATTTTTTCAGATTGATTCGTTTTGAGCCTGCACAAGATTCGCTGTATTTCATTTCAGAATGACGAATGTCAAATACGCATAATACACGTACTTTTCCACTTTTCATTCAGTTCAATCTGTGCGACTTTGGACCCTTGCATGGCTTTTCCCTTGCCCACTTCAGTTTTTGAGTCTCCACTTTCTCTGCAATGTGCTTTGTTAATTGACGCGTTTCTGCTTCATGTTACGTTCACCATGTTCACTATGTTAGTAGGCCTATCAACTTACATATTCATGTACCATATATCAATTGGTCTGAATAAATCATTCATTCATTCATTCATTCATTCATTCATTCATTCATTCATAGCAGAGATTCCATCACTTCTCCCTTCTTCTTTCACTCTTTCACCCACGATTTATTATATTATTATACCACCCACAGCACGTGCCTGGGTGGATGTTAGAACACAGAAAAAGCACAAAAAAGGGTGGTATACAATATTCACAGTATTTATTAAGACACATATATACATTGTACATACATATTGTACATCTACATACATACATACATACATACATACATACATGCATTGTACATACAAAAACTCAAGTTACTGGGCACAAACTGAACACCATCAGCATGAAACATTTCGCCGTGCATTTAGCTTACAATACAAAATCACCAGGGAAAAATGCCAAAATGTAGAAATGATAAAAGCACAGGATAAAACATACACCAGACCGATACCATACATACAAATAGTACATTATGATACACCCAATTACCAAAGAAAAAAGTTTTCATACTCAAGCACAGTAGTCCTGGTACAGCACATTAATTGTGGCTGAACATAATCTAACTATGAAGCCTATGCCGCAAGTTCAAGTTCAACATTAGAATTCAATATTAAAATGTTCTGTTCAGAGTCCACTTTATATCTCCATAAGCGCCACTCTTTTCCTGGCACCGGAATTGGTCCGGTTCAGGTCCGTAGAAAATCTATCAAATGGACTTTGGCGTTGTCGTATCCGGAAAAGTAGGGGAAAACGGACTGGAAACGGATCGGATCCGTGTGCCAATGAACCTTGCTTTACTCGCGTGCGCTGGCCTGGTTTTTTGGCAGTCGTTGGTGTATGGGGAATTATCAAGTTACCGTCCATTGATGTAATGGTAGGCTCCGCCGTGCGTTTTTGTCTCTGTGTGCCGAATTTGCGAAATAGAGCATCCTGTTCTTCCTTCGTTTTCGAATGCCATGCAACGTCAGTCAAGCGACATTTTGACATCCACAGCGAGAGTTCGTAATTGCCTTTTCCGGCCATGCCGGCCGTGCAATGCACATTTAGCATCCAGATCTTGTAATTTCACGACATTGTAGAGTTTTTCTATGAACGCCGGGAGTTTTGCGGGATTCCAGTTGATGCTGTGCTTTAAAATGTGGTCGCAATTACATTTGTATTGTTCGTCCAAGAAAAAGGCAAGGAATCATTCCAGAGTTTCCGCGTGAAAACATAATCCCTGATGTTAGGTAACAGTCTATTGTTAAAGTACGTGGCAAAGTCCGGTTGCAAGGTTTCAAATTTCGTTGCGAGCTCCAGAGATGATTCCTCGAATTGCTATTCGTCTTTCTTTGTCAGCAGTCCCTTAGCACCGAAATATCCTGTATGATCAGTGATTTGTCGTTGTTTACGACTCCGAGTTCCGTCAGTTTTCGTTTAGCGTTTTCTTCCAAGTGTTGTGAACACAGGATGAAAGTTGCTCTGGGAAAACAATCTTTTAACCCCTTCATGAGAGCTTTCTCCTCGTTGGACCCCGCCACGAGTTCACTGAAGCCCACAGCTGCTCGATCAATGTCCGTACTGAGTTTGCCTTGAATATGTGAAAAAAACCTTTGATACGTGAAGTACTCCCCATCTCAATGAAGGTACTGTACATCGGTCCCAAGAAAATGGACGGTTCTTGCGTGTTGTGCCTCACGAGCATTGTGTTTTTGTAAACTGTGGTGGTGACAAAATAAGGTCCCATGTTAAAAGTTCTATCTACACCAAGCATACTAGGATGCTTAACATTTTGGTCGCATTGCTGTCCTGGATTTGATCTGGTGTACAAGATGATCGAATGCACTTTTCCTTTCGTACGGATAATCTCCTGGGTAAACGGATGAGCGTCTATGTTGTTCATCTGGGTTTGTAAATCGTCAGCATTATTCCGTCGGGCGTGATCTTTTCCATCGGTCGCGTGATATTTGACGTTCTGAACATTCCATGGAACATTTTCTTCGTTTTCCACTACAAACTTAGCGTAAGCCTCCCTCGGTTTTACGTTCTTTACGAGTGCTTTCACTGTCTGCATTGTTTTCGCCTCTGTTTTGATGTACTCGTTCTTCATTTTTCTAGCGTTTCCATGTACCGAAATAGTTTCTGGCCACTTGCCCACATAATCGAAAATCGCACGCGTTAGTCCAATCTGAGGCACCGAAGAAGGCAGTCTGTCGAAATATGTAATCCGGCGTTTATAGTTTGAATCCCGTTTTAACGTTGTGTAGTAATTGTTACTGTGATTTCAAAGTGCCCGCCATCTGTGACGTCATTTTTGTTTCCCGCTGGGATGATACTGTCGCATTGCGTCATGGGAGGTTGCGGCGATTGGTGGCCTTCCAATCTTTCTCGTTTTCAAAGTTGTCAAAGTTATGAGATATATTCGTTGCAAAGGTCTAAATATGTGTAGAGGAGATCAACGTCATGTAGGTACCGGTACCAAAGAAATAATCATCATGTAATAGTGTTGAATTTGAGAGAAGTAATCGAAGTGTGAAGTTAGTGAAGTTTCTGCGAAAATGGTCAAAGCACATGTTTGTAATTTCATGCCCATTTCATAGGTGGCAGCATTTGCTAGTTTCCAGGCCGAGAGTTTACCGGCTAACGACGACATCAACGAAATATGTACACAACAATGGCTGGCGAGCTGCCAGTTTGTCATGTTTGTTGTGTGTGTACTGTTATATCAGAGGATAGTGGTTCCGAAGTCATGAATATGTCCTAGATGATCATGTTAAAGGACTTTTGAGACATGTTTGGGTTATTTTATGTTGACAACAGTGTGTTTGGTGATGCACTGTGTGTGTGTCATATGTGAGGTGACTGTCTTCAAGGCAGGTTGTGACTATTGCCAGTTTGGGCTGGTGTTCTCTTGTTGTTGTATACCACATGTGGGTTGAGTTTAGATACCATAGATTGACAAACAACTTATGAGTGTTTACCTTTTGTATTTCCAGAGAACCATACATATGCCAAGTTTACATTGCGACATTTCCTGGATGTGCTGGAGAGTTTTCATGCTGACATTGTGTATTTTGTTACTGCTCACCAGTTTACCATTAAAGGGGATTATTTCGACGTATGCGTTTCTTGACTTTGATAATTCGGCAGACCTGAGGCAACATAGTTCTATGACGATCGCATTCAACGACATTTCAACCAAGATGAACAATCAAGCGTCAGATATCGTGTTCGGTGCATACGGCACAGCTACGGGGATAAATATGGACGGTGAGTTTATCGGTCCCGGAGATTCCGCAAGCCAGTGTGGGTCTCTGTCTCAGTCGGAGATTATTGCAATGGAACGGGCCAAGGCGGCTGCCAAACGGGCAGCACTCGTTAAGCAACGGGAGTTTATTCTGGAACGTCAGCAGCTAGAGGCTGAGGAGCTACGGATCAGGCAAAGAAAGGAAGCATTGGACTACGAAGTGGAGTTAGCGAAAGTGTCAGCCGAGGAACAATGTCTTGCTGGGTTAGACAACGGCGTCAATGCACAAGCGAAGAGCTATGACGCATGTCTAGGACAAGTTGAGACTGTACATGTAAACCAGAATAAGGATAATGAGGTCAACCAGAATAAGGACAATGACGTCAACACGGTCAATGACTCGAGGTGCTCTGCTGAAATGGTACCCGTCGATAATGCTCAAGTGACACTCTCAGGATCAGGCTCAAATACCAACGAATCAGGCGATTCTCCTTGTGCTCAGGATGGAGGAGGTGCTCGGGGGCCAACTAGGCCTACACCCCCTGCCACACAATTGCAGCATCAGGAAGTCGATACTGTCCTCGATCCAAACCTTGGGAACCTGACCCGAGAACTGACTTTATTGAATGTTATGCAACAACATCAAGTCATCATGGAGAATATGCAGATGCCGAAACTTGAACTTATGAAATTTAACGGAGATCCTTTACGGTTTTGGGCATTTGTCAACTCATTTAGGAATAACGTTGGCTGCACTTCAGCTCCGGATCACGCAAAGCTTGGACGTTTGCTGCAGTGTTGTGAAGGAAAGGCGTACGAGGTTATCGAGTGTTGTGCGGCTATGGAACCGTACGAAGGATTTGCCAGGGCAAAGCATCTTCTCGAACAGCGTTTTGGAAATGACTTTGTCATAGCTGAAGCATGGGTCAGCAAAGTGTCATCTGGGCAACCTATTAAGCCCAACGATGCAAGAGCGCTACAAGAATTCTCAGATGATTTGAGGAGTTGCCAGGAGACGCTCAAGGCGATGAATAGGCTTACCGAAGTAGACAATCGTAGATGTGCCGTGAAGATCGTAGAACGGATGCCGGGGTTCGTGCAGAATCGGTTCCGCAAACGAGCGACGGAATTAAGGGAAAGAGAGGGGAGATATCCCACGTTTAAAGAACTTGTGGATATTGTAGATATGGCTGCGAAAGAGAAAAATGATCCAATCTTCGGGATTAGTCATAATACTAGCAAGCCTGGACACGGTGGATCGACACCACAACCTGGAAATCGTGCAAACACGGCAAACAAGGGAGCTAGTTTCGTGACTGTAACGCCACCCTTGAACAAGAATCAGTCAAACCCGCCGAGTCAGGAAAAATCAGTTCCTAATCCTAGTCCCAAGAAAGAAGAAAAGAAAGAAGAATTTAAGCCGACATGTGTTATGTGTAAGAATCAACATACAATCTTTAACTGTGATAAGTTTAAAGCACTCAAAGCTGCTGATCGTGTGAAATTCGCTACTGAGAATAAGTTGAGCTACAATTGTCTGAAACCGGGACATCCTGCTATGAAGTGTAGATTAGATCGTCGATGTACAGTGACTGGATGTGGGAAGCCACACACGAAGTTCTTACATCTACCAGCGCCAACTCAGAATTCTACCGCGTCGTCAGCACACAATGGATATGTACGTACTGGTGCTGACATGACTGAGTCTCACTGTGGTCGGATTGCTTTGCCGATCATTCCAGTGGAAGTGACAGCCAAAGGTGATGGTGCTAAGGTCGTAAGGACATACGCGTTGTTAGACAGTGGGTCTACCCATACTTTCTGTGATCAGTCTTTGTTGGATGAGCTGGCACTTACAGGGGAAAGCGTTCAGCTGAATTTGATGACATTGAACCAGGAGGACAAATGCGACACCAGACGAGTAGAGATGGAAGTTAAAGGCATTGATGGGGGTGCTCCCATCAGTCTGTCCAGTGTGTATTCTAGATCAACACTGCCGATACCAAGCGACAACATTTACATTCGGGGCGATATTGACAGGTGGAGTCACCTAAAGGATTTGAAGTTGCCACAAGTTGATGAAGGACAAGTGAGACTGTTGATTGGACAGGATACACCTGATGCGTTATGCCCATTGGAAGTGAAGATGGGTGGTAGTGGTGAACCGTATGCCACTAGGACAAGGCTAGGTTGGACACTAAATGGTCCGCTTGGTATCACGCAGAGCCAGCCGACCCGAGCTGTTTCAAATTACACCTATGCCGATGTTCAGCTACAGAGGCAGGTTGAAAGCTTCTGGAGATTGGATTCCGTGGAAACCATTGACGACACAACAGAGATGTCAGTAAACGACAAACGTGTGATAAGGCTGTGGGACAAGACAACAACATTGAAGGATGGTCATTATGAGATGAACATTCCATTTAAGTCAGAGCCTAGATGCTTACCGGACAACCGACAAGTTGCAGAAAATCGGCTTCGTAGTCTTGGAAATCGATTGAGGAAGGACGCTGTACTTCATGAGATGTACTGTCGTGGAATTGATGACATGTTATCAAAAGGATACGCCGAGAAAGTGCCTGATGATGAGATCCTGGGTCTCGCTGGTCATGTCTGGTTCCTGCCACACCATCCTGTGTTTCATCCGCAGAAACCTGGGAAGGTTCGCATTGTGTTTGACTGTTCTGCTAAGGTTAATGCAAACGGGACCTCTTTGAATGATCAAGTGTATCAAGGGCCAGATTTGACGAATAAGCTCATTGGAGTTCTGATCCGATTTCGCCAGTTTCAGTACGCATTCATGGCAGATATCGAGAGTATGTATCATCAGGTGCATGTGAAAAGGGAGGACACTGACGCGTTAAGATTCCTGTGGTGGGAAGGTGGAAAGCCAGGAGGGAAGATAGAGGAGTATCGCATGGTTGTGCACCCGTTTGGAGGCATTTGGAGCCCTTCCTGTGCAACCTATGCATTGCGCCGGACAGCAAGTGATAATGCAGCTGACTTTGATGTTGTAACTGTGGAGACAATTGAACGTTCCTTTTATGTCGATGACACACTCAAGTCACTTCCGACACCTGATATGCTGATCAGGTTGGCGCTTCAGCTGCTGGAGATACTGCCTAAAGGTGGATTTCGTGTTTGCAAGTGGATCAGTAACCTACGTGAGTTATTGCAACGGATACCCGAGGCTGAGAGAGCTGTGACAGTGCGTAGTTTAGACGTCTTAAAGGACCAGCTACCGATTGAGAGAGCGCTTGGGCTGTATTGGAATGTGGAGACAGATGAATTTGGCATCAGTGTGAATGTGAAAGAGAAGCCACCAACCAGGCGTGGTGTACTTAGCGTGGTCAGTTCGGTCTACGACCCGATGGGTCTGGTTACCCCAGTTGTTTTGCCAGCTAAGAAGATACTTCAGGACACTTGTAAAAAAGGCCTTGGATGGGATGAAGTGTTACCGCCGGTAGAGATGAAGCTGTGGGATGTGTGGCTGTCACAGTTGCCGTTGATGGAACAGTTTACAGTGAGTCGTTGTATATTGCCAGCTGACTTTGGGGATCTGGTGCAAACGCAATTGCATCATTTCTCAGATGCATCGCTTGTAGGATATGGGGCGGCTTCATACATCCGTGCTGTGAATAGTGAGGGTCAAGTTCACTGCTCTCTGCTCATGAGTAAATCGCGCTTGGCACCGACAAAGCCAACAATGACAATACCTCGATTAGAATTATCGGCAGCAGCTGTATCTGTCAAGTTGGATGCAAAGCTAAGGAACGAAATGGACATTCCGATTCATCAGAGTATGTTTTGGACAGATAGTACTTTGGTGCTACAATATGTGGAAAATGAAGAGAAGCGGTTCCATACTTTTGTGGCTAATCGTATTGCGACAATTCATGCAGGGTCAAAACCAGATCAGTGGCATTACGTTGACACGAAGCGCAATCCTGCGGACGATCTATCTAGAGGGTTGCCAGCTGCTCAGTTGCTGACACAAGAGCGATGGAAACATGGGCCAGACTTTCTTTGGGAGAAAGACCAGGAGACGTGGCCTGTTAGACCTGTTACTGGGGCCGGTTTGGAAGGTGATCCTGAGGTCAAGGCAACAACGTGCGCTGTTGTTGTGAAAGATGAAGAATGTGGAATAGTGGATGACATAATCGCCAGGCACTCATCGTGGTACAAGTTAAAAAGGACAATTGCATGGATTTTGAGGGCAAAGCAGTTTTTGATTGATCGTGTAAAGGCGCGCAAAACAGGGACAGTGAATAATGTGCAAAGCATAACTCAGGAGACGTTGACAGTTCGTGAACTGATTAGTGCAGAAAAGCATGTTGTGAAGTATGTGCAGCAGCGTGCTTACGAGGATGAAATCAAAGCCTTAGTGAAATCGCAAGTTGTGAAGGGATCTAGTTCGATATCGCCATTGTCACCACAGCTGTCAGATGACGGTTTGATGGTCGTTGGAGGACGTTTGAAAAATGCGAGGATACCGATAACAGCAAAACATCAGATTCTGCTTCCAAAGCAGCATCATATTTCAAAGTTGATAATAAGACACTGCCATGAAACCACAGGACATGTGGGCAGGGAACACACGCTGTCAGTCGTTCGGATGAAATACTGGATCGTGCATGGGCGTGGCCTTGTGTTCAATGTGTTGAGAGACTGTTTCAGCTGCAAGCGCCGTGGAGCCAAGACAGGAACTCAAGTGATGGCCGACTTGCCAGCTGATAGGTTGATACCCGATAGACCGCCATTTACGGTTGTAGGCTTGGATTACTTTGGGAACTTTTACGTAAAACGGGGCCGGAGTCTTGAAAAACGGTACGGATGTGTGTTCACTTGTGCAGCATCACGTGCTATTCATTTAGAAGTAGCACACTCACTTGACACTGACTCATTCTTGAATGCTGTGTTTCGATTCATCAGTCGTCGGGGCAAGCCAGATGAAATATGGAGCGACAATGGCAGTAATTTCGTTTCGGGTGAAAAGGAGTTAAAAAACGCGATTCGGAATTGGAATCAACAACATATCACCGATACATTGCGTCAAAAGGAAATAGTGTGGCGGTTTAATCCGCCATACGCGTCACACCAGGGCGGACTCTGGGAGAGGCAAATACGGACCGTGCGCAAAGTCCTGGGTGCTTTGTGTACGGAACAAACGCTCGATGATGAGAGGTTGACCACACTTTTCTGCTTAGTGGAGTCGATAATCAATGGCAGACCTTTAACGCCATTGTCAGATGATCCTCGTGACCCGGAGCCACTAACTCCGAACCATTTATTGTTATTACGTCCAGGGCCGGACATGCCACCTGGTGTCTTTGTGAAACAGGATTCGTACTCAAAGCGACGTTGGCGACAGGTTCAGTATCTAGCCGACATATTCTGGGCCAGATGGGTCAGGGAGTATCTGCCAAGCTTGCAGACACGTAGAAAATGGCTGGTGCCTGCGAGAGACTTTGCTGTAGGAGATTTAGTGCTTGTGTTGGATGAAAGTTTGCCAAGGCATCAGTGGCCATTGGCCCGCATTACCGAGGTCTTCAAAGGTGGAGATCATCATGTCCGATCAGTTAAGGTCAAATCGAAGAATGGTTGTTTTACGAGACCAATTACCAATATATGTCTTTTGGAGGGCGTTGAGTAGACGTTCAGAGTAGATAATCGTCAGTGAAAGGATGATGACGGAGACGTTCATTTGATTCAGTTACTGGAGAAGTTAAAATTGTTCATTTGATAATTCGCCGTATTGTGGAGAAATTCTCTTACTTCCGAGTGTGTTTCATAGTGGAGATATTTGGTTATGCTCAGTTTCAGAAAGTGGGCACTTGTAGACCATGGCTTATTTGGGATTTCGTTCCAGCGAGGGTTAATTTGTGTTATTTGCCTCAAGTTTGAGTTCTTTGTGACAAGTCTGTAGATCTTTCAGTTTTTTGGCTTGCCTGTGGTCTTCAAGCTGTTTACATTCTGAACTGAGTTGTAAGTTCTGATTCAAGTTCGTATTGCTTGTGGTTCGTGAGTGTTTTGAGGAAAATTATTCGTTTTGCAAGGACAGTGACCTCATATTGATAAACCATAACGTTAATCGTTGCAATAAGGTACATAATTTACATGCATTGGTTTGAAGAGAGTCGCCATTCATGCATGGGCCTACATAACAAAATGCAACTTGTCGTTTGCTCGAGTGTGACGTACTGTAACTCATGGGATAGTTGACAAGATTCTATAAGTAAGGATGTGATGAGTTTCTGAAGGATCGTTCTGTTAATCACTGGTACGGAGTTAAACACCGTGTCATTTGTTTGATGTTACGAGATAAGTGAAGGATGTCATTGGTGTGATCATTATAAGTCAGTATTCTAAACCTAGATAGAAAGTGTTCTATTCTGGATAATGTCGGATTTGAAATCTCGTAAAATATTGTAGTTTGTCAAATGTTCAGGAGGCATCTTCTCATTTGAGGGGCCGGTATGTTACTGTGATTTCAAAGTGCCCGCCATCTGTGACGTCATTTTTTGTTTCCCGCTGGGATGATACTGTCGCATTGCATCATGGGAGGTTGCGGCGATTGGTGGCCTTCCAATCTTTTCTATTTCAAAGTTGTCAAACTTCATGATATATATTCGTTGCAAAGGTCTAATTATGTGTAGAGGAGATCAACGTCATGTAGGTACCAAAGAAATAATCATCATGTAATAGTGTTGAATTTGAGAGAAGTAATCGCAGTGTGAAGTTAGTGAAGTTTCTGCGAAAATGGTCAAAGCACATGTTTGTAATTTCATGCCCATTTCATAGGTGGCAGCATTTGCTAGTTTCCAAGCCGAGAGTTTACCGGCTAACGACGACATCAACGAAATATGTAAACAACAATGGCTGGCGAGCTGCCAGTTTGTCATGTTTGTTGTGTGTGTACTGTTATATCAGAGGATAGTGGTTCTGAAGTCATGAATATGTCCTAGATGATCATGTTAAAGGACTTTTGAGACATGTTTGGGTTATTTTATGTTGACAACAGTGTGTTTGGTNACGTCCGTGTCGGCAGAGCGTATCGTCTTGATTAGTTTATCCTGCTCTATGAAATTGGCGATCTGCGTTCTGAACGTTGGCGAATCTGATCCTATGGCAGCCGACATGCTCGAATCCTCAGCGCTGATCTGACTGAGACTGGGCGACGATAGTGGCACGGTAAAACCTTTCTTGACAGGATTCGGAGGCGATGGTGGTGAAGTGCTCACTGATTGCGGTGACTTAGCGAAACTTTCCTTGCTGGGAGTGCTGTGTGGCGGCATTGGTGGCGGCGTGGATTCCTTGATGGGAGTGCTGGATTTCGAGGTTTGTGGTGGCTTAGGTTCGTTTTAAGTGGTGGGAACTCTTCGTCATAGCTCTCCGTCAGTACGCATGGTCTAGCATCAGTTTTTGACACGTTCTTGACTATCGCGACAAAGTGATTTGGTGTCCACCAAGTTCCAGGTTTTGCTTCTGATGTTCGGAATGTGGTCCACATTGCTGTTATCTTTTCCGGTAATTTCTTCTTCGGCTTCGGCGTTGGGTGGAATTCCACGTGAAGCAGGCGTACAGCTGGGTCCATGGATCCATTCACCGAGGGATAAATGGATGTGATATGCCTTCCGATGACTTGCGTTAAAGCTTCCATGGTCCATGCGGAGGAGTATCCCGTTCTGCAGACGCAGTCGCGAATCGTTTCTTCATGATGGGCACCACGCTAACCATTCTTGGTCGTCTTTATGCAGGGCCTTGTAGTGGTTCCGTCGGATGATAAGCTCTGGTGCGCAACGGAGACGTAATTCTGGCGCGAGGTCGTCGGTTCCTGCGATTGCCGTTGACACTGCGTTGAACAGGCAGCTCCCATCACCTATAAAGATAATGTATCCTGACTTCATTATTTACACAATGTACATTAAATGTTTGTAAACATGGATGTTTACATTATTTTATTACGGAATTTTGGGGCATGGCAACCCACAAACTTAAATACTTTCGGTATAAAAAACATTTTTTTATTAAACATATACATGTACTGTATAGTATGCGTTAATCGGTCGGCCCGCGAAACTTGTTCGAATGTTAAAATCGTTGAATATCCGCGTTCTAGGCCTTTTAAAGTTGATTACGCATCTCTCCATACAACATATTTGTGACCCCTCGCATAACATAAAACTGTTTGGGTTCGGAGATTGTTTGGACTACTCGCAGGGTACTGATGGACGCCTCGTTTAAACATGGGCCATTGAACCATCTTTTCTGAAGATGGGGATTTGGCCTAGTGGTTTAAGGCGTGCTGCCCTTTGGTGCTGGCGATTGATGCCTTATGCGAGGGTCCGTGGGTTCGATTCTGGTAGGAAGCAATGTCTTTCACCTTAGAAACCCGATTATTATTTCAAACTCTTTACTTGTATCTCCTTTATTTGTGACCCCTCGCATAACATAAAACTGTTTGAGATTGTTTGGACTACTCGCAGGGTACTGATGGACGCCTCGTTTAAACATGGGCCACTGAACCATCTTTTCTGAAGATGGGGATTTGGCCTAGTGGTTTTAGGCGTGCTGCCCTTTGGTGCTGGCGATTGATGCCTTATGCGAGGGTCCGTGGGTTCGATTCTGGTAGGAAGTAATGTCTTTCACCTTAGAAACCCGATTATTATTTCAAACTCTCCATACAACACCATGTCAAATGAATTTTCTGCTGGTGCACTGTAGCCTTTCTTGTTGTGAGTAGGCCTCGGGCAACGAAGAAATATGATACGATGGTCATTCACGCAAGCAGTGAATGCAGACGGGTAGGCCTGAGCAATAATGTAAGTTGATCGGACCACTATTCTCGCAGATGACGGGTTGATCAATAATTACCCTGAACCTACGATTTTCCATTCGAACAAGTTTCGCGGGCCGACCGATTAACGCATACTATACAGTTGTAATAAAAATTTTATTTCATCAGAAAATCTCAATACAATAAATTCAACAGGGGATTCTCAAGAAGACTCATGGCCTACTATTAGAGTCTCCCTATTCAGCGGTACATTATACAGGGTGTATCAGAAAAAATTAGACTCTCGAAAAAATCATCATAAAATAAACATAGAGATGAGTTTTGAAAAACTGTCTATATCCCTTTGTAGAGGTTGTGATTCTGCATCGAAGGATACCAGTGTCGTTGTTTACACTTCACGTTTCAATGAGCAGGGACCGTTTGAATTTTGAAAAATTCAAGTCCTTTGCGCACGGGAATGTGAGGGTTAAAATTGAATCTGTCACAGTGAATGAAAAGTTTAGACTGAGTTTTACATACGTGCTGAAGCGTTTGTTAGATAATTAATCCCTTCACCCTCTAACCCGGAAACAAAAAGTCTCATTTCTGAGTTGATCCTCACAAAGTGTGAAGAAACGGTCTTTTTTTAATGTGGCCTGACCATTTATGAAAAATGGTCAGGCCGCAGTAACAAAAAATTATGTTTCTTCACACTTGGTGAGGATCAGCTCAGAAATGAGACTTTTTGTTTCGGGGTTAGAGGGTGAAGGGATAAATTATTTAAAAAAACGCTTCGGCACGTTAGTAAAACTCAGTCTAAGCTTTTTATTCACGTTGACAGATCCATTTTTAACCCTCACATTTCCGAGCGCAAAGGACTTCAATTTTACAAAATTCAAACTGTCCCTGCTCATTGAAACGTGAAGTGTAAACAATGATACTGGTATCATTCGATGCAGAATCACAACCTCTACAAAGGGATATATACAGTTTTTCAAAACTCATCTCCATGTTTATTTTATGGTGATTTTTTTGAGAGTCTAATTTTTTCTGATACACCCTGTAGTAGTCGAAATATGAGAGTGCGGCAGTGTATTAACCTGAACAATGGCTGAACAAGTAGCTGTGATAGATGCTACAACTGAGATAAAAGCATGTCACAATAACAAATTTACATGAAGCGTTTGGTGTCGGAAATGAATTGTATTGTAGCCTCATCAACCAACTTATTAGTTCAGGTTAAGTCAAAAGAACCATAGAGAATTACATGTACTGACGAGGAGTCAGATGAGGAATCTCGAAATAAAAAGCAGTGTCATGCACGTGAGCGTGATAGAAATGAAAGTGATGTACTGGGGAATAACCCGGATGACAGTCATCAAAACGTCTTGAATAATGTTCCAATGAGGTGACAGCTGACATATTCAGTAGGACGATTTCTCAGCTAAAGGCCAGTGGATGTCTCGGAAACATGCAAAAAAAACTGATGAGCAGCATTATTGAGGCGGCCAGTTTCAGAATGGGCCGTGTTAACCCCATCATGGCCTACCATGTGCCAGTACTACCTCATACTTCGTACGCACAAACCCATGGAGGACTTCGCCGGGATTTCTGTTTCTCTCGCACCTCGAGTTGCGGTGCACCAATCAGAACACTTGTTAGCCAACCTCGCTGCCAGGTTGGCAACACGCCAATTAAACCAACGCCTGTTGTGGTTGCAAAGTATTAGGAACGAGAATGGTCAGTCATTCTATCAATTGCGATTTACCCACATTTACTCGTATCAACCATGCTGTTGAACAAAAATAACGCAATTTTCTAAACCAGAGAAGTCAGTTGTACAGAAAACTGACTTGGTATTTAGAAATGTTCAGGTGTATTGCAAATGTTAACGATCTATGATGAAAAACGAAAACTGACAGCAGGATCTGCTAACCCAGTCAATCTGTTAACCCAGTCAGTATCTATGAATATGATGATGTGAACAATGCTCTGCCGAGGGTTGACACCAACAGCATCGACAACTTGTGTTTTTAAAGTCGATAGAAACCGGTAAACATGCGTACACTATCTATTTCACACACTGGTAAGACATACCGTACACTTTTTCAATATAAACGCCAACTTTTTATCGAAAACGTCGGTTTAGTACAGAACTCGTCTACGGAGATAGGACACCTGCCTTGGTTGCCAATGCCGCCGCCAGGGGAGGAGAGCCCTCGCGGTCGATGTGGAATTTGTCTGTTCATGGTTTATCCAAAAAAAGTTTTAAAAAAATTACATGCCAAAATGCTGTTCACCACGGCGCCTCAATTGAATAAGTATCTTTGAAATGCATTTTGGGAGGAGTTTTCCTCTCTTCGTGCGAGGTGTGTTCACATTAATTAAAGATAACGTATCACGGGTATTTTCGCGGGCCACGAAATTCATTGTTGGTTCACGTAGTGACCATTATTTTCATACCGGTTTTGCCCGATTCACTCTTCGATAGCGCGGTTATTCACATTATCATAACCAGGGCTTCGCACTCACGCAGGAAACTTTCACTGTGAGGCTGAAGATTGGAAGCCAATAAAATCGGATAACCTTCGATAGAAATGAACTTTTAGTGAATAACCTTAATAAGTTAAAAGTAAATATCCATTTGCTGCTTCGGATTTCTTCTGGGGCCATAATATTCGTTAGTTGAACGAGTCAAAATAATCAATTTGAAATACTAACCAGTGCTTTTTAAAATTCTTGTTACAAAAAATCATCAAACCTGGATATAGATAACCTTCTGATTTGATCCAAAATATATTGAAAATTTCTTTGGGTATATTCTTGGATATATTTGACCGTTTCCCGTCAACCAATCACGTGCGTTAAATCCAAAGCTGATGCCAGGGGTTAGTGACACGACCGCCATATTGTCAGAAAGCGAACGACCCCTGGGAACGAGGTTGGGTTGAAGGCATTTCAACATTGGCAGCAACAATACACTCGTTGTACCGCCACTGGCGGTATAACGAGAGTCGACTGTACATGTATGTATCAGTTAAGCATTTTAGGGACCTCCACGAGGCTAGGCGAATTCTATCCAGCACTCTCCTAACACTTTGAAAATATCGTAAAATTCAATACAGATGAGCTTTAAAGTAACACGAGTACGACAGGGTCACCCGCTGTCACCGTAGTTATTCATAGGATAAACATTTTGTCACGGGCTATTGTGAATCACGAAAACATTGATAAAGTTGTTACTTGGACATGATGAAATATCGTACCTCAAGTAAGTTTCCGTGAATGTGATTGGCCGAGAGCGGTCACGTGAGCGGTGGACATTTCGGCATGTTCGCCCGGAAAATATTTCCGGTTGGAATGTTTTCCCGCAAAATGCTTCGAGACGGCCCCACGTCCGCCATTTTGTTTCTCGCTTCAAATGACACGGCGGTTTTGCAATCAAAATCGTCGAAATACCAGTCAATATTGTCAGCTTTTGTGATCATCAACAGCATGGGGTAACTGTTCACATTTTCCTGAACACAATAGCCCAAACTTGTCGCACGTTAGCTCACAATTTCAAAGAAATGAGCAAGCGAACGGCGCCGATGTGGGTCCAGTGTCGTGCGTTCATCTAGGTCCGCATCGACATTATACATCAGGCGTGGTGCAGCGCAATGCGGATCATTTGAGTGATGATAAACGCCACGAGAACTTCTCTCTGAATGTCTGATGACTTTCGGTACGATATACATGGGCAACATGGCTTTCTCGGGGTGACATTTCGCTCTACCGCCCGACACGACGGGCACCATTTTTATAATGTCTCTGAAGGCATGCTACCTTCGTTTATACCTGTTCCTGTCGATATTCAAATCGGCAGATGAATACACAAGTTGGTTTCAGGGGGGAAAAGTCCGACTCTGGTGCGGTGTCTGCCGTACCGTCTAGGATTTATGCGTGTGTGTGTGCGTTATTTCTACCACAGGGCACTTAAGGGCCGTTTTGACGGGCGTTTTTATCGCTGCGATAATCGCCACGTTTTTAACGCTCAGTAAAAACGGATATCGCTCCGTAGGTCGATCAACTGTTTTCACTAGTTGATTTATCGCCGACTTCGATTTTCACGGGCAATTCTTCATCCCTACACTGAAAAAAAATCCTAATCATGTTGAGTACCTTCGGGGTACTCGTTTTGTCCGTGAGATGAGTAGAAAGGTACTCATATTGAGTAGAAAGGTACTGATAGCGAGTAGAAAGATACTCATAGCGAGTAGCAAGGAACTCCAAATGCAGCTCCTTGGCCCGATGAGTACCCAATGGGGCTATCCAGAATATACTTCAACCTCTCGATAATAGGGGTCTCTGCTGTACTATAAGTTTTACTATCCACTTTCTGTTCATTGAGTTTCATTGTTTATCAGTTCTTTGGGAAGTTTGACCTTGACCTCTGACCTTGACCATGACCTATGATCATCAGGGTGATTACATAATCGAAATTGGCATCCTAAATAACCTAAATATGGGTGTTATCAAACCTCTACTGCTACCACAGACAGAGACATTCCAAATTATCAAGTTTGACCTTGACCTGATCATCAAGGTCATTACATAATCAAAATGGGCATGCTCAATAACCCAAGTATGGGTGATATCATGTCTCTACCTCAACCACGGGCAGAGATATTGCAAATTATCAAGTTTGAAAATATCAAAATCTCATGATATCTCAATCACCCGGACACATGAGGCTGAGAATTTTACCACATCCTGTCCTTGGATAAGCAGGCATGAATTAAGACTTGTTTCATGTTGATCAGTTGACAATGTGGCAAGTTATCTCAAAATATCAAATTTCGTGATATTGAACGTCAATATCACCATGACCCAAACATCTCAGGTCAAAAATAATCAGTTCATTTGATTTCTAGGGTATAAAAACCTAAGGGTAGAACTTGTTTCTATTGCTCCAGGTGTTAACTGGTTATAGGAGCCGATTTGTGCCATCAGATAAGAGTGTGGTGGACAAAATATCAAGTCCTATATGATGATTACGTCAATGATGGAGGCATCTGAGGTTGAAAATGATTAGATCACTTTTCCTGCCTGTAAGTGACGCTCCTCTGTTGATAACTCTATTTTTAAGTTTCTGAACAGTCCACCTTCCATACTCTGCCATGTTGCAAACAGTGACACTAGGACTTATAGTGCAGAAGAGCCACCTGGTGGTGTAGTTTTCCCTGGATAGCCCCATTAGTACCCAATCTCATCTCACTGACAAAATGACTGATGAGTAGCCCAAAGTACTCAACATGAGCCGAAATTTTTTTTCAGTGTAGCGACAAAATAGCCATGTGAAGACATGGTTTTTTGCCCCTATACAGCGATAGTCATCGCTCTTGGCTTTTCGGTCATTTTCACTGGCGATCTGAAGAGCGATATCGCATCTCGCTGCGATTGATGTTTTCACCAGCGATTTCACCGCCGAAGTGTTATAGCGATTTCCCGCCGGCGCGTTTTACCATGGCTTTTTTCTCTCACTGGCGATGTCACCCGCTGTTGGCGCTTTTGGCGTTTTGAGGGGCGTTTTGTATGCGATATCGCCAACGGCGTTAAATTCGCCGCGATAAAATGCCCGTGAAACCGGCCCTTTAAGGGCCAGTTTGACGGGCGTTTTTATCGCGCCGATTTCAACGCTGTTACTTTTTTCTACTCTTTCGTTTGGCGCTAGTCGCGTCGTCATAGCAGCTTCCGTTCCGGAGATATGGCCATTTTGTCACAACAAATCAGATTCGCAGTTTGGAGTCTGTCAATCTAGACCCCGGGACATACGTTAAAACGCAATTTTAGCCAGGTTTCTTCGAACGGAAAATCGCGTATTGAGAAGGGGGGGGGGTAATCTCGCATTAAAGAATATGCAAAGCAGACATCAATCGGTCCACTGGTTACCATTCTAGGTCAATTTGAATGTGCGAGGCCTATCTCGACCAAAGTCGAGACTCGGCGCGAAAGGGTTAAGGGAGAGTTTGTTTGCGATTAACCAGTCATTAACTTTATCGACTTCGGCATTAATGTGGTTTGATATCTGAGTACCAGTTTCGTGTCTGTGAGGGGAGTGGATTAGGGTGGCGTCATCTGCATACAGGATGTTAATTACATGTAGGAAGTCGCTGGAATTTGTTAGGTCGTTGATGTAAATAATGAAACAGAGAGGTCCTAATATGGATTCTTGGGGCACCCCCGCTGTGATGTTTACTGTTTCAGATTTGATGTGGTCAATTTCAACATATTGTTTACGGTTGGAGAGGTAGCTATGAATCAGATCGATTGCAGAATCTTGCAGGCCATAAAATCGTAGCTTTTCCAAATGAATATTATGATATTATGATTTAGGCTTTGGATAGGTCCATAAAGATACAAATAGATTCTATCACACCTGGTTTGAATCAAGCACACCCCATACGGGATTTCATTCCCGGCTCTTCAGTCCGTCGCATGGGACAGTAAGCCGTGGTGCCTTGTACATGTTGCACATTTTGTCTTTGCAAGGGCAAGTAAAGCAGCCCATAAGTGAGGAACATGAGTAGCTTGTCATGGCCTCCTCCGTACTAACCAGGGCCAATAATGCTATAGCGTCGGCCCTGACTGAAAAAATGAAATATAAATCGCTGGCGTGAAGATTCCACTCATCGCTTCCAGCACATACCTGCCGTCAACAGCCGATTGTACTCAGTGGTGGTCAGAGCACCTGCGATATCGGATAAGCTAGGAATCCACCATGGATTTTCAAGCTGATTGTGCGTTGCGACTTGCTTTGCAACTGCACTGTTAGAAAATAAACAGAGGATTTTACAGAAAATCTGTGCAGCAGAGTCCCAAGGACTGGATCTGTAAAATTACAGACTTAAATAAATGTTGACAGAGACTTGACTGGAGGCTGACCAAAATATATTTTCATACTGCTCTCAGAAGGCATCATAATGGGATATCCAATGGAGTCCAACCAATACAGGAAAACGTGAATCATACCATATGTAAATTTACAGAAAGTGCTGGGGATTCTGCAGCAGGCAATTTCTGTAAAACTACTACAAAATTACTATTGTAAAATTAATAATTTCTAACAGTGTGGGTTGCGTTGCAACTGGGCACTCGATCGGCGCCGTAGTGGACTCGCCGGACGTGACTTCCAGCAATGGCGAAGATATGGTCAATTTCAGTCGGCAATCGGTCGGCGACCGGTATCAGTTCTTTGCGATCGTATGCAATCGCAGGTATAGCAGGTTGCAGAGCAAGTCGCATCGCAGAAAATCAGCAGTGGATTCCTAGCTTTAGTGTGCTGTCCTCTTTAGCACTTTAGCACCTGGCGCTCAGCTGACAGTTGACTTCAGTTGTAGTTGTAGGTGAAGTGAAGCATGCTGAAGGAGAGGTGGAACTGTAAACTGGGTCCAAGGATTTTATTATAGAAAACGAAGAGAAAGACACCTTGGCTCAACTGGTCTTTAAGCAGGTCAAGGAAGTAGATCACTTCAAATTACACTTCATTACCTTCAGTTTGATACCAAACATGACTACCTTGGCGCAACTGGTCTTTAAGTAGGTCAGTAGGTCA
>NMRB01000511.1:193797-224258 GCA_002633025.1 Notospermus geniculatus
ACATTTCCCATGATTCCTCATTCCATGAACAAAAGAGCAGCCAACCCGTCAAAGTAACTGGCGCGGGAAATTTAAATAGTGCTGTTTTCAATTTTGTCACCTAGCGCCCCCTGGAGAACAAATTTCAAATTAATTTCCATTGCACTTGGTGTACCAAAAATCAAGCTTCATACCCTATCAATTTCAGTTTGATATATTGCCTGTGGACTGAGTTATTGGGGTTTTCCATTTTACGGAAAATGCCCCCTGGAGAGCAGAATGTACGTCAGATCGCAAAAATTTTTGGTCGTGTTTCGAGTCCTTCCTAGGGCCTACCACTCCACCGGCTTTCATGACCCTGGGCCTTGCGGTTGCGAAACGTGCCAGTTTCACGGACGACACACACACACACACACACACACACACACACACACACACACAGACGGACGCCACTCAGTATACATATGACTAGCTCAGCTGAAAGCTGAGCTAAAAAGTCAATCTCCAGAATTCACAAATTTTCGACCCCAACCGGGGGTCTTTTTCAAGTGGAACTTTACAATCTGAAACTCTAGATTGAAGAAACTCTAGAAACTCAAGAAACTCTTGGGTCTTTTCTAGAGTTTCAGATTGAAAAGTTTGTGAATTACGGAGATTGACTTTTTGCTTATTATCATTTTGTGTGTCAATTTTGTGCTATTCTGTATCTTAAAAGTATAAAGTCCTGAGTTAATCAGTGCTCCTTTTATCTCCACTTGCAGAGCTGGAACAGCAACAGACATTGAAGATGAACTGTGGAGGTGTTGAAAATAATTACTTTAGCAACGACAAAGGTAATGTACCATACACCCATCAAGACACACATCGTTCAACGTCGACTTTGCTCGTTGGCGAACAGATTGCTCGAGCATGCCCGCTGGTGTGCTGTCCGCATGGTTATCCATTTGGTCACATGATGACTTATAGAGCAGTGGTGACACCTATAGAGGCTCATTGTTCGAGAGATGCGCTTCACCAAGCACTGCCAATCACACCTTGAATCGTCATGAATAATAGGTGGCATCTGTGCACTAAATCCAAACCCACGCATATTATCTCGTGGCTTGCTTCACCAAGGATAACCCCATACGAAGAGAACGCCGCACATGTTGGAATCTTCATGTATTTAGTGAAGAGTGAGGTTCCGCATCGTCACGAATTCCGAATCACGGAACGATTTCAGGGCTGCGTGACGTTACGCCGTCATAACGCCCTTCCTTCGTCTAAAATCCGTGGTGGTCCGACCTTCGGGCCTGTGAACGGTTTGACAACCTCTCTTTTAACACCACGTCATTACCTTACACTGACATTTTAAGCATTTATTTCACCGCTTAAGTGTGCCAGGTGTACCGAACTTTCACCTGTATGTTTAGAAAAGCCTCAAAACATCGTCACAAGACGTCGCGAAAGAGACGCAACGTCACACGTCAAAGTGATGACGTCATAGTCGAAGCATATTCGTATTCCGTTATTCGGAGACGTTGCGGAACCTCCCTAATGCTTAGCCTCAACCGTTATTAATCTGATTCCTTAATACTGTTTGGCCTTCTTCAGGATGCGAAGATAAGCACTTCAGCTGCCGAGAGTGGGCCTCCTCCGGAGACTGCGACAAATATCCCGCTTACATGAAGAAACAATGCCTGAGCAGCTGCAGGATTTGCACAAGTAGCTACAGAATGGGAAAAGGTAGTTAGGCAGTCTGAATTTGCGTGGCCTAGCGCTCTCGATGACGAACTCATCCCTTGCTACACGCGACGTACTTGCATGCAAAGACCGAATAAACAAAAAAGTAGGGCCTATTCCAGAGGCCTGTTTCATAAAGTGACTTAAAGCTAATGCTACCTTTAACCAAATGGAAAATGCACTGAGTTAATGGTACCATTAGCTTAAAGTCACTTTATAAAACACGTCCCAGGCCCCTGGAGTGGAAGCGCCAGCTCAGCACATTAGCGAGGTTTAGCACTTTTCGACTCTGACTCCAACTACGAGAATGAATTGCAGTCCGCTGTGGACATCCTTGATAAAAACGACTTGATAGACGTTTTCTGTTCGTCAAACCTCATAAATTGAAGGTAGAGAAATTTGGCCCTATAAATCGGAAGTGCGGATAAATATTGAATACTGAAGTCTACTTACGACTTGAAACACGACTAAAATATTAGCGATTTGTGTGCACTTCCGATTACGAGTCCACATTATTCTGCCACAAAGTTATGGCATTTTACGATTTGCAAACGTCTATCAAATCATTTTTATCAAGGATGTCTACAGCGGACTGCAATTCATTCTAGTAGTAAGCCAGAGTCTGAGTCGGAAACGTGCTAAACCTCGCTATTATAACTGGTAGTATCCATTCTATGGACCGAGTCCAAATGGACTGAGTAACTTGGACTGAGTGCCAAAAAGATATAAGCAATAATAACGAATGTTATCACCATAAATTAATAAGAAATGGTTATCTTAAATATGTAGAACGTGAAAAGAGTTAAGAAAAACAAAACTATAAAATTTTGTTCTTCGCTCAGCCGACCTGAAATGCTAGGAATTTTGCAACCTCGTTCCAAAGGTTGCTCGTACACACACGTGAAACAAGCCGTGCCCCCCCGGCCACGCCTGAGTGTAGATATTTGATGCCTTGGGCTACCTCGTCCCCACGATATTTCCTGGAAATACCGATGCCCAGAAGTGTTGATTCTAAAATGCAGAATGTAAGTTGAACGTAACCCACTAAACTCGCTTTTTTCTGCTTAATTCTGCTTTTCTGCTTTGCTTTCGTGAGCTTTTGCTGGTGAAAAATGAGGGGAGTACTAGACTTATCAGTACCTAGGCAGTATCCTTTTAGATTATCTACAAAACGGCTTGTTTCTTGCGTTTTTCACATTTTGGCACTCGGTCCAAGTTTCTCAGTCCACTTGGACTCAGTCCACAGAATGGATACTACCATTATAACTGTACGTCCACCTATCCCGAACCCACCAAAACCCCAGGTTTCTTGCGCGTACACCTATTTTGACATATCTAACAGACCCGTGTTTGAAACCCCCGTATTTATTAGACCCACCGATCTCGCCGGGGCTGATTCAGACACTTGTGTCACCCGGGCTTTTAGATTGGTGTAAGAGCAAAAAACTCGGCAATTACTAGTTATCAAACCCGGCGACAGACGGCGCGGTGTGTTCGTATTGCGCATGCGCTATAAACCAATACCCCGCGTTAAATTTGAGCGGCAAGCGCGACCTCTCTCGTCGAGTTTAGTAACATATGAAATGTACTGGAAATAGGTGTAAGCGCGTGGCGGGTTTTTTTCCAGCACGGGGAAGACCCGTGTCTAAAAACCGACCAATTTGGGATAGGTGGAACTAAGGCGTATAATTACTAATTAAACAATGTATGTAGTAAGCGATATTTACGAAATGTAGGAGGAAACCAGAACCCGCGGTGAAAAGTAACGATGTTGTGGAGTGATCGCCTTTCCAATCGCATAAAGCGAATTGAAGCACTAGAAATCGACCCCTGATTTTGTTTGAAGCGGAAGCTACTGCCCCAACTGAACAAATACATGTAATGCCGGAAATAAACAGAACGTAATGTCAACCATTCAGTTGTCTAAAAAACATTCGACTGAATGTACGTGTGTATCAGAATGCAATCTGGAATGCAATCATTTCTCACTTCAGCTAATTCAGGCGGGCAGTCTCGCTTCACTCCCCTCACAACGTGTTCAGACATCGCATCCGACTGCAAAGATGAATCATGTACCGAGGCTCCTGGCATCTTCTCCAAAGTGTGTCGTGATACGTGTGTCAATTGCAGGACGTACCTAGGCAAGTCGACTTTTCTACAGCTTCCAGCATACAATGCAGATCCGATCGCCAATGTTCTTCCCGCCACTGAGGCACGGTGTAACGTTTTTCAGTGAGGCCCGTCTGCCAGTGTAAAGCTTAGCGCACATGTCCGACAAAACTCAATGCGTTAGGGGTGTCTGTTAAAATCGACTGTCCTGGCTGAATGACGAATCGACAGCGTTGGGTCAGTCAACTTTAAAAACACACCTAACGGATCGCGTTTTGTCGGACATGTGCGCTAAGCCTAAAATTACAATAGATTGACGGAATAAGGGGCGACTTGACAATGAACGACACACAGAGAAACAGTGCGTCTGTTTCCCTGTGTTTTCCGAACAATGAAAATCACACAGAAAAATGGCCACACTGAAAAATGTTGCAACGACTGACTAGGCGATGTCGACTTTGGTATTAGGGAGGTTTCGCAAACGCCCGGTTAGGCCCTGCGACGACGTTTATCTATTGTGTGGGTAATTGTTCGATATTGCATTGGAAGATCATCGCTGGCGAGAAAATTCCACAGATTGCTGTCCAGCGCGCACCTGGCGTCAACAGCCGATTTTGCTCGTTGGCAATCAGGGCCCATATTCATAAAACCTTGCTAGCTTAGTTGGTTACTAGTTGTGTACATTGGCCTGCACAAACTCGGTAATTTAGTAAGTAACTACATGTGCCTAGCATGGTTTTATGAATATGGGGCCAGATTGCTTGCGGTATCGCCCTCACCTCGCCTGGTGTGCTGTCCGATTAAGTCTTGGTTGATTCCCATGCCACAGGTAGATGATGCACCGCACCTGAAAAAAAACCCCAGACGAGGTGGAACTACTGATTATTGTATTTTCCGGTTTTCATATATTTCAGGGCTACCGCCTACATGCATTGACAAAAATGCTTATTGCCCTTGGTGGGCCAAGATTGGGGAATGCCAGCGTAACCCAGGTTACATGATGCCCAACTGCAGGAAGAGTTGCAGAAAATGTGCATAAGATACACGACCGCTTCCCGAACACATCTTTGAAATGTGATCGGTTAATGTGCTCTTTAACCCCTACGGTCCTGACCATCTGTGAAAAGTGTACATTTCGTAACATGAATTTCTGATGTCTCTACAAAAATGCGCCTAGCTCACACAATTCGCAACCAAAACTGGTGACAAGGCACTCATTCTGGAGGCAACTAAATGCGCCACGACCTCATGCAGGTTTGCTTCTTCCAAAATGTTTGTGAGAGAAGCAATTCATAGCCGAAGATGCAAGTTGTCAGGAAATAGTCGCGTTCGGCCTACGTTTTCGTCAGGTTTCCAATCTTTAAACGTCTATATCTCGATAACCGCTGCTCCTACGCGTCTGTCGCTAGGTCAAAATGTAGCTACTTTTTTCTCCTCTTTCTTTTGGCGCCAGTCGCGTCGTCGGGGCTGCTTCCGTTCCGGAGATATGGCCATTTTGTCACAACATGTCAGATTTGCACTTTGGAGTCTGCCAGTCTAGGCCCCGGGAGACGCTTTAAAACGCAATTTTAGCCAGGTTTCTTCAAACGGAGCAAAATCGCGCATTGAGAGGGGGGGGGGGGTAGTCTCGCATTAAAAAATCAGCAAAGAGAACGCGGATCGGTCCACTGGTTACGATTCTATGCCAGTTTGAATGTGCAAGGGTGTGTGGTAGTGGTACAGGCCAATCTCGCCAAACGGCGAGATCCGTCCCGAAAGGGTTAATAAAGTAGTGGGCATTGCTGATTTGGGCGTTTATACACTGTATAAGTCTTTCTGCTTGCACCTCGCAAATGTGAGGACAGCCACCTTCCTACCGCAGGGTATCATAATATCATAACCACACACTCATGGAAAGCCGCTCTCACACGTGCGACAATTTGCGTGCGATTGTATTTTTTTCAGGGCTCCTGCGTCCTTAAAAAGCATTAAAAGTCAGGAATTTTTGTTTTTCAGAATTAAGGCCTTAAAAAGCCTTAAATATAGAATTTTTTCACTCAGTGGCCTTAAAAAGGCCTTAAATTTGATGTAGCTTCTGTTTTGAATTTTCATTAAACTGTTTCCCCCTTCCTAACGATGTTTTTATTCATATCAGTTGAAAACCGCCCGGTCGTCAAAGTCGGGGTCCCGCCCACAGCGCTAACCATTGTCTGTTCTTCACAACCTTCTCCTGCGTGAACATTTACCGCGCAAGTTGCACAACCCACATGAAAACTCCTGACAACTTGGCCTTAAATTTCTTCTGGATTGGTCTTAAAAAGCCTTAAAAAGGCCTTAATTTGCTCACCAAAAAGCTGCAGGAACCATGTTTTTACGTTACGCAAACAGTCGCAGATTTGTCGCAGTAGTGTCGTAGAGGTGTCGCAGAAGTATCGCAGAATTGTCGTAAACCTAACGACAATCAGCGTTTTTTGGCGTTCACTTGCGACTGTTTGCGACAATCTGCGACAAAGCTCTGCGACAATCCTGCGCCAGGAGAAGTGATGCTGACAAGCGATCTCAGCGCTTTATATAGGGAAGCTGTTCCTATCGCAAATGTCTGCGACAGAGAAAACTCCTGACAACTTGGCCTTAAATTTCTTCTGGATTGGTCTTAAAAAGCCTTAAAAAGGCCTTAATTTGCTCACCAAAAAGCTGCAGGAACCATGTTTTTACGTTACGCAAACAGTCGCAGATATTATCGCAGATTTGTCGCAGTAGTGTCGTAGAGGTGTCGCAGAAGTATCGCAGAATTGTCGTAAACCTAACGACAATCAGCGTTTTTTGGCGTTCACTTGCGACTGTTTGCGACAATCTGCGACAAAGCTTTGCGACAATCCTGCGCCAGGAGAAGTGATGCTGACAAGCGATCTCAGCGCTTTATATAGGGAAGCTGTTCCTATCGCAAATGTCTGCGACAGTTTGCGACAATATTGTCGCAGCTTATCGCACTTTACCGCAAATTATCCCCAATAAACGTGAGATATACAGTAGGCTCGCGTATACCCCGCCGTCAAATCTAGCACCGATTCCGAAATTTTGTAAGTCCAGAAGAGATGTCGATAGGGCCTGGTATGATGGACGATTTGACAAGGGTAGTTATGAGTGTTGCACGCATATTACGAGAAATGACCAATCGTCTGTGCAAAGTCCTAGACCATGAAAACGTTCTTGGCCCGGTTGCACCAAAGGTCTTATGCTAAGTTTACATTGGGCCAATTTCACAAGGGTGTTTAAGACTTAGACGCGTGTGACTTCGTCAAATACATGGTGGAAGTGCGTGCATTTAGTGAAGTTACACGCGTCTAAGTCTTAAACGCGCTTTGTGAAATCGGCCCATTGTGTTCCCGGCGGCCACGGCAATCACGTTTCAGGCCACCGTGGACAAAACGGCACGGACGTGAGACAACGCGGGGGGACGGGATGGGCAAACGTGAGGAAACGCAGAGTAAGACCTAACAAAACTTGAATACAGAGAAAAACGGCCAAAATCTCACGGCGCACTACGTTTCGGGCAAACGGAGCTGCCGTGGTGACCGGGAACATAGTGTAAACCTAGCATTACGTGCTGTCTTAACGTTAATAACAAAAATGGGTAGGGCCATTCCATGTTGTAGAAGCTCACTTTCCAAGGTGTTTTGTTTCATAAATTGGGGCGTGTTTGAACAGTGTTTGATATTGTGAGCACAAATACGCACCAATGTAAAATAAACAAGAAGTCAATCTCCAGAATTCACGAATTTTCGACCCCAACCGGGGTCTTTTTCAAGTGGAACTTTACAATCTGAAACTCTAGAAAAGACCTTGGAGGAATTATACTGACAGGAGGAACAGCGAGGTCACTTCAAAGGTTTCATCATCGCCACCGCCGATCCCTATTGTGTATGGGCAATGTTCTTGTGAATTGCCTCATTTTTAACCAATCAGGTAAAACGGTTTTCCTCCAAGGTGCCAGTTTTGTAATGACACTATCCACATTTAAAAAGGAGACATCAGCAGATATTTGTTTATTCAAAGGAAAACCTCCAAAAATTCTGTTCATGTAAACTATTTTTGCTCTTGTAACGTCAGTCACGTAAGGCTGCCGTTCCATAGAGTTAACGTTTTCACTTTTCACTTTTCCCGTTTCATTTTTCACGATCTTTCATTTTGAGGGTTGGTGCCACAGAATTCACGCCCAAAAGAATAAGCATGTTTATTCCTCGAGTCACGGGTGATCTTCATTTATTCACGCATGAAATGAGAATCATACTGTCCGAAGGTAGAAAAATGACGCCTATGGAACCCGCATCATAAGAAATACATTGCCCAATCTTGGGTTCACCCGTGAAACATGACAATTCACGCGTGAAGCGTGCAAAAACCGTGAAAACGTGAACTCTATGGAACGGGAGCCTAACGTCAGTCACAGATATTTATGCAATTATTGTGATTATGGCTTTGATTTCTAACATGTCAAGGAACAACAAACTAACCTTGCATGTAACCTTCTATCCCAGAGTAAAAACAATGGTTTGCCCTGCAAGACAAAGTTGCAGTAAAGTTGATGTATTTTCATGTGACCCATAAGGGCCGTTTAGACGACAGGCAAAAATCCACATTCGATCCGATCGAATCGGATTGTGGGTTCAAAACTTTTACGTGTAAACGCTACCCAATGCAGTCGAATGATGTGGATTTTTGACCAATTGGACCACATACGACCACATTCAAATCTCGTCGAAACGCAAATGAGACCGGATGCGGTCGATTGGATCCAATCGGATCGAATCTGAATGTGCTTTTTTGGCTTGTCGTCTAAACGGCCCTATAGTTTTGAGTGCTACAATCTTGTACAAAGCACCAACCAAATTTCCTTTCAGCACCAGGCAGACCCAGTGCCTGGCATGCCTCTCACAAGATATGAAAGCTCAGGAGCTGATCGTTTTAATACAAAGTCACTTCAAATGACCATTTCCTCTCTGAAATGTAACGTCAGTCACCGTGGAATTGCCCGGTTGCACCATCGATGTCTTAAGCCGCGCCTCCACATGACAGCTTTCTGTCGAAAGTTTGCTGTCAGATAGTAAGTTTCCAATGACTATCCCGTGGAAGTTGTTCAGCTAGTGACTGCATGAATGACAGCAATAGATAACTGTCCGAAAGATTGTGGGGTAGTCAATTTCTGTCGTGTGGTAGTGATCCCGATAGATTTTGTAAGCTAGTAAAAAAGTGTCAGACAGCCCTTTTATTGAATAGCACCTGTTCTATTTTGGGATAGAACTGTAGTACAGATCAGTGCGAATTGTACACGAGAAAGGGCAGACGAATGTCGCGCTGGAGTTGCGGAGGGGTTTGTTCAAAACCTGGCATTGGCATTGGCATTGGCACTGGCAATGAAATGAAGTGGAAAATGATTCTGAACTTTATGCGTGACAATAAATAAAAAATGACTGATTTTAGAAACAGGCGAACGATTGTAAAAGAGAAAAAGAGCAGGCGGGCGTGGTTTACTGCTCCCTTTTAAGGAACCATTCATGTACCCAAAGCTTGTGCCTCCTCCTCCTTTCCCTTCGCCCTCGCAATTTCAGGTAAACTTCAACCGCCGCGGCGACTTGTTTCATTCTTGTTGGCAACATGCTGAACGAAGACAGCTATCCCATGGAAGGTAATAGACGGCTGTCAGACAGACACTATTGACAATCCCTCCGTACTTGGATGGGCCTTACGACAGTGTTGCTTTCGATAGAAACTATCTGGCTCGGTTCCAGAGCTCACAGGCAGTGACTATCGGCGATTTTCTCTATCTAGTGGAAGGGCTATGGATAGTTTTCTATCGACAGTTTTTCAATTACTGTCTACAGTTTACTGTCATGTGGAGCCGCACCTTTAGGACATGTCCCAACTTTCCTGTCCTACGCATTTGGACTTGCGTGTGGTGTAAGACAAGTTTGGTGCAACAGAAATAAAATACACTGAAACTGTTGCACCAACATATCTTATGACACAGAGTTAAGGCAAAAAGATGCGTCTAGTGGAGAGGTGACTTAGATAGTAAGGCTGGGCGCACATGGACGGCAAATCTCAATGCGGTGGAGGTGTTTTTAAAGTTGACTGACCCAACGCTCTCTACTCACCATTCAGCCGGGTCAGTCGACTTTTAAAAACACCGCATTGCGGATGGGCGTCGTATGTGAGGACACAGACGTTTTTGTCCTCCTTCTGCACTTTTACGCCAAGTTGAATCTGAGCTGTCGTCTTGCAATGGAAGGACCAAGTGCTGAACGAACAACTATAGACATTGGGGCAACTGCAAGTGAACATGGACACTTGCTGTCACAACTGCCTGCCGCTCATGCCCTCTCAGGCTGTGACACTGTGGCTCAGTGTTTCGGAGTAGGAAAAAGCACCGTCATCAACGTCCTTAAGTGTGGTGTAGAACTATATGAACTAGGTGTATTATCGGAGGACATAGGTGACATCATTGAAGAAGCGACAGCTTTCATGGCTGCCTGCTACGGCGTCAAAAGCTCAGCGACATTGAGCATGTCTGAGATCCGTGGGGAAGTCTGGTCGCGAAGGATGGGTAGAAAAACTGGGACAAAGGCTCCAGCGCTTAAGTCACTCCCACCTTCTAGAGAGGCATTCGAAGAGAACGTAAAGCGGGCACACATTCAGACTGCCATTTGGAAATCAGCTCTCGAATCTGAACCTGCCGAGTACGGATGGGAACGTGATGAGCGCACTAGATGCTTGATCCCAGTAACACTGCCACCAAACGTCAGTGTTGCTCCACCGGAGGTGCTGGAAATGATAAAGTGTGGTTGTGCTACGGATACACCCTGTTCGACAGCAATGTGTGGATGCTATAAAGCTCACTTGCCATGCACAATGTTTTGTGGTTGTCACGGAGAAGTGAACTGCCGGAATGAGCATACTCGACGGGTTGACATAGTGGAGGACTGTGACAGTGGTGACTTGTCTGAGGACTGAGTCAAATCAGGGATGTTCTAATGACTCAGACATACACTGATATTGGTGTCATCAATACTGAAATGGTTTTACATGTGTATTTTATTCTTCACCCCTGAAAACATGGGTATAGCCACCAAAATTATTTTAATACCATGTGTAGTAATTGAGATGTTGACGAAAACGGGATTTTCGGTAATGGCGGCCGTAATTTTCTTACTCAGTATAAAATATTGGTTTGAACTTAAAAGAAATGGTTTAATCTAATTCGTTAACCCTCACCGTGGAGCACCAGCAGCAACCTCGCCGATTTTTCCCCCCAGGCAGCTGCACTCGCCGGTCGGCATTTTACTCCTCACCGATTCAAAATGGCGGATGTGGAGAAGATGCCCATAAAAACAGGTAAAAGATGATGATTAAAGTATTCTAATCGAGACGAGACATCGCCGAGTCTATTTCTACGATACCAACGATTCGATTGATGTATACTTTGTCTTAATATGTAATCTAGCAGTGACGTTTGAACCAAAAAAGTTACGCGACATGTACATTTCTTCACCATAACGCCGGCTTCTTTCTGCACCTATCGGGTGCCGTTTTCGCAACTTTTTTGTTCAAACGTCACTGCTAGATTACATATCAAGACAAAATATACATCAATCGAATCGTAGAAATAGACTCGTCGATGTCTCGTCCCGATTAGAACACTTAATCATAATCTTTTTACCTGTTTTTAGGGGCATCTTCTCCAAATCCGCCATTTTGAATCGGTGAGGAGTAAAATGCCGACCGGCGAGTGCAGCTGCCTGGGGGGGAAAATGCAACAAGTAGTCCCAAAATTTCCCATGACGCGTTGCGCGCGCGGTGACAGGTCAGTGCGAGGTAGGAGCGCTACCTGTCGTGACAATGCCATTAGATTAAACCCGTTCGTCATCATGACATTGATAGTAGAATCGTCTCTTTGGTCAGACATTCCGGAGATGATCGATCTAGAACCATTAGTTGGTATTGTCTAAATTTAATTTCCGTACTTTGTCTATTTACTAACAGGTTGCCCCGAGTGTCTATTTTGTCAGCCATAGGCCTATTTACCGGGTTCTCATCCATGTTTTCGTTGGAGTGTGTGTAATTAGCTGTCATTATAATTCTAGGCCTACTTGAAACTAAATGAGATACATCTAGTTAAATAGCAAATTATCTCATCGTCCAGTGACACCTGAACAAATGAACCTGAAGCAAGATAAGCGGAGAATGGAGATAATATGATAGTGTAAAAGAAATGTTGATAAATTTAGTCAACCACACCCGCCTGGTTCGGACATTCCGCGGAAGCAGGTACAATGATAGGGGAGAGGTGTTTCACGTATGCTATTATCTTTTTAGCAGCAATTTTCCTGAGAGCAGGGGGTAAGTCAACATCCCGTTTCGCTTACCAATGCGTGAATGGAGTATACAATATTTTTGTCTGCTAGTGACTCTGGTGTCACATACGGTAGTTGAGCGGAAATTTGTCTGATGAAATATAGCATGTGCCATCCGATTATGGCATATGACATTGCCCATTGACCAAATGGTTGGTATTCACAAAAGTTAGCCAATGCTTTTACTTAAAATTTGCACAGCAATGTCCAATGTAAATGTACTGCGAAACCTGAAGTAAAAGCATTTCCTATATTTTATGAATATTAGCCAATGTCTCTATACCATATATTCTAATCCCTCGCTGAAACAATAGCACCAGACTTTGATTCCAGGGGGACTTTGATCCCTGTCACACAGGGACGCACTGTGGATGTAGAATCTCCACAACCAATGTCAATCTTTCAGCTATCCCTTACTCTCGGTTTTACCGCCTGAAGCGATCGGATGCTGTCATTGAGCGCCCCGGCTCATCCAATGAGAATCATGATTGCGGTAGGATCTCCCCAGTTCCCGAAATATTACGCAGCCGTGTTCACATGTTTCCGAGTGGCCTTGACAACTTCTATCAAAAATATACTCAAGCATATGGGATTCCTATTTTAGGTGAGTTTAGACTTACTACGTTAGGCGTCGTGGCAAGAAAAGGAAAGGAAATGCATGAATGCAGAATACATATAGCTATACTTTGGATGCCGCCCGGTAATCTATACTATAATGCCAATGGGCGTTGTGGCCGCGAAAAAGGAGGTGAATTTTGTTTCAGGCTGTGGTCTCGGAAATGCGTTGAATGTTGGAAACCAATGACTTAGTAGGTGTGGATCATATTGTAGATTCCCCTCGACGGATTCTTTTTTGAAATTTTACCCCCTTTTTGGTAAAAAATGCCTTTTTGTGCCACAATTTGAACACAGGAGAGTTCCACACAGCTACTTGATAGTGTAGCCAACTAGCGGCAATGAGACAAACTACGTCCGTCCGTACCAACTGGAGTTGATCGCATCGTATACAAGTGTGTAGTGTAGCAATGTGTACAGGTGTTCGGTCAACGAAGAAACAAGGGACTTTCTCACGCCTCCTCAAAAACTACGCATTGACGGCAGACAACACCTTTTGGGAATGTTTACGTATTATGTGGGGAGTGTTTTAAACCTACTTTTTAAGGCCAGAAAGTGATGCGGGCTTGGCAGAATCAATGGTTTTTCTGCACTAATCGAGCGGCGCATTCGCAATCATCTTTTTTTGTATTGCGCTGTATACCATGCGCACCAATTCCGTGTGAGCCGCGAAACACCCTACACCTGTCTTCGGCCATCGTCTCATCGCCACATCATTACATTGCATGGACGGTATCAGGACACATTCCCTTGGGACCATTGTCCATGACTTCTGCCCCCCCCCCACACATTTACCTGCCGTAGGACCTCGCATGTTCACTTCGAAGATTTTCTGTAACCGCTTTAGCCATACCTACCGGGATTTCTACGCCAGTAGCCTACTTCATAAACTAGGCCTACATGTACTTCCTACGACATCACCGGTATCAGGACCCCACAGCCCACCGACATTCCACCTGGCATCTGCCTCCCCCCGAACATTGCCCCCTCCAGCCTTTACTCCCGTAGGACTTCTGCCCCTAAGAGATCAGCCCCTGGACATCTATTCCTGGACATTTAATACCCCCGTTGGACTTCTGCCCTCACGTCCGGGGTATGGTGGGGGGGGGGTACATCCCGGGTGCCAATATGTCCTACGTGGGTAAATGTCCGGGGCGGCAAAATTCCACAGGCAAATATCGGGAGGGGGAGGAATGTCCAGCGGGCACATGACCTAGAATTGGCACCACGTCAGGGGAGGGGGGAATCACCAGCAACAGCGATTCATCACCTTCCTCTGAAGAACCCATAATATTTGGGGCTGTTCTACATGACTTGGGCATGATTTTTTCGCCACCCTTACTGCCTGTGGTGCAATTTATTTTTTCACCCCTGATGCCATCCTCTGACCTGACCACATGCATCCTGTGCGTATGTGCTCGCCACGGGTATCATGCTAGTCATGGTAATGGGGAGTTTTCGCAAAACCCACGAAACGCGAAGGCGAACGCCACACCCATTGTTCGATGCCACGAAGAGACAACAAAGCCCCCAAAACGGAAACGCGAATGCCACACCCACTGTTTGATGCCATGAAGAGACACCGAATAAAAGGATAAACGTTCGCGTTGGCGTTTCGGAGGCTTTGCAAAACTCTATAATAGGGAGTTTTCGCAAAGCCCCCGAAACGCCAACGCGAACGTCTGTCCTATTGTTCGGTGCTCTCTTCGTGGCATTGAACAATGTGATTGGCGTTCGCTTTGACGTTTCGGGGGCTTTGCGAAAACTCTCTATTGAATGAGAATACCTCCCGTATGAGTATATCCTGCTTTGTTATGTAGCGGACCCTAAAAAAGAGAGAGACATGTTCATCAGTGCCTCCCCATTGTCACACTGCGGTTTAATCTGTCAGTCTTTTGTTAGAGGGCAATGGCAAACTGTGGGCAGTGAAAAAAATACGGAGTTTTCGCCAACCCCCTGAAACACCGAGGCAAACGTCTATCCTATTGTTCGCTGCTCACTACGTGGCATCGAACAATGGGATTGTCGTTCGCGGTTCGGTTTGGAGAAAACTCTCTAATATTACACTGGTGGAGAGAAGGTATGAAGCGCATTTGAAAATGGGCTTATTTCAGGTTCAAAGAACGTCTCTGACTCGGCCCTGAAAAGAGCTTGTTACCTGGTGAGGTTTCTCCTTGCGGACAGACCAGATGTCAGGGAAAGTTTCTATAAGATGTTCGGCAGGGTAGCCTTAATGGCCCACGATGAAATGACCACGGACATCCCCGAACATTCCCATATGGAACCGATATATTGGAATGCGAGAGCTCGAGGCCTGGGAGGTAGTAGAAGATTACCCTTATCGACAGGAGGGGAGGAAAATGCACTCTGCCTAAAGAAGGACCGGTAATACAATACAGTTTTCTAAAAGCCTTTGGCGCACACAGACGAATAACGCTCAGACGTAGGCCTATTGCCGTATTCTGCATATATCTCAAAATTTGCAATGACACAGCCACAAAACATTGCAGTGACATGCACCTGATGATACAGCCGTATTTTTGGTCGTGCGATATTCCTTAAATCCAACTGATTTGATTTTCGGCACAGCCGCGCAGCTATATTCTCGTCTCAGCCGAAATTCGGCTCGTACGATTCAAATGACGCCTTGGAAGTGGAAATTTCACTGAAAAGAAACAGATCCAAGCTTTTTCTCACATCCGAAAGAGATTCTGTTATTGTAAAAAGCGCCACTGTACGCATTGAGTTTCCCATCTCGTGGCGGCCGTCGCAATCTTTTGACCCTTAGGCATGTTAGGCAACCTCGACAAGACTGTTCAAATCTACATGTATCAATTTGAATGACCTAAGTTATCAATTAGGCATTGAGAGTGTTGCCACACATATAAGAATGAGTTGCAGCATGGTACCGTATACCTTACACAACATACAGCGCGTTAACGAAGTGATGAAGAGGATGGCGGCCATTTTGTCAGCTAAGGTTTCGACATAGAATCAGTCTTGCCTAGATGTTACCACTAGCTTTTTATGGGTTGGAAAAATACCAGTCTTATCACTTTGGTTCCCGATTCCGCCGCCAGGGGAGGGATACTGACGCATACCTCATGCATACAGTGTCACTTCTAAAAGAATGAAAACAATACACCTTACACAATACACCTTACACAATACACCTTACACAATACACCTTACACAAAGCGTGCTGCCCCTATGTGCTGGAGATTGATGCCTAACATGCCTAATGCGAGGGTCCATGGGTTCAAGTCCGGTAGGAAACTATACAATGTATGTATGTCTTTCACCTTTAAAACCCGTTATTATTTCTTACACAAAGACTGATGTAGTTACGTTTTTATCATATTTAAGGTATCCCCATGAAGACATCGTTTTGCACGAACTGATTCACAGCATTCATGGTATTGGTGCCAACTTTGCCATCCAAGGTTTCAACGACCGTGTCACGGCCGCATACAAACATGCAAAGGAAACAGGATTGTGGACAAATACTTACGCCATGCAAAACCATTTGGAATATTTCGTAAGCTTCTGTTGGAACATTTCATTTATTTGCAGTATTTTATGGCCTGAAGTGTTTTCTGTATAAACTGTACGATGCAGAATGTTGCACTTCAGGAAGCGCAAGGGTTATAATTAAAGTCACACTGTATTGAATTCAGAACGTGCTTACGTCCTCCGACGTTAATGTAGTGTATTAGTTTATGGTCTATCTAGATTAGAGCTCCGCCTGCAGTTTCTTCAATATACAAAATACATGTACACTCTCGGTCATAAGTAAATCCGCACCATATACACATGTATTCTTGATTTACTCGATAACTACTAATTACGTCTTCCCAATTTTTGAACATGCGAAAGCTAATGCACTGTCTCACACATCCCGCTTCAATTATTCAAATCGACCAACATCCCTGTCTTCCACAGCACTTCAAAGAGGGCAGGGTGGTTTGGAGGTTTCACCAACTGCAGTTTTCATCAAATGTTTCACCTGCACAACCTTCAGCCTTGGTCATTAAGCGACAGTCCAGTGAAAATTGTCCAAAAATATATCAAGATCTCGCCAAAAATTGCATTTTTGTCCAAAATCTCAGCACATGTTTGGCAGCCAGTGAACCCAACTAAGAGATGGTCCGTTAGACATGTCCCCACTCAATGCCCTGATATGAATTGAATGCTGGCTAGTTGAACAGGCCAATTGTTATTCAAAATCACTGTGGTTGGAGTAACACCAACACCTTGTAAACAGATCAATTTCATGCTTTCATTCATAGTTCAATTCAAAATGCCCGGCCACCAAAACACAATACAATGCCCCGTTTGCATAGTATGGCGAGGGGGCATCTCATATAAGTTGAGTTCACTGGGTTGCCAAGCAAGTGGTGAAATGTTGGGAAAAAATGCATTTTTGGCGAGATCTTGATATATTTTTGAAAAATTTTCTCTGGTCTGTCGCTTGAATAGTGACCAAGGCTGAAGGTTGTGCAGGTGAAAAATTTGATGAAAACTTCAGTTGGTGAAACCTCCAAACCACCCTGCCCTCTTTGAACTGCTGTGGAAGACAGGAATGTTCGTCGATTCAAAAATTGAAACGGGATGTGTTAGACAGTGCATGTGGCTTTCACTTGCCCAAAAGTTGGGGGGAAATAATGAGTAATTATCGAGTAATTCAAGAATATCTGGTGCGGATTTACTTATGACCAAGAGTGTACACGTATGTGTCAAGCAAGCATTTTAGGGACCTCCACGAGGCCAGGCGAATTCTACCAGGCACTCTCCTAACACTTTGAAAATATCGTAAAATTCAATATAGATGAGCTTTAAAGTAACACGAGGAGTACGACAGGGTGACCCGCTGTCACCGTAGTTATTCATAGGATAAACATTTTGTCACGGGCTATTCTAAATCACGAAAACATAAAATGATGATATCATAAGTCGTAACTTGGACATGATGAAATGTGTCTCTGAAGGCATGCTACCTTCGTTTATACCTGTTCCTATCGATATCCAAATCGGGAGATACATGTAAGTACACAAATTGGTTTCAGGGGGAAAAAGTCCGACTCTGGTGCGATGTCTGCCGTATCGTCTAGGATTTATGCGCGTTTGGGTGTTATTTCTATCACAGGGCACTTAAGCCAGCAGTAAACCAGGCGATATCGCAAGCGATCTAATCGCCACCAATCTTCTCGCCGGCCACCGCAGACTAGTCATGCTAGTCGATATCGCAAGAGATATATATGATATAAATCGCCACCAACTTTTTGCCAGCCAACAAACACAGACCAGGCCATATCAGTTTTGGTTTTGTTTGATATTGGGCGGTCATCGCTGGCGAGAAGCCCTGATAGCCCACTGGTTGTCACGTCCGCTTAGCAAGCGGCAGGTCCAGGTGTAATCATCTGATTCTCACCAGTCTATCTGGCCTGACGGCCATCTAGCCTGGTTTGAATCCATCACATTTCCCGCTTCTGAGGAGGTGAGAGCCTCAGCCAATCATCGGTGTGCGATGGCAAATCGACGTGCCAATCCAAATCCGTGTTACAAATGCGTGCGCGAAGAGAAGAGAAAGTGCCGAACGGCGAGTTGCTTCACAAATTGTGATTGGCGCGGAGGCGGGGTCAAGTAGGGGTCAGATTCATTTATAATGTATGCATTAAACGCAAAAGAAGACATAATTTGGGCAAGGCTAAAGACGCAGTCGATGGCCTTGTTTGGACAAGATAGGTGTAATAGAATCTCATGTTCCCCGATATGTTATGTTCCCCAACAACAATACATTTACGGATTAAGCGGCATCATTGAATTGGACTCTAGAGAGACCACGACCCTTAATCCTGTAACAAACAATACATGGGGACATCGGAAAGACGGGGGGCATTAGATTCTATCACACCTGGTTCGAATCCAGCCCAGGCCATATGGGATTTCATTCCCGGCTCTTCAGTCCGTCGCATGAGACAGTAAGCCGTGGTGCCTTGTACATGTTGCACCTTTTGTCTTTGCAAGGGCAAGTATTAATAGACCCCATAAGTGAGGAACATGAGTAGCTTGTCATGGCCTCCTCCGTACTAACCAGGGCTAATAATGCTATAGCGTCGGCCCTGATGGGAAAAAAATAAAATATAAATCGCTGGCGAGAAGATTCCACTCATCGCTTTCAGCACATACCTGGCGTCAACAGCCGATTGTGTTCTGTGGTCATCAGGGGTGGCCGCATAGAAACTCCGCTAGTGCTAGCGGAGCCCATCTGCCGATAGTTCTGTACATGTTTCCATGCATTTTAACACCGATAGGCTGTCGAAGCACTAGCGGAGTTTCTATGCGGCTACCCCAGAACACCTGCGATATCGCTTGAGCTAGGAATCCACCATTGATTTTCAAGCTGATTTTGCGTTGCGACTTGCTTTGCAACTGGGCACTCGATCGCCGTAGTGGACTCGCTAGACGTGATTTCCACCAATGGCGAAGATGTGGTCAATTTCAGACGGCAATCGGTCGGCGACCGGTATCAGTTCCTTGCGATCGTATTCAATCGCTGGTAGCAGGTTGCAGAGCAAGTCGCGACAGGAAAATCAGCAGTGGATTCCTAGCTTCAGTGTGCTGCCAACTGTAACACTAATATTCCCTCAGTGATGGTAGCTCTTTACGTTTCAGGCCGAAGCTGCACAGAGTTACTTCAATGACAACGACATGGCTATTCCCGCAAACGGAATTCATAACGGAATCTACAACCGGAGTTTGTTGAAGGATTATGACCCAGAGGTATATTCGTTGTTCGAGGAGCTCTGGCCCTGCAAGAACCAATTCTATCCACGATGCCTAAGCTCTAGGGGTATGCACTATGGAGCTTACTATTGTCATTGCAAGGGTATATTTCTGAAACAGAACATGATTTATCCTCTGTATAGTTTAAGACTACCAGGACGACATCCCTTTTTAGCTCACTGGGGTGAGCTATTACGATGGTGCAGCGTCCGTCGTCCGTCGTCGTCCGTCAGCCGTCGTTGTCCGTTAGCAGGGCACGTTTCGTAACCGCTAAAGCTTTTGATCTGAAACTTGGTACATATATACCCCTAGGTCAGATGACCCACCACACCAAGTTTCGGTCCCATTCGACTCTCAGTTTGGCCACCAGGTGGCGGAAACCAAAAACACAAAAAGTGCAATAACTCCTGAACTAATGACTAGATCATCTCCAAATTTTTATCATAGGTGTAGCTAATAAGGATACANTTCTCTGTGTGTCCTCCATTGTCAAGTCGCGGCTTATTCCGTCAGACAATGGCAGGGGAACACTCGCAGATGGGGAACGTTCAAAAACGTTACACCGGCTCTTCAGTCCGTCGCATGAGACAGTAAGCCGTGGTGCCTTGTACATGCTGCACCTTTTGTCTTTGCAAGGGCAAGTAATAGACCCCATAAGTGAGGAACATGAGTAGCTTGTCATGGCCTCCTCCGTACTAACCAGGGCTAATAATGCTATAGCGTCGGCCCTGATGGGAAAAAAAATAAAATATAAATCGCTGGCGAGAAGATTCCACTCATCGCTTTCAGCACATACCTGGCGTCAACAGCCGATTGTGTTCGGTGGTCATCAGGGGTGGCCGCGTAGAAACTCCGCTACTGCTAGCGGAGCCCATCTGCCGATAGTGCTGTACATGTTTCCATGCATTTTAACACCGATAGGCTGTCGAAGCACTAGCGGAGTTTCTATGCGGCTACCCCAGAACACCTGCGATATCGCTTCAGCTAGGAACCCACCATTGATTTTCAAGCTGATTTTGCGTTGCGACTTGCTTTGGAACTGGGTTGCGGTGCAACTGGGCACTCGATCGCCGTAGTGGACTCGCTAGACGTGATTTCCACCAATGGCGAAGATGTGGCCAATTTCAGTCGGCAATCGGTCGGCGACCGGTATCAGTTCCTTGCGATCGTATTCAATCGCTGGTAGCAGGTTGCAGAGCAAGTCGCAACGGGAAAATCAGCAGTGGATTCCTAGCTTCAGTGTGCTGCCCACTGTAACACTAATATTCCCTTAGTGATGGTAGCTCTTTACGTTTCAGGCCGAAGCTGCACAGAGTTACTTCAATGACAACGACATGGCTATTCCCGCAAACGGAATTCATAACGGAATCTACAACCTGAGTTTGTTGAAGGATTATGACCCAGATGTATATTCGTTGTTCGAGGAGCTCTGGCCCTGCAAGAACCAATTCTATCCACGATGCCTAAGCTCTAGGGGTATGCACTATGGAGCTTACTTTTGTCATTGCAAGGGTATATTTCTGAAACAGAACATGATTTATCCTCTGTATATGTTTAAGACTACCAGGACGACATCCCTTTTCTGGTAAAAGTACACGCCTGAACGTGATCTCGGGACTTCTTTCTACTTTTACAATATGCACACATGTATAGTCCGGCAACATCTAAGCGCGACCCAATGGAATGCGGAAGTCAGGAAATTCACAGGTGGATTTTCTACGGACCTTTAGTCACACGCGGCTCTTGAATAACCGGTGCATGCACGAACAATCGGGGAACGACCACAGATGGTCGACAGGCATGATTAAAAACCGCAAAGCTCTGCCACATTACATGCCTTCCGTATTCCATTGTGTCGCGCAAAGGTGTTGCCGGACTATACACAAACACCTTTTTCATTTTCTACCTGAAAGGGATGGAAAGTCCTCAGTTAATCAGTGTTCCTTTTATCTTCGCTTGCAGAATTGGAACAGCAACAGACATTGAAGCTGAACTGTGGAGGTGTTCAAAATAATTACTTTAGCTACGACAAAGGTAATGTAGACTCTTGTAGGAAAGTAAAAGGGCAGGAAGTTTTCCTAAATATCTCAAAAACCATTGGCGCTACAGCAATGGTATTTGCACCCAATCTGTAGCAACATGTTGGGCATAGAACCATGGTGTTTTGCCAAAAATCAATTTTACTTAATTAAGAGAAAATGACATTTTGTAAAATCACTTTTTTCACAATTTTTGGAAAATCGTCCGATTTCAAATTTTCTTTCTTCGTTACATTGTACTTGCCTGACTAAGCAACATCTGCAACCTTTCCCTTTTAAAATCTCAAGAGAAAATGCCTCTTTTGGCATTTTGCAGCAAAATAAATCATTGCTGTAACCCTAATGGTTCTGGAGATACTTAGGAAAACTTGCTGTCCTTTTACTTTCCTACAAGAGTGTACCATACACCCATCATGATGTTTTGCCAAAAATCAAATTTTAATTAATTAAGAGAAAAATGACATTTTCACGTCAGTCGGATGTGTGTGTTGATCAACACACACATCCGACTGAAGTGTGATTCACCCTAAAGGCCCGTTTCCACTATAGCGGATTCCGCCGCGTCTTGCGGCGAGCGGAGCGGTTTTCACAGGCATTGGGATAATCAATAGGCCATTGTATTGTTACACAATCGAAGGATTATCCAAAGCCCTGTGAAAACCGCACCGCTCGCCGCAAACCGCCGCGGAATCCGCTATTGTGGAAACGGGCCTTAAGAAGTGCCAAGCTTGGAAATGTGCACATGTCAGTGGTGAATAATCCATGTCGCAGTTACCTAATGGCGTTACGGTTGATGTATTTTCCATCAACCTAAAGCCGCCCATACACGTTCAATAATAGCTAAGGTTACACTTGTTGAAAATACCCGTGTTTTTCCAGACCCGTGTCGAACCCGTTTGTACGAAAATCCCGGCGAGAGGTCACACTACTACATTTTAGTTAAGTAGCCCGCCGACAGTTGCGCTGCATGCATTGACTCTTAGGTCATTTCTGTATTGGCACACATTGTTGGAGGCGCGAAAAAGACGTCACTTAATGGCTGCGCCATCTGTAGCCGTGCGAAGAACTAACGTAAACACAGGGATTTCGAAAAGCACGGCGAGCCGTGTCTCAAAGCCCCGTGTTTTTCAGACACGGGTTTCTCGAAGCCCGGCAATTCATAGGTGTGACCACAAAAAACCCGGGGATTTTATGTAGTGTAACCACGGCTATTATTGCCCAATATGAGGACTAAACAGGGCAATATTATTGCCAATCTTTCTTCCACCCATCATGCCAGAAGCACGTGCCCCTATTTTGGACCTCATATTGTGCAATAATATTGATCGTGTATGGCCCACTTTAAGCAAATCCAAGGTTGTGCTCAGTGAACTGGTAAATACTGTGGTTTAATAATTGTGTTCTCTTTATGGTGTCTGTTGCACAGGCCTAGCATCCCCATGTTGAAGTCAGGGTGAATCATAGGTGAGGGCGATATGGCACACCATCTGGTCGCCTACCAACGATCTTCTTATTAGCCATCGCAGACTAGGCAATATCGGTTTTGGCATTTTTGATATTTGGTGATCATCACTGGCGATAATATTCCACGCATCGCTGTCCTGCGCATTTACCTGGCGTCAACGTCGACTTTGCTCGTTGGCGAACAGATTGGTCGAGTACGCCCGCCGGTGTACTGTCTGCATGTATAATTATATGGGGTTATCCATTTGGTCACATGATGACTTATAGAGCACTGGTGAGACCTCTTGGGGCTCATTGTCCGAGAGATGCAGTTGACCAAGGCACTGTCAATCACACCTTGAATCGTCATGAATAATACGTGGCATCTGTGCACTAAATCCAAATCCACGCATATTCTCCCGTGGCTTGCTTCACCAAGGACAACCCCATACGAAGAGAACGCCGCACATGTTGGAATCTTCATGTATTTAGTGAAGAGTGAGGTTCCGCATCGTTACGAATTCCGAATCACGAAACGATTTCAGGGCTGCGTGACGTTACGTCATAACGCCGTTCCTTCGTCTAAAATCCGTGGTGGTCCGACCTTCGGCCCTGTGAACGGTTTAACAACCTCTCTTTTAACACCATGTCATTACCTTATACTGACATTTAAGCTTTTATTTCCGCGCTTAAGTGTGCCAGGTGTACCGAATTTTCACCTATATGTTCAGAAAACCCTCAAAACATATTTCTTGTAAATGAAAATTAGCAATTCGTCATTCGTAAACTACGAAAATTTACGGCCATCCTCGTCAACACGCAACGAATTTGCACGACGTCACGAAAGAGATGCAACGTCATACGTCAAAGTGATGACGTCATAGTCGAGGCATATTCGTATTTCGTAATTCGGAAACGTTGCGGAACCTCCCTAGGTTCAACCGTTTTTAATCTGATTCCTTATAATACTGTTTTGGCCTTTCTTCAGGATGCGAAGATAAGCACTTCAGCTGCCGAGACTGGGCCTCCTCCGGAGAGTGCGACAAAAATCCCGGTTACATGAAGACCCAATGCCTGAGCAGCTGCAGGATTTGCACAACTAGCTACAGAATGGGAAAAGGTAGTTAGACAGTCTGCATTATGATCCTTGAATATGCGTGGCCTAGTACTCTCGATGACGAACTCATCCGTCGCTACACGCGACGTACTTGTATGCAAAGACCGAATAAACAAAAAGTAGGGCCTATTCCAGAGGCCTGTTTCATAAAGTGACTTTAAGCTAATGCTGCCTTTAACCAAATGGAAAATGCACTGAGTTAATGGTACCATTAGCTTAAAGTCACTTTATAGAACACGTCCCACGCCCCTGGAGTGGAAGCGCCAGCTCAGCACATTAGCGAGGTTTAGCACCTTTTCGACCCTGACTCCAACTACGAGAACGAATTGCAGTCTGTTGTGGACATCCTTGATAAAAACGATAAATTGAAGGCAGAAAAATTTGGCCTGATATATCGGAAGTGCGAATAAATAATGAATATTGAAGTTTAATCCTACTCGTTACGACTTGAAACACGACTAAAATATTAGCGATTTATATGCACCTCTGATTACGAGTCCAAATTATTCTGCTACAAAGTTATGGCATTTTACGATTTGCAAACGTCTATCAAATCAATTTTATCAAGGATGTCTACAGCGGACTGCAATTCATTCTGGTAGTAAACCAGAGTCGGAGTCGGAAACGTGCTAAACCTCGCTATTATCATGATTACAGCTGTACGTCCACCTATCCCGAACCCACCAAAACTCCAGGCCCCATATTCATGAAACCCTGTGGTGTGGTGTACCTGTATCTGGGGTAAAGAGCTCAGGTTAACTCAAAGTAAACTCAAAATAAACTCGATCCACTTTTACTCAATACTTGACCTCACCCATTGTCGTGTACAAAGTGGATGATTTAGTAACCAACTAAGCCTAGCAGGGTTTCATGAATATGGGCCCTGGTTTCTTGCGCGTACACCTATTTTTGCCGTGTCTAATAGACCCGTGTTTGAAACCCCCGTGTTTATTAGACCCGCCGATCTCGCCGGGGCTAATTAAGACACGTGTGTCACCCGCCCGGGCTTTTAGATTGGTATAAGAGCAACTCCGCAATTATTAGTTATCAAACCCGGCGACAGACGGCGCGTGAGTGTGTTCGTATTGCGCATGCACTATTAACCAAAACCCCGCGTAATTTGAGCGGCAAGCCCGACCTCTCTCGCCGAGTTTAGTAACAAATGAAATGTACTGGAAATAGGTGTAAGCGCGTGGCGCGTTTTTTCAAGCACGGATAAGACCCGTGTCTAAAAAAACGATCAATTTGGGATAGGTGGAACTAAGGCTTATACAACTATTAATTAAACAATGTACATGTATGTACTAAGCGATATTTACGAAATGTAGGAGGAAACCAGAACCCACGGAGAAAAGTAACGATGTCGTGGACTGATCGCTTTTCCAATCGCATAAAGCGACTTGAAGCACTGGAAATCGAACCCCTGATTTCGTTTGAAGCGGATGCTACTGCGACAACTGAACAAATAATGCAGGAAATAAACAAAACGTAATGTCAACCATTCAGTTGTCTAAAAAACATTCGACTAAATGCATTGGTTAATAGCCTATCCTTTCTTCTAAAACTGAATGTACGTGTCAGAATGCAATCTGGTCATTTCGTACTTCAGCTAATTCAGGCGTGCAGTCCCGCTTCACTCCCCTCACAACGTGTTCAAACATCGCATCCGACTGCAAAGAGGAATCATGTACCGAGGCTCCGGGCATCTTCTCCAAAGTGTGTCGTGATACGTGTGTCAATTGCAGAACGTACCTAGGCAAGTCGACTTTTCTACAGCTTCCAGCATACCATGCAGGTCTGCAAGCGATCAGGGGTAGCCGCATAGAAACTCCGCTAGTGCTTCGACAGCCTATCGGTGTTAAAATTCATGGAGAAATGTAGGCTACAGCACTATCGGCAGATGGGCTCCGCAAGCGCTAGCGGAGTCTCTATGCGGCCACCCCTGATCGCCAGTGTTCTTCTCGCCAGGCACGGGGTATTGGTAAACAGAGAAATCAAGAAAGGAAGAAATCGAGAACTCCCAAGATCGATTAGTTAGACCTCTGTCTTTCGACATTATTCAGTTCGCACGTGTATAAGACCATATAAATAAAATGTTTGATTAGCATCTTTCCACTCTCAACTTTTGACGAAGGCGGGAGTTTTTAAAAATGTTTTATTGAGTTTGAGAATGCAACTTAGTATGGTAACCACGGTAACCATCTTGATGAGGCCGAATTTGATTGGATGTTGGTGCGTGGTGATGTACTTCATGCCCAGCACGAATGAAGATAAAATCCCCACATCTATAAAACGAAGACCCCCCACAACCAAAAAACGAAGACCCAACTATAAAACGAAGACCCCCACATCTATAAAACGAAGACCCAGCTATAAAATGATGAACTGTGTCAGTCACCAGTGTATAACCACAATGAAGGGTCCAAAATTGAAGAGTTACCCTCAGAGAAAAGGGTCAAAACGGTTATTATTGGTCGGATTTAAACGGGGTTGCTTTTAATCAACAGATCTCAGAAAATGTTAATACGAATCTGCTGTCAGATCTGGGCCATCTCTTACCCTTTTCATAGGGAAAGGGTCTGAACTTGAGGAAATTGACCTCTATAATAATGCCATTGGAAGGAACCCAACTATAAAACGAAGACCCTACTATATCACAAGGTGTTTTACAGGTCAGATCATCTTAGGCCCGGTCGTTTTCTATTTTTGTTCCAGTCTTTTGATGTCGAATTTTGCAACAGATTTCATGCCATAGTCCCTACCATGCTTGCTTTTAATTGCGGAAATAACTGCCCATACACAAGTGCGAACTGAATAGGTGTAGAGAGACAAGGTCTAACTACTCGATAGTCAAAGTTCTCGATTTCTTCATTTCTTGATTTCTCTGTTTCCCAATACCCCCAGGCACGACTGACAAGACGATATCGACTTTGGTATTGTTTGATATTGGAAGATCATCGCTGGCGAGAAGAATTTAACAGATTGCGGTCCAGCGTGCACCTGGCGTCAACAGCCGATTTTGCTCGTTGCTTGCAGTATCGCCCTCACCTCGCCTGGTGTGCTGCCCGATTAGTCTTGGTTGATTCCCATGCCACAGGTAGATGATACACCGCACCTGACAAAAACAAGAGGAGATGAAACTACTGATTACTAGTATTTAATTTTCCCGTTTTCATATTTTACAGGGCTACCGCCTCCATGCATAGACAAAAATATTTATTGTCCTTGGTGGGCCAAGAGTGGGGAATGCCAGAGTAACCCACGTTACATGGTGCCCAACTGCAGGAAGAGTTGCACAAAATGTGCATGAGATACACGACGTCGTATCAACCGCTTCCACGGACACATCTTTGAACTGTGATGGTTGATGTGCTCTTTAATCAATAAAGTAGTGGGCATTGATGATTTGGGTGTTTAAGTCTTTCTGCTTGCACGTCGCAAAAGTGATGACAGCCATCTTCCTACCGCAGGTATCGTAGTCAATGTTCCACTATTTCGTTTTTTCCTTTCAGATAAAGGAGATGATATGGAAAGCAAGGGTTTAACCGGACTTTGACGAAAATCCGATCGGATATTAATGGTATTAGACAGAGACAACAATAATTTCCGTCAGCTGACCACACGTCTTAGTATCTCTTTGTTACTCAAAGTTGTTTTGACAAAAATGACGAGTCTCTGGCCTCATTTACACGATACAATTTTTAGCGTGCTCGGTCCGGACTGAGCACAGTTCGGTACAATTTTGCCTAGTTTAAACGGGTCGAGCCAGCTAGAACTTGTCCCGGTGTGATCAGGCGCGGATCAAAGGGGGGCGCACCCGGCGCACGCCCCCCCCCCTTTTGGCTGACAAATCTTTAAAATTGACCGTGAAATTCTGAAATTTGGAGCAAATCATTGAAGTTGACCGCAGATTTCAATATATCTAGCACGGTGCGCCCCCTCTTTCCCGAAATCCTGGATCCGTCCCTGGTGATATACATGTACATGTAGACCTAGAATCTAATGCAGCGGTCAATGGAAACCCTGTACCCCCCCCCCCGCGGGTCAGGAATTGGACATTATTTTGACGCCTAGGAATGAGCTGGGGGTCAGGATTTCGACATTTTTTCACCCCAGGACACATAACCGATCGGCAGCAATTCACAGCTGCCCCCAGGCATGTGGGGTCAGAGTTCGTCACTTTTTCACCCTTGCTTTGAAAACAGTTCGACAGAAGTTCACCTTGTGCACTTAGGCCTATATGTTTGAAAAAAATAATCAAGGTGGTGATAATACCCTGCCCAATGTCATGGGACCTTTTGAAATACTGTTATCCCTGTTCTCGCGCGCATCATCTCGGCTTTTCCAGACAAATGTACCCGCCACATTACAACAACTATACTGTTAGAAAGCTATAATTATGAAAGCTTTGCAGGCATCAGGCATCGGTTTTTTTCAGCAAAATATTACAAACTCCGCGCGTTTTCCCGCAGAACCTGGCACGAGACAGCAGCGCATCTAACAACGGTACAGGTGTAAAAGAAACCCAGGTCCTAGTAAGTAGGATTCTAAGTCCTACGGACCCTAACTCTTAGGAATCTAAGTCCTACGGTCCTGGACAACTAGGAACTGTAGTCCTAGGACCAAGATTCCATGCGCCTCCTTAGGAATAGAGGTCCAACATTTAGAAAAAGTGGTCCTAGGCGGACTTCCGTTACGACAGAAATCTAGGATCCCAAGTCCTACACAAAATTAAAGAAAACTTCATATACGAATGAAAAATATGTGCAGAATACTTTGAGTTTATGCACATGATGTAGCCTACATAACTCAAAAGTATTCTGCACATATTTTTCATTCGCAGTGAGGTGCTGCAATTTGAAAACTTGCGCCAAGCCCGACCTGATGAAAATGGGCCATGTCGAATTAGCGGAACCATCGGAATCGGGTCTGCAGCCGATAGAACGAACACGTGACTCGTTGTTGCTTCGTTGAGCTGTTGACTGAAAGCAACACGCGACTCGGGTGTTGCTAAGCAACACGCGGATGTAGGCCCTAGGCATGTTTGGTCTAGGCTAGGCTACCGGTAGGCCTACAAGGCCTAGACCTACCATAGGCCTAGTTTTTTCGGCGCCTAACAATTCGATTTGAACAGTGCAGTTATTACAGTGTATTTAAAAAACAACATATTTATGTTTTTCCTTCAAGTTCCGCTGGTTCCGCTAATTTGACATGGCCATGAAAATGGGGCCGTGATTTGGTCCCTGCTGGCATATAGCCATGACAAGATCACCCTCGGTAAAATGTCATGTAAAGTGCATATAGCTCCGGTTAGAGCGCACTATGGCTCTATTCCTCTTCGGAATCCTCGCCAGGCACATCGTTCACTTGCCCTTTCAGGCGTCGAGGTCCTCCGTCGGGCCCGCTTTCCTCGGAATGCAAGTCCGCCGGACCTGCTTTCCTCGGAATGCAAGCCCGCCGGACCTGCTTTTCTCGGAATGCAAGTCCGCCGGACCTGCTTTCCTCGGAATGCAAGTCCGCCTGACCTGCTTTCCTCGGAATGCAAGTCGGCCTGACATGCTTTTCTAGACATACAAGTCCACAGACCAACATTCCTCGAAATCAGAGTCCGAAAGACCTACGACTAGAAATCGAAGTCCAAAAGACAATGTTGTGTGATGATCGAAGATGACAAGAAAAAAAAAATTAAACAAAAAGCAGTTGCCCGACAGGTAGTGGAACCCGCAGTATTTGCGTAATGTGAAGGTCCCCGAACCACTACACCACGAGTGACCGGCTGACCGACGACTGAATATTTTAGCTATTTGAATGCATGTCCTATCAAAGAGCTATACAGATTCTATTGTGCATTTAATACAAAAGGGGAAGGACTTCGGTTACGGCGGACTTTGATTTCTGTCACTGTTGTAAAAGAAATCTAAGTCCCCTAGTAATCAGAGTCCTGTACCTTTTATATAGGATTGGTAACCCAGGAACGGAAGTCCCGGTAGGACAATGGTTCCTAAGGAATGGGGGCACTCCGGGCCCCCATTCCTTAGGAACCAAGGTCCGTGAGACCTTGGTTCCGGGCGGACCTGCATTTCTTTTACACCGGTATCGATTTCCAATCACGTGTATTATTTCGACAGTATTTCGACGCGAATTCGACACGCTTTCATAATCTGTTTCGACAGGAATTCACCTAAAAACATATCCACGTTTTTCAGGCATTCGAAGATTATTCACCATCGTATTTTCTTCATTTCGACAGGTTTTAGAAGT
>NMRB01000511.1:243195-258524 GCA_002633025.1 Notospermus geniculatus
TCTAAACTCTTTGAACGTGTAATCTATTCCAACATTTCTGGTTATGTCTTAGATAATGACCTTATTTATCATTACCAGTCCGGTTTCTTAAAGGGTCATGACACGCAGAAGCAGTTAGCCCACATAAGTCATATGATCAAATGTAATTGGAATAATAAATCATACACCCAGGGAGTCTTCCTAGATATCGAAGGCGCCTTTGTTGCTATCCCCATCACCTGCTTATTTTTAAACTTCAATCTTATGGTTTTGGTAACATTGTACTTAATCTACTTTCCTCTTACCTCGATGGGCGCAAACTCCGTGTGAAGGCTAATGGCTCTCTTTCCGCTTGGTCACCTGATGGGGCCATTAATAGCGGAGTTCCGCAGGGGTCAATTCTCGGGCCCCTCTTATTTTTGTTGTATATTGATGACCTAAATGAGATTATTGAGGATTGTAGTTTATACTTATACGCTGATGACAGCTCTCTCTTCCTCCCAGCAAATCGGGACGATGACATGAACACTTCTCACCACCTTCTCCAAGGTGATCTCAACAGAATGTCCAGGTGGTCCCTTAAGTGGAAATTAAATTTCAAACCATCTAAAAGTAGGGAGGTAATCTTTCGTGGTAACAATCTACCTGTCCGTCGCTTTCCCTCCCTAAACCTTGGAGGTGAGACTATTGAACGTGTCACAACACATAAACATCTGGGCGTTATCCTTGACGAGTGTCTTAACTTCCAAGCCCATATAGACAGCGTTGTTCGCAAATGCAATAGACAGATTGCCAAAGTCGGCCATATTGGACCAGAAGGCAATAACAAACCCGTGATGTACACCGCTGTGCACACGGTCAGCATGGACGGTTTTTTGACGTGCTAATTTCTCCGAAAAAAGATCGGTTCAAGTCATATTTTTGTTGCCCAACAAGATCTACCACGCATGACTCATCACCGTGCAAACTTTGGGCCAAGATGAACAAGTGTAAGTGTGTAAGAAAAGTGATTTTAAATCGGCAAACTTTCACCATGAACTCCTGAGGACAGCATGACGTCACACAAAGATTTTCTACAGACCAATATCGCAGCCTCTCAAGCATTATCTAGCTCACGCAGTAGCTTTATGACACTCCGAAATCACTACCAACTACGTTTATCAAAGTCGCAATGGCCGCGTGGTCTCAGGCGTTTGCTGTTATGCTATCAGAGCACAGAGGGCCGCGAGTTCGAATCCCGCTCTGACCAACTGTTTTAATTTTTTTTTCTTCGAGTTGACATCCTTTTTTAAACGTATTATCAACAGCACCACATGATACATCACTGAAAGCAATTGTGGCGGCTCTGTTGTTGCACCCCCCCCCCAATTTGCGTGTCTAATGAGGTGGGATGAAACATCTTTTCCACTCGGCATTGCCGGTGGTGTAGGCCTTTTCTCTGAATACTTTCTGTTCCAACGGGGTAGGTTTATCAGCACTTCCAACCGTTCATTTACAGAATGGGAGGAAATGACAAATGTGTTATCCCAGGATGCGGGAATTGCCGCCGAAAGCCACAAAGGTAATCTTCGTTCATTTACATTATTCATTTTTAATCTTCCTCGACAACAACAAAAATACAACAACATTTCAGTTACATAACTTTCCTATTTACCTGCAACTTAACATCTTGAAATAATTTCAGTTCATTTACATATTTATTTCGAATGTGCCTCGACAACAACGACAACAGAAATATATTTCCCTTCCACCTCAACCTTTACATCTTCAATGACTGTAATCAACACATCCCAAAGTTACTGCGACGCCTCTGTGAGTAAACCACAAAGGTAATATTCTTTCATTGGCACATTTATTTTCAATCTTCCTCGACACCAACAATAATTCAAATATTATATTTCTTTTCCACCTCAAACTCAACATCTTCAAATGTAATCAACACATCCCAAAGTTACTGCGACGCCTCTGTGAGTAAACCACAAAGGTAATTTTCTTTTATTTGCACACTTATTTTCAATCTTCCTCGGCAACAACAATAATTCAAATATATTTCCTTCTCATCTCAAACTTAACATCTTCAAATATAATCCACACATCCCAAAGTTATACTCCGACGCCTCTGTGAGTGCAGTGTCGCCCCTTTCAAAATTGCTGGCCAACCTCTATGTGAAAGGCGTTACCAAAGTTACAATTTATATCCTTTCAGCTATACCGCCAGCTGAGCCAGTCGCCAACCACAACGCTAATATTTACATGTGAGATGGGATGAAACGTCTTGTTTATTTCGACTGCAGAAGGCGGGGAAAATTTCCACCACATGATTCAATCAAGGAAATAGACCTAATGGAAATACATATCTATTCGTCAATGTGATATATAAGATGTCAATGTTTGCGGAATAGAACTGTCTCATAAAATCCCATCAACATGGATGTGGAGAGCTTAGAAGATTTCTTTGAAATGACTGATGCTGGTCTCCGCAATTACTTGGTTTTCCGCGGTATTTCTAAAGACGGACTAGAAAGAAAAGAACTTATTGCCAAATGTAGTGCTGTTTGGGAGGCCAGAATACCGGTCAATGTGACCAAACAAGAATTGCAAGAAAAAGTAAATTCCGAATATCGGCGTATATTGAAAACAAACAACCTAACGGACCCAAAACTTGTTGCCAAAGATGAATGGTGTGAAGATGTAGCGCTATGGCCAATGGTCAACTTGGGCAACATATTTGCGTTTATGATCTCTCACAGGGGACCAGATTGGGAAATGGGGAAGTATAAACTCCAAAAGGCGTACTCTTATTTTTCGTCGGGCTTTGTTGGCGTCATACGAAGCCACCAGCATGACACCAACACCTTGGTAATTAAAGCAACCGTTTGCCCATCGCAGAGAATACGCAAAGACCATCACGAACTATGGATCGCTTTCCGCGATGCATCCATTCTCTGCGCATGGTGCAGCTGCACAGCTGGAAATGGGGGATCATGCAATCATATTGCGGCCGTCCTTTATAAGATGGAGCATGCTGCCAGCCTAAATTTTTCAGACCCGTCCTGCACATCGGAAGCGTGCACCTGGAACAGGTCAACGCTGAAAGATGTAACGCCGTGTAAAGTGAACGAAATGAATTTCACTCAGAAGACAAGGGCTAAATTGCACGATCCGTCCGAATTGGATAAAAATCCCGCCAAAGCGCGCAAAGTATACGACGCAACAATGAATAAGGAAAAACAAACAGCATCCAAAGAAAAAAATGAAGAATTTCTCTCCAAACTTACAGAATATTTCCCAAAGGCGGTGGTTCTGAGGTCTACCGAGGACAATGCAAATAAGTCATCTCAAGTGCCTCCCACACTGTAAAAACGAATGGGCTCGAGAGACCCATGATTTTGTCCACTACCTGGACACATGGGTTTTGAAACGTGTTCAATGGAGAATGGGTCCATGGTGCCCAGAATATTTGTTCTTCGAGCCTGAAACGGACAGGTCTATAGGTTCCAGTAACCCATAATGAGAGTTTCATAGGTCACTTTGGCCCATCTACGAATGCTACCGTGGGGTGTTGGCACCCATGAGCAGCAATAGTAGATGGGCCAAAGTGACCTGTGAAACTGGTCATTATGGGTTACTGGAACCTAAGGACCTCCTCGTTTCAGGCTCGAAGAACAAATATTCTGGGTACCATGGACCCATTCTCATCTCAAACCCACGTGTCCAGGTAGTGGACAAAATGNATGTTTCTAGTCTACCGTAGTTCCATGAGTTGTGCGTAGATGGCGATGGTGTATCAGATGCATGATTGCGTCAGGCTAGACCATGTAGGCTGTATTTGTAAGACAACATCTTGTTTTCTATGTTTCCAGTTTACTGCTGTCCATGATGCTTGTAAAGGTTGATGAAGAGTCTTCAATAGTACAATACAGCTATGGATATAGTCAAAACACGTCATCTTTGGTCCATCTTTTTTGAGTTGAAACACAACAATACTGCCCCGTCTGTAGGAAGGTGTGCATCGAGGCCAATGAAATCACACGCCCTGAACAAAACAGCGTTTATTGCAACAGCTGCGAAAACTGGTTTCACTGGGGATGCGCCGGAATGGAGGACGAACCAGATGCTGAGGACTGGTACTGTGAAGCCTGTGATATATAGTGTCAATGCGAAATCACACAGAAACATATTCGTCTCCACTTGAGGTACATGTAGGTGGAGTGTGAAGGCGCTTTGAAACATTTGCGATCTCGAATCGAGACCACCTTACTCTAAGTCCGAACGCGAAAGAACGCGAAATTTCATCTGTCCATATTGTACGTAAAGTAGTCGTGGCGGAATTTAATGTTGCAATCTGCTTATCCTCCAAACATTCATCTATAGAATAGGTCGTCGTTGTTGTTTGCAAATATTTAGGCCCCTTTTTAAGGGTTTCACAAAATGTGAACATGTATTTCATAAAAGCAGGTCGGCCTCCGGCGTTTTTGGCAAATTTTCTACCCCAACCGGGGTCTTCTTCAGGCGGGCACTTTCTTGCAAAATACTGCAGTAAACACTTATTTTGCAAGAAAGTGCCTGCCTGAAGAAGACCTCCGCTTGGGCTCGGAAAATTTGCCAAAAAAACGCTGGAGGACGACCTCTGCTTTTACATCATATTTTGTGCGCCGCCGTAGTGGTAGTATATTTCTGGATAAATGGTGTTCTTTTCGGAAACCTGGGACAACATTCGCGTTCTGAACTGGCGTTTTCACGTTCTAAAATAGTGTTCACATTTTGTGAAACCCTAAAACAGGGGCCTAAATATTTCCAAACAACATGATCTATTCTGTAGATGAATGTTTGGAGGATAGGTACATTGCAACATTAGCCAAAATCCCCCACACTAGAACTTTACGCATACAGACAGAAAAAAATTCATGTTCTTTCGCGTCCGGACTATTACTTTCCACACCTCCTGTTGGCACGGGGTTTCCTCACTTCACATTTTTTTGTGATATTGGGATCCAGCTCATTACATTTCTGGTAGCTTGACTTGAATGTGCCAGCCTAAAGAAGAGCCCGATTGGGGTCGAACACTTGCGGAATTTTGGAAGCGACGTTTCCTTTTATATCTTTTAGGGTTCAAGTTATTTTTTTCGCAGAAGTGGAGACGAATATTTTTCAGTGTGAATTGTCCTTCGGTTTATCGCCTCGGTTTACGCTACCAAAGGTGGCAACAGGTTGGTCAGGGCAGCGCATACAAATACTATCTCATCTATGTTATCGAGAAGGGAAATTGGCAGAGTATTCTGGAGGATTCTGAAATGTTTTAGACGCCCTATTGCCTGCTCTACATAAATTCGCGTGTTTGCAACTTTATTTGTCTCGCGGACGTCCTGCTGAGACATTTGCATGTTAGTCGCACAGCTTGGTGGAATTTTCAATGTGGCGTTTCTTGACAACAGGTCTTCTCGGATCTTGAAACCACGATCCGCTAATACCATATCATTTGGTTCCAAAAGGTTATAAAACCCGCATTCCATCGTCAGTGCTTTATCAGTGGTCCTTCCTCCGAAACATTCAGATATGAAGGAAACTAATCCTATCGGGGATATCGATATGAAGAATTTGATAGTGTAGTGATGCTTGTAGTTGGACCAGCATTGTGCCGCTACCGCCAGGTCAAATGGTGTCTGAATGAAACATTCTGAGCAATCAATTATGCATCTTACATTCTTCATTTCTTGATTCCGGAAACATTGTGGGAGAGTTGATTTAATCACATCCTTACTGGGCCAGAAAACAAGGAACCCTAACTCTTCCTTCAACAACCTCATCCATGAAAAAAAATGACGACTAATCGTCGACACTGATACCATAAACAGCACGCTAAGAAGGGGATCGCTACTGCCAGTGCGGAGTCGCAGGAGTGTCATAAAAAATGACTGCTCCAAAGTAAGAGACCTAGGCCTACCCTCCGTCGACTTCTCACTTCCCGTGCCATACTTTTTGGCGTACTCATCTCCATGCCACAATTTCATTTTCTGGGCGCTGTCTTGAACGCGCTCATAAAACCACAGAGGGTACTTGAAAACAGTAAAGTATGTCAAGACTCAGATTTTGACTTGTGAAGAGACTTCTCCGAAAGTGTATGTTTTCTGTTTTGTCAGGTATTTGGTTTTACCATAAAAAACTTTTAGTATGATATTCTCGCTCATAATTGCAGACCAACTGCAACCAACATCAGAAATGATTAGTGCCTATAGTAAGCAAGAATCTTATACATTTATAAATCAGAACGTTTAACTCCTCGTTTTTTTCAATGGGAAAAACTTTTTCCCATTTTCATCCCTTGTATCATAGGAATACCATAGAACCATAGGAAACCACAGTACCATAAATTAATACCATAGCACCATAACATTCTATAGTACCATAAATTAATACCATAGAACCATAGCATACCATAGTACCATAAATGGGAACCATAAGTACCATAAATTAATACCACTAGCATGGTACCCGTGGCGAGCACATTCACAGGATGCATGTGGCCGGAGGATGGCATTTTGGTGGGCGTCTGAGACGCCGTCTCTGTGTGGGGGGAATATGTTTAGAGGGGGCCAACTCCTCCGACAATAATCAAAGTCTATGGGAAGCAGATGGCAGCAATTTTATGTGTTGAAGTTCCTATTTTCTGATCACCCTGCCTGGTTGAAGACAATGCATTGTACCTGGTTCCGTCGGCCACCGTGTATGGTGTTGCGTACGCAGCGCCATCTACACGGTGGCCAGCGGAACCAGGCCAGTGGGCATTGCAAATCATTGGAAGTTTCTTCGTGCATTTTATTCACTTAGGGGTAAAAAAATGTAATGCCACCCGCTTACGGGCCACCCCCATGTCATTCTCAACACTTCCTGTGAAAATGGTGCCATTTCGATCAGAAACCACGGAGGAGTTCGTGTTCGAAGTTAAGGTGCCACCGTCAATTATAATATAGATAGTACCATAAAATACAATTGTACCATAAATGGGAACCATAAGTACCATAAATTAATACCATAGTACCGTAAAATACCATGGGTACAATAGCAATATACCATACAATACCATAAATACCATAGGGTACCATAGAATACCACAGGATACCATAAGGTACCATAGCTATTTTTTTAATAGGGAAGCTTCAGTAAAGATTACAAGCCATCCAGTGAAGGATTCAGAAAACATAACCATGGTGCCAACAATCAGTCAGGCATGTTACAATTAACTCAGGTTCAAGTCATCAAGACGGTGCTGCCATCTTTTGTTCCACAACAAAATCAACGTCATGCTTGCCAGGTCACGTGACCACGCATATGTGGGCGAAATGGGGCTGCCCATTTACACTCAACGGAGTCCCTAAGAAATATCACTTAAATGCATCTAACCCTAACCTTGGAGGAATTATACTGACAGGAGGAACAGCGAGCTAATTGCCCCTCTATAATCCCTTTTTCACACCTCCCCAAACAATGGAACACAAAGGCCCGCAGTGTTTGCACAGCAAGTAAGTCTGCTCGCTTGAAGTGATCAGCGGTACCGACGCAGCCCGGATTGTCACTGCCATCTAGCGTGAGCGGGCGGTACTATGTGCCGGTATTCGAACATTCTGCAAGACGAAACTGATATCGGTATTCTAAGCTTTCATTCATGCAAATCGAACAAAATGTACGCATTCTGTCAGTATAATTCCTCCAAGCCCTAACTAAATCATTGAGCTAGAATGTCTCTAGAATATGATAGAAAACTCACAAACACGAAAACTTCACATCAATGACCTTAAACACATATTTCCGAGGCGATTTCTGAACCGTGACCTAGATTTCCCAGAATCTATCAACAGAAATGTACACGCTTGAGAAGCCGTCACAAAAGGCTTCTATTACTCTCAATATAGACTTCAACACGGGGTAACATGCACATATGCTGAGGCAGGGGAAGGTTCTCTTTCATTGACATTTATATTTTGTAAACTTACCGCTTTGGGGGTACTAAAATGACTACTTTGAAAGTCCCCAAATTCAGAAACTGACAGTGTTGACAAACCATGCTTGTCCGAAGTGACCTCTGCGCATGTGCAAGATTACAAGTTCCGACTTCCGTATCCAGTGGCGGGTGATTCAAATGTCGTAAACATCCTAGCGCTTGAGCGCACCAACACTGCTGACTTGTCTCCCTTATCTATTTTGGCCCCAAACCACCTCTTCGTTTGACTCAGAGTATCGACGGGATTCACTGCTATGGTGACTGACTGCCCCCTCTCTTTTTGTTGCTTGTGTGTCTTCTCCTTCTTTATTTTGCACTTGTTCATTTGGTAGAAGTCTATGTAGGCCTAATTCCCCGCCATCTTTCACAACTATGTACCTAAGTTATAACAGGGCCAGTAATGCCTCGGCTTCGGCCCTTCTGTAATAGTAGGCCTACTGTTATCTTGTCTTGTGAATAAATGAAATGCAATTGGAAAAGTAAAAGCGGGGGGAAAATTCTCGTCTAGTATTAATGCTACTCTACTACAATTACATCATGTACCGGCTTACAAAAATGACCTCGCATGGATTAAACGTATTTTTATCAACATCATGCTGTAAAAGTCGTTGTGCCCTCGAATGCAGTGGCATCACGGCCAATCAAAGTAATAGCTGTACTCCACATTCCATTTGGAAGACTGAGGACGAAACAGGTACTACTTTGAAAATATCCTTCATCCCCTCTCTCTTGGCTTGTGTGAGGCTTTTCGTTGTAGCTAAAATCCCTGGTCTGGCCTCGTGGCTGCAAACTTCCTTCGTGAAGACACCGTCTCGTTCCGATAGGATGGCGGGGCATCGGTGCAACTTCACTGTAAAAACGAATGGGCTCGAGAGTCCCATGATTTTGTCCACTACCTGGACACATGGGTTTGAAATGGGTTCAATGGAGAATGGGTCCATGGTGCCCAGAATATTTGTTCTTCGAGCCTGAAACGGACAGGTGTATAGGTTCCAGTAACCCATTAAATGAGAGTTTCATAGGTCACTTTGGCCCATCTACGAATGCTACCGTGGGGTGTTGGCACCCATGAGCAGCAATAGTAGATGGGCCAAAGTGACCGTGAAACTGGTCATTATGGGTTACTGGAACCTAAGCACCTCCTCGTTTCAAGTTCGAAGAACAAATATTCTGGGTACCATGGACCCATTCTCATCTCAAACCCACGTGTCCAGGTAGTGGACAAAATCATGGGTCTCTCGAGCCCATTCATTTTTACAGTGTTGTTTCGGACAGAGCACCACCACCAAAGCGTCATGTTGGCCGTCTTCTTTTTGTTGAAACTGTAGGCCTAGCTTTCGTTAATTTGTCTATCAATTATTGCACAATTATGAGGCTCTCGAAATGGGCAATATTATTGCCAATTGTTCCTCTGCCCATCATGCCAGGAGCAGATGCCCCTATTTTGGCCCCATGCAATAATATTGATCGTGTATGTGTTTCATACTAAAACTTATGTATTATAATGTACATCTACAGTCATTCATAAGTTTATCTACACCTGATACTTTGAATATTTCAAATAAGGCTGTGCCACATTACTCTGAGCGTTTTTCGTCGTCTGTGCGCGCCTAGCGTTATAATCTGACACGACTTTTATTGTTTTACGATACAGTCACAGTCAAAAATTTGTTGTTGCCAAACAAGGCAGCGTCCAATGCATTAGCATATTTGACACAGTCGAAAAGATAACATTTCTTCAATGTTTTGTCGTATATGAAGGCGCTGCAGTCCTGACGGAGTAAACACGAATCTGCGCAACGAATTGTAGAAGCGACAGTCGATATCGTGTTCAAACGTTTCCCTGTAGGTGGCGCTCCTTGTGCCTTGAAATTACCCCGTATGGATTTATCTGCGTGAAAAGACGTACAAACCTATACATGTTTCCGTTTTTATACAACTGAGACAGAGTGAGAGGTGCCTCAATAGAAAGACACTTGACCGACTTTCCGGCGCGCGTGCTAAATCGCTCAAATGTCCGAAAGCTAGCAAGCTAAGGCCACATTAAAAAAAATACTTGTTTAGCGTCCCCTCCCGACCTGAAAAATGCCAAGACCCCCTGAATTTTTTTGTAATGTATTTTCCATTAAAAAATTGCCTCCTCTAAAATTTGAAAATTTAAAGCCCCACTATATTGAATTTGAAAAACGCAAATCATCGCCGCGATTCTTGACGTCAGTGCACGACGTCACAACGTCAGCGTAGTGTAAAATGTACTGCGCTCCATCTGAATACATTAGGGCTCTCCCTGTAGTTTTTTTTCAATGTGTGCTGAAAACTAGGCCTTGATTCTCTGGAATACGTATCAGACAAGCATTTTGGGGACCTTCACAAGCTATGAGACCTCTATGTGCTCTCTCCGAACATTTTGAAAACTTCGTAAAATTCAATACAGTGGGGCTTTAAAGATTTTTTTTATTTGTTTTTGACCTATCTTTTCCGCTAAACGCTACAAAAAATAAAAATAGAAACCTCCCTCCCGACCCTGAAAAACTAAAGTGCCCGGACATTGTGCTATTCTGTATCTTGGATTGTAGGCCAAACATGTGGTATTAACCCCTTCCCACCCAAGGCCAATGGGTGTAGCCCAATCATGTGGTGTTAACCCATTCCCACTGAAGGCCACGTGATCTAAGGTACCTACCTTGATTCAACAAGGAATGTGGGCCAATCATGGTGTTAACCCCTTTCCACCCAAGGCCAATGGGTTTAATAATCTATTTTGATTCAACAAGGATTGTAGGCCAATCATATGTATTAACCCCTTCCCATCCAAGGCCAATGGGTCTACTAAAGATCTTGAATCACACCTGTTTTTTCCTTCATTTCAATCAACATCTCCTGTATGGGTGCCAGTACATAGCCCTGTTTTACCACCACTTACAGGGGCGGTCTTTAAATTGACTCTCAAGTCAATTTCACAGATCAGTTTCCTTTTTCATTTCAATAGGACAGACCATCCAGCCTCCTTGAAATATGGTGAGGGGGTACGCATAACGCTGCGCATTAATGTCTCCAAATTAGGTCCTAAAAAATACAAGTCATCCCCCAATGTCATGTAATTGAAAGGCCTGGGACGCTACACAAGTATTTTTTTATCTGGCCTCAATGTAGCCTATAGCGAAATGGGATTCCGTGAGAGAATTTCCGGAAGTGCCGGTGTAGCAGTAAGGAGTGTCCCCCCTGTAAAAAGTGTCCACTTCTATTGTTGAATGGCGGAATAAGCGGCATGGCTATAGAAACCAATCGCCAGAGATTAGAATGTAACAATAGGATCTTTTGTTCCCAGGACATTCTTTCCCTTCACACCTCCAAAGATTTTCTTGCACAAGAAGCAATTCTGTATCAACCTACTAGGTCGGCAAATTTCATTTTCCGGTACGCGATTTCGCGCGCGAAATCGCTCAATGGAAAGCTAGCTATACATTCCCAAACCATGACACTCAACCTCAACATTATCCGTCATGTACACTCTTGATCACAAGTAAATCCGCAGAAGATATTCTTGATTTACTCGATAATTACTAATTATTTTTTCCCAATTTTTGGACATGTGAAAGCCACATGCATTGTCTAACACATTCCGCTTCAATTATTCAAATCGACCAACATCACTACTGTCCTCCAGAGCAGTTCAAAGAGGGCAGGCTGGTTTGGAGGTTTCACGAACTGAAGTTTTCATCAAAGTTTTCACCTACATAACCTTCAGCCTTGGTCATTAAGCGACAGTCCAGTGAAAATTTTACAAAAATATATCAAGATCTCGCCAAAAATTGCATTTTTGTCCAAAATCTCACCACATGCTTGGCAACCAGTGAACCCAACTGTGAGATGGTCCCTTAGACTTGTCCCCAGTCAATGCCCTGAATTGAATGTTGGCTAGTTGAACAGGCCAATTGTTATTCAGAATCATTGTGGTTGGAGTAACACCAACCACAACAGATCAATTTCATGCTTTCAACCATAGTTCAATTCAAATTGTCCGGCCACCAAAACACAATACAGTGGCCTGTTTGCATAGTATAGCGAGGGGGCATCTCACAGTTGAGTTCACTGGGTTGCCAAGGAAGTGGTGAAATAATGGACAAAGACGCATTTTTTGGCGAGATCTTGATATATTTTTAAAAAAAATTGTCTTGTCTGTCACTTAGTGACCAAGGCTGAAGGTTGTGCAGGTGAAAAATTTGATGAGAACTTCATTTGGTGAAACCTCCAAACCACCCTGCCCTCTTTGAACTGCTGTGGAAGACAGTGCATGTGCCTTTGGGGAAAAATTGGGGAAAAATAATGAGTACTTATTGAGTAATTCAAGAATGTTTGGTGCGGATTTACTTATGATCAAGAGTGTACTGTCACCACCAAGTTCCCCACCGACGGAGTATACATGTACATGTAATTACAGAGTCTTCATATGAAATATGAGTAAGACTTTCGGACTTGTACATACATTCTTATAGAAACTAGCAATTTTTCGGTTGTCAAATAGATTTTAGGACTTTGGTACATGTGTGAGATAGCCCTAGAATATCCATGTCGGTTTATTCATTTTGCAAATTACTGTCGCAGCTGTTTCAGAAAATCTCATCATGAAATATTTGTTTTACATAGTTATTAAAAATTACATATTCCTTGCGGGCTAGGTTTCTGAAGTTATGAATATTAAGTTGAGGCGAAATGGTGCAAACACATCTGATAATTAGGCGGTTCGTATTTTGACACACGAACGGCACATCTCTAAAACTAAATTAAGATAATTTCCTTTCGGAACGACCGTTTCACGCGAAATGTTATCAATAAATTTGAATAAGTTTGGATGATCGCGGCTCACTTGTGCACCTGGCCGTTCATAAAAAAAGTATATATTGGGACCCTCAACACCCCAAAATTCTGACTCCAACTTCGTTTTGACGAATCCATCAAATACGTTTCATCACTCAGATACGTTTCAACCACAATCCATACTCTGAATTCATACTTCAGCAGCCGAAGTCCGAAGCCATAATGTAAGTTCTTGTTCCGAGTTGGAATCTCCTTGGCATTGCATTGTCAACCTATGGTTCACAATGTAATGCCAAGTCTCCGTATTTGTATATATGTTAGTTCTGTATCGTTACTTATGATTCACCTTTCCGGATTCCTGACCGTCCCTATAGCGTGTATATAGTTTCTTAGTTCTGCTTGCCGCGGTAATTACAACTGTATTTAGGGAACTAGCTCAAATCTATTTACTAGATAAGCAGACATGGCTCAATCAACCCATGCAGCAACCCTGAACAGGTTGGTTGGGGCATGGCTCGCTGGTACTCATGTTTAGGGTAGCATGTCTCCCGACCATGCCGACGTAGGCCTCACCTGTTCCCCGTTCCTACGAGCGATGCACTTAACTTCCGCTCACCAATAAGAGTGACGCACATACTCCCACTCGCGTAGGCCAACATGTATGACAATGATTTCAAACAGGGTGACGCATCACTCCCGCCCTGGTCACGGTGACGACCGTGAATGGCGCATCCTTGCATGTTAGCTTGATTGCTTAAAATGGGAACGATGGAATCCACCAACTCTGACAAGAACCATAGGCCCACAAGCACTAATCTCCACTTTAAAGACTTATGTATTTTGGCAATAAATTTAGGATCGGAGATAATTATCATTCTTGTATTAGTCCTTCGGTAGTTGTAGTTTGGGTGTGTTTGACGTCATGGAATTGTATCTTCTGTGACGGCGATCTCAGTGGGTATTTTGGAGGGGGCTCGATGGCTAAGTGCCGCGGGTGGTCGAGTCCGGACCGAACACCCTGTGGTGGCCATGGGGCCTATCCGAAGTCCCTGGGACCTCTGTACCGGATGCCAGCACGACTCTGCATATTGTCAAGGCCAGACAGCAACAGAACGTCTCATGATAGCTCACGGTGTCTACTCGAAACCTTCTCAGGGTACACACCACGTGACAGTACGTCTGTATCTGTACACACCTTGCTTTTCATACATATTGTACGACGAATCGTGCACTTTGTCTGGGGAGGAACAATGGGAATTCTTTAACCAGCAATGTCTGTAGTTTGTCATAAACAGGACGCTGAGACAGGATTTCATCTTCGTACACAAACCCAAACATAACTCAAATTGAACTGGGTGATTTGATCCATATATGTCGTTCCCAGGGCAGTCTCCCAGATGGTAGGTGAAGCCGTCAGGGACTAGGTCTTGGTCTGAAAAAGAGATGTAGTTCCGTCAAGTATTACGATATAAGTCTCACCAAATAAGGTGACTCTACTATGCATTACTGTGCCGTCAGCTGACATGAATATTGTGTGGTGTAGGCTATCACAACAAAAAACCGTGTGGCTAAGGCCCTTATGCACAGCCCACACTTTAGCCGTACTTTTGGAAAAGTGTAACTTCAGCTGTACTTGCTAATGCACAAGACTCCACTTTCACGAAAGTGACACTTTCAAAGCCCCACAAGAAGGTGAGTGCTAAGTCAGGTCTGGAGGTCCCTTTAGCCGCACTTCCGGCTGGTAGTGGCACATTAAGGTGTTCAAATATTTCAAAGCACAACATGTACCATAGATTTTTGGATAATCTTCACAATTTTGACGAACTTCAGCGTGTCGGAAGAATTTGGCATTTTATTAGATGTCGAGCCAACCCTTCTGAGAAGTTCGCAGAAAAACAGTTTGTATAGCAGGTACCATTTTTATTAGCAAAAGATTCAAGAATTATTTGATAACTTCATGTGGTGCAGATAGAAACCTTTCAGACAACAAAACAGTGATCGATGAGACTGCCAGGTGCAGCGATAGTAGTTTGCTGGACAACACAACAGCATCCTGAGACAGGACAAAAATGTAGAAAAAATAATTAATAAGCCCTTCATTTTCTGCAATATTTTATCATTTTATTCAAACTAAAATAGTTTGAAAGAAACAGATAGGTCTCTTCATACTAAATCTGAATCTTCCCGGTTTTTCGAGTCACGGTCATGGTCCTCCTCGACACACAGTTTAACAAGAGAAGGACATCGGGGCGATGTCAATGGTTTCCGATGTTTACTGTAGATGCAGGTACCAGTGTAATGTGTAACACGGATATGTAGCTGCTCACTAATTATTGAAGATATGAACCAGTTTTGGTAACTGAGCTGTTTTATATTGACCGTACCTCTTATCCTCAAGGAGATTGCATAATCTGGAAGAGCATTTTCAATAACCTAAGTATCATGTTGGTTCCATAGTGCCAGGTAGACTTCTAGACTGTTATGTCATGAACATGTTTCTGTATCCAGGGCCGTATTTAAAGGGGGGGGGGGG
>NMRB01000511.1:262424-276686 GCA_002633025.1 Notospermus geniculatus
CCCCCCCCCCGCTAGCTACGCCTCTGGCTGTGGTATACGGCGTACATTGACCGCGTCTGTAAACCTATAAACGAGGTTGCCTAAAGGTCAAAGGTTACGTCGGCCGCCAAGAGAACCTAATGCATACAGAGGCGCTTTAAATGAAGTAAATGTATACCGAACTTTGACTGGAAGCCTGTGCAGCATCTTTAGCAAGGTTTAGTGCCAATGTTTGCCCTGGAGGCTGATTCCCTCTACCCCGGTACTGGGGTACAGTGAATCACGTGGAGTTTTTTTTTCAAATGTGTCTCACCAAAAATGTGAAGGTGGTGGCCAGGATCTGATGCCTTGTGTTTATACACAACATCCATCCCTTATCCTCAATACAGAATGGTAAATTTGCTCACAATAGAGTATGAGAAAAATCAACGAAATAATTTTTCCGATTCACTGTGCCCAGGTGTAAAGTTTTTCAGTGTTTCCGTGTGTCAGTGTTCCCCCTATTGTTCTGGAAACACTGGTGGATAGATGGACATGTTTCTCTGTGTGTCCTCCATTGTCGAGTCGCGGCTTATTCCGTCAGACCATAGCAGGGAAACACTCGCAGATGGGGAACGCTCAAAAACGTTACACCGGCTTCCCCTACCTAGTATCCGTAAATGTATCCGTATACGTAGCGGATCTCAAATTCTCTATTAGTGAGGTTGCGCAAGCGCATGGTTAGGCCTACGACGACGTTTATCTATTGTTTGGGAGTACGCACACAATAGATAAACGTCGTCGTAGGGCCTAACCGGGCGCTTGCGAAACCTCGAGCGAGTCACTATTAACTCAGGCGCCCGACTTATAACTCGGGCACCCGACTTTTAACGAAAGGCCAATTTTTATTTACATGTAGGCCTATTTTATAACTCGGGCGCCCGAGTTATAAGTGGGGCACCCGAGTTATAAGTCGGGCGCCCGAGTTAATAGGGAGGTTGAGATCAGCGAGGTTTCACGGATCATTATACGTATACGGATCGAAATGCACACAAAATTTGTCCTCATTGTACAGAATTCTATCCGTATATGTAAGGATCCGTGATAAGTCGCTGATCTCAAACTCCCTATACCCTGGGTATAGTTTGTCTGGACAAACTGTACACCTGAAGAGGAGATTGGTACCGCAAAGTCGCATAACTATGGAATGACGAAGCGGAATTTATTCAAGACTGATTTTTCTTTCAAAATTTGACTAGAGGCCTGTCGGCCTGGAGAGCTACGCTGGGCATACCTAATATTACGCGGCGTGTAAGATAGTCGGGCTATTGGAGTGACAATGATGCAGTCTGTGAATAGACAGTCATGATTCTCCAGTTGTGATATGGTATCGGTACTTGTTAGGTCATGAGGTCCAATGTCCTATGCAGAGGCCATATGAGACACAGAGAAACAGTGCGTCTGTTTGCCAGTCAAGTTCCTCATAGTCGATGAGCTGAGCTGACATACCAGTAGGCCCATAGCTTAAATCACTTCCAGATTCTGTTTGCATACACCTCACCTAGTTTATCCCAAAAGCACCACATGACAAAAGATGAGTATGATGTGAGCTGATAGATTTATACATGTATGAGGACTGGCGCTTGGAGATCATCATGATTATGAGAGAAAGCATGGTGAGCTTTGCACAAAGGCTGTTCTTACTTGTATTTCAGTCAGCAAGTGTACTAAATGTTTGGCTTCAATCAATAAACTCCATTTGAATTTAAAGGCCATTCTTGCTTTTCACTGAGCCCAAGCCCATAGGACAACATAATGGTGACATCACCAAGGAGGGAAATTCAAATGCCAGCTTGATATTTGTCTGCTGCAACCCTGGTAGAGAAATACAGTTTGATGTGCGTGTATTAAAACAGGAAGAGTTCAAACTGGTGGAGAGGGGTTGATTTATTGACATGGATGGCAACGGATGATGGATGCTGCTGCAGTGTAAGAGGTTAGCAGGTGAGTTCAAAATGAAGATGGAGAAGATATAAAATATATATAGAACTTTATTATAAAAGTATAAAAATAAACAATGGGTCAAATGCATAAAGAAAAGCAAATGCTTTTTACTTGAAAATTGAAGCAATTACTTCCATTGGCATGCATAAAACTCAAAGTAAATCTGTTTGCTAAAAAGCGATTGCTGTTAGAAAAAGCAATTACTATTTACTTGCTCCTTTCAAGCAAATGCTAGAAATCATATGCACAATACTGAGCAAATGACCTAACTGTACAACCATTGCAAAACAAGCAAATGCTTGTCAAGTATAAGCATTTGCTTTGAAGTAGAAGTAAAAGATTATGCATATGAAACCAAGTAATTGCTTTAACTTTTGGCTTCAAGCAACTGCTTTTACTTTTTGCTTTTGCTAGAAGTAAATGCTTCATTTTTATGCATACGGCCCAATATCCTGACAAGAGAAATATCCTGAGAGTTGTAACATACATGACAGACTGGGTAATAGAGATAGCATAATAATATTGACTTGACATAATGGTGAAATTACGATGTACCACTATGATTTGGTTATTGGATGCTTTACTTGAATTTTGCAACAAAATGCACTATGCACTGTTGCACAAGTAAAAGCATTTGCTAGTGTTTACTTATAAGCATGACTGATTGACTCATCAGGTCGTTCGAATAGAGACCAGCAAATGCATTTACTTGAGATTTTTACAGCATTGCTTGGAGCAGCTGTCTTGCCAAATTCAATTTAAGTATCGACTTGTTTTTGTTTATTTGACCCCAATGGCATTGGCAATGGTTATATTGAACACAAAGTATTATGAGGCAGATGTCTGACGATGATTATCTTTTCAAGTACTGGTAAGAGATTAGGCAATCAGTAGTTATTACATACATATTATTTGAAATGACAGTTAAATGGTCCATGATTACACAAATGAAGAGAATGGGTCATACATGTATGAATTATGATTAAGGAAATGCTTTAACTTGAGAGCTCTGGAGGACTGCACGTGGTACAGCTAAGCTGTATTGCAATATTCAAATATTGACTTGTCTTCATTTATACATGTATGACCTAATGTTTGTATTTAACTCATAATATAAAGGCACTGATGCAAGGGATTGGAAAATTAGTAGTTATATGTCTACTTTATTTGAAATTAGTGGAATTACTTGGGCGCATTTGAATCCCTGTTCCCCATCAAATGCTGACTCAGTTCATTTCGATGTTGAGTGAACTTGAGAATGGCAGTTTTGAATGCTGATAATGTTACCTATGTTGGATCGTGGAGGAATTCCTCCATGGTTGGATCAAGAAGAGCATTCTGCTGACTCTCCACACAGTGAAGGATTGAGTAGAACATGTTCTTGGGTCAAGTTGAGTTGCGTTCTTAGAGACTGCCGTTCTTGAGTTGTGTCAAGAAATACATGTATGAACTACATCAGCAAGAGTGGTGAAAGTATGCCCCTTGTGTCATTGGTTGGTGATTGGTGGTGAAGATGATGGGGTGATATGAACGGAGATTCAAGTAGGGCTAATGATTTACTTGCCTTCATTCACATGATCCAATGACTGATATTCATTAAAGCTGGCCAATGCTTTTCCTTCAAAATCTGTAGTACGTTTACATTTGATCTTGTTGTGCACATCGAAGGAAGGTTAACTTTTAAAAATGTTAGCAAAGACTTTTACTTGAGATTTGCAGAGCAATGGCCAATGTAAACGTATGACAAGCTGGAAGTAAAAGCAATTGGTACGTTTTATAAATATCAACCTGCATACACACAGTATCAGGTACAAACATTGATGATTACCTTGACCAGCAAGTGATTGGAAAATTACTAATTATACACATTATTTGAAATCAGTGGAATTACTTTTGCTCAGGCACCGAGTCAAGATTATCTGTATAGCTGACATACTGACAATATTTTGAATACCGATAGTGTTGCAGTATTCAGTAATCTTAAAGGAGCTGGGCGTCTAAGGTTTGTTTACAAACAGTGGTTGGCAAACTATTTTTATTCCTTCGTGTAGTTGGCAGCACCATTAGTGCCCCGTGATTGTTAGACCGGTGCCCAGTCCAATGCAAGTCACTGACATATTCACATCAGTAGATATTAGCGAGAATAGGTGGCAGCACCATAGGCGTTGCGTGGACAGAGAAATAGTCTGTGAGTGTTTACAACTGGGGACGCCCAGCTCGTTTAAGAGGTATGTTCAGTGTTGAGAAAGGGAAAACTTGTCAGCTGATTTCCACATAATAATTTTGGTCAAATGATGACGAAACGAAAGGTTTAATGAGATGGCAAAGTTTTCAACTTGGGCATTGAAATCAACTAAATGTTCCTCTTATGTCATGTATCCTTATGAGATGGACTGATGATGAAAAGGGCATGTCAGGGAAATTGTCCAAAGTCCATTTTCGCGACCGTAAGTCGCACAAGTTTCAAATTTGGAACATGGTTAGATATCATGGTAAGAAAGACAAAACAGGTGTAGTTGAAACAATTGGATGACCTTGACCTCATTAATTAAACAATGCTGATTTTTATGGGATAAAGTAATAGAAACAGCTTTAAAGTTCACCCACCTATAAAATATACACTTAGCTAATAGTATCAGTGAAAATATTCCGTAGTTATTCCTGCTAATGGTCCAAAAATATTGTTTTTAATGCCTTTTACTTCCTAACAGTGGAGTGCAAACACCTGTTGGAATAATACTAACAGGCAAATGTTTTGTCCTGCTTACATGAATGCCTTTTGCACCTTACAAGTGTATGGTATTTGAACCAAGAACATGTGGACTAGGCTGACCTTGCAGTCACTATTCACTACTGATTACATAACATTGCTGTGTGGTAAAAATAACCAGACCTACAATACATCACCATAGCTAGAGTGTGACATAAGCCCTTGTTACACTACATAAAAAACCCGTGTCGAACCCGGTTTTTTTCTGTCCACACCTGTTAAAAACGCGGTGTAATAATCCTCTCCGAGCTCGAACGGGTTTTGGAGACCTTAATTTAGGTCCCCCTCACAAAATTTGAGTAGTGTTGGCGGGCACCCGGCCTCAGGAGGGATTTTTCAGAGCCGGGCTAGACCCGGGTGTCAAAAAACCCGGGTATTTCTATGTAGTGTAACGACGGCTAGTAATAGTCCAAGAAACATGCAGTCAAACCACGGCTAGTAATAGTCCAAGAAACATGCAGTCAATACATTTAAGTTCTGTCAGTGAGTTATGTAATGTCAAGTCATGCAAACAGTGCACTAAAAATAGGATGTTTGTTATGACATGAGTCTACAGGCTGGTATAAAATCAACACGCTGTTCCCACACTTGTTGGCACTCAACTATTATGAAGAAAAAGGCATTAAAACACACTTTGGGTCATTTTTAGGAACAGATGTGGAATATTTTTCACTGATTGCTGTAGCCAAGTGTGTATTTTATAGGTATGTGCACTTTGAAGCTGTTTCTATTACTTTTTCCCATGAAAAACAGCATTGTTTAATTAATTAGGTCAAGGTCATCCTATTGTTTCCACTACACCTGTTTTGTCTTTCTTACCATGATATCTAACCATGTTCCAAATTTGGAACTTGTGCGACCTACAGTCGCAAAAATGGACTTTGGACAATTTCCCTGACATCCCTTTGGTATTCCAGTATTCAGGCTTGTTTTCTTTGCAATTTTAGACTGGTCGTGGTGTGAGGATGATAATTAGTTCTTTGTGGACAGTTACATTTATGAAGCGTCCATGGAAGCGTCATCTGCACTTGTGATGATTTCTGATACAACAAACGACCTGTGGATTACATCAAGATGTAGTGGCAGCAGTAGGAGGATGGCCTCTTCAATCTGTTCTGGGTCTGCTGCTGAATCGAGGTGTAGAACACTGTCATTGAGGAGGGCGATAGTAAATTTGTAGGCAGTTAATGATTCATCAAGCAGCGTAATGCTTCCATCACGTATGTCCTCAACTGCCACAAACTGAACACCAGCTGTGCTTGGTGGTTTGTCTGTTTTCTGAAAAGAAAGGCCAATATTGTAAGTGTCATAGTACATGTATGTGGATAAGACATGGTCACCGAGTTGGAAGGGCATGGAATTACACTGTAAGGAAAGTTGACTTATTATTCTTGAAGATTTCAAACAGAGATTAGACAGAGTATTAAGGTTGAAGTAGAAGTGTACTGGTATTTAGAAGGCTGTTTCACAGTTTACTATATTAATTGGATACCTGCAAGAAGTACAGGAGCATGGCATTGGATGTCAAATGCGTTATTTGATTGCCGACACGGAGGGAGCTACCTGGTGCCAGTGGTGGCCATAATACGTGAAATATACACAAATGTATTACAAAATGCATGTAGTAAATTGGGTCAATTCGATAATGTGTAGTCCCTGGGTTGAGGAGTGGCACAGTGGTGCCAGCTGTCGAGAAAAAGTGGCAATACCTTCCTCCTTTAATAGCAGACTTCCTTTTTATTTCCAAGAATTAATAGGGCTTGTGCACCGGTAATATGCTTATCTGATGTGCATGATACTATCATACCGCCATGCTGTCATGGCCGCCACGTTGCATGTTTCCAGGTCTCACTACACAGTTTGGTGAGCACATGGTGTCGTCTCAGTGCACAGTTTTGGCAGACATGGTAAAATCGTACTTTTGAAGGGTACTTCTGTATCGTCCGTACTTGGGGTGATTTTCCGGACTAAATACGGAAAATACGGGAGGGTTGGTAGCTCAGATAGTGATAGATGTTGTAGGCCTAGCAGGTAGTACTTTGAGAATAGGCAATTTAGATATACCTTGATTATTGTTGAAACACTGGTATTGAGGTTCGTAGTTCCATTGCGGACAGATGTTCTTGCATTTGTGATGGTTATGAAATCACCAGTGGTTATGGCAGCGGTTGCATGGTCTCGCCATAATGCCACCTCAATTTGGTCAGTTTCATCTTGTACTATAATATTGCGCACATCTGTATCATCTTGGCCGGCAACGGATACCTTCCGTGGGGTTGTATCCTGTAGAGGAAATGTAAATAAAATATACTGAGTTGTAATAAGATAGGCAAGGCATGCACGTAAATGTTACATTTGGCAATAATATCGCAAATCGTGATATTTGAATGATGCCTTTGAACAATGCTATGTATCGATATTTTACTTTATCTGTGAATAGTTGGTTATGTTAGAATGACTTTACCTGAATGATGGTTCCCCTGATAGAGGACATCTGCTTTGTTGGTGACTGGAGTACTGTTTTAATGGGACTTACAGGTGCTAAGTCTGGTTGGTGCAGCAGTATTGCTTGTTGGCGATACTCTTCTGGTACTTGAAAAATTGCTGTCTTTGCTAACTTGGAATAACGAGTCAGTACGACTTCATTTTTTTTGCCAATATAGTTCTGGATTATTATGGCTTGATTTTCATGCAGCTTGCTGAACTTGGCTTGGTCATAACAGAACATACGTGTTGCACCAGTTGTGTCAGCAATGGTGCACTTGATGAGTTCTTTATGTTTTCCATCTTTGAAGTAAGGCACGACGTTTGATTTTCGGATGATGAGGCATTTTAAACCTTTCTTGATATTAGCGCCGGTATCCGTCTTCAAACTGTTCAAATCTTTAATTGTGTTCATGACCTGCAAAGATAAAGTACATGGATATGGTCAGCTGAGATGATACTGAAGTGAGAGATTCAGGGAATTAATCCCGAGGTGGACATGGTGGAGGGTGTTGGTAGTGACGACAGAATTGTCAGGGTGAAGTTAAAATGTAGTCCAAACCCAATGCGGTTTGCCCATGGTTTGGAGTACATGTACCAGCAGATGCCGAGAGTTAAAACTTGATTGCAAATAAGATATTCAGAGTCAATCGGAACCAACATCTGAGTGTGGGAGGATGTAGTGCCACTGAATCACACACGGTAATATGTACATTGTGCGTACGACAGTACGTCATCCATGCGCAGCCGTAATACTGGTAAAAAGTGCTAATGAAATGAAAATTCTGGTTAGCACTTAGTGAAAAAAGTTATTGTGAGGGTTGATTACTGCCACACTGTATAGACAATATTTTGTGGTCTGAAATCATGGATTCTATCGTGTCTGTGTGGTGGACGAGTGTTTCATTGTTAGTGAAAGCTATGTCTATAGTTGTATGGTATATAGTTGTATGTTGAGTGATGATTTGTGTGGTGTTTGATATGTTTTCTATATCGGATATAATTTTCTGATTTGACTCATTTGATGCATCTATGTTGAAGTCACCTAATATCACTAATGGTTTGTGTGGATCAATTATATTATTCAATTCATGTATGTTACTGATAAGTTGACACACAGTACATGACGGTGCTTTATAAACAATCATGACTTGTATTTGACCATTTGTTTGAGAAGCAATAGTCAATAGGGTACACTCAAATTTGTCAGTTGTTTTATTGTATGTAGACAGTATCTGATATGTGTTCCGGACATATAGTGCTAGACCATGTGGTGGGCGTATCTGGGTAATTTGTTGCTGGTCGTTTCTTATAATGCAGTGGAAATTAGGTAAGGCATAATTTTCATCAAGGTCTGTATTAGTGAGGCGTGTCTCTGCTATGGCAATTACATCTGCTGAGAGATAGTTCAAGTCATGTTGTATGTCTTTGTAGTGGAGATGTAGAGAACGTATGTTGTGGAAGAGTATTCGATGGTGCAGAGTGGTCATGTCAGGGATTGGGGTGTAGTACAGTTTGATTTGGTGGTCTGTTCGTAATTTCTTCATTTCCTGAACAACGGCATTATCTAGTGCTATTTTATCCTCATTTAGTTGTAATATGTACAGATTCTCCAGTTTGGTGACACGACTCAACGCTGTATAATGTATATGTTGACATTTTTTCACACCTAGATGGATTACAGCAGTTGGTACTGTATACCCTTGACTTTTATGTATTGTTCTTGCAGCTGAGGGGCAAAGTGGAAATTGTTGGCGTGACATCATGCTATGAAAACATTGAAAATTTCTGGTAACAGCAAATAACGGAAGCCAATCTGAGTTTATATTTTTGTGGTAATAGTTTCTGTATTTACTGCGCCAACTGTAGCCAATTTTGTCATCATTGAATTGAACCCATAATATAGCTGGATTATGTGTGTTTTGTCTGTATTCTATTTGTTGTAGGATACAAGAGGCACCATTTGTGAGGCCATCTTCGACGTCGAGATTTACAGTGCAATCGTATTGCAATCCAACTGCTAGTTTTAAATTAGTAAGTAAGTTCCCTGTGTTGGACATCTTTTTGTATTTGTCTGAATTGTTCAGGTGCCAGAATGCTTTTTCTTTCATCTTATCAGTTACATTTCCTATAGGGCCTGTTCTTGCTTTTATGAGAGTTTTTTCTGTTTGTGCTATTTCGAATATAATCATTTCATTATAAGCATTGACCTCCTCGTTGAATCTGAACATATGAGGTGCATATAATGGGTAGTTTTTATCAGTGGGGAGTATAATTCTCTGTTTGAGTAAGGCAATGTCATTGTCAGTTTGCTGACCTTCTCTTAGCCTGTTTAAGAGCTCAGCGTATATTTTATCATCTTTCTGACGCATAATTTCAGTCAATTCGAAGAGTTGGAATTCAGACCAGAGGTCAACGGCAAGAGAGCAATATTTTGTTGTTAGTTTTTGGAAGATCCATTGATATGAACATGGTCTTAATTGAAATAAGTCACCTACAAGTATTACATGTAGGTTGCCGAAGAATGTATGCTTGGCGTCAGCTTCACTGATCCGTTTTAGTTGATTTAATCGATCATTTATCTGCTTCAACATCATGTTACTTAGGAGAGAAATTTCATCAATGATCAAGACAGATACATGTTTATATTTGTTGTAAGCTGTTTGAAATTGTTCACTCGTATAGGGCTGGAAAGCTTGTTGTACAGGTATGTTGAAAGCACTGTGAATGGTGAGACCTTCAATGTTGAATGCAGCAGTGCCTGTTGGCGCACATTTGAGAATTCTGACATGGTCTAAATCGTCGACAGCTTGTGTTAATAGATATCTTTGCAGTGATTGGTATAGAGCACGTATGACAACAGATTTTCCAACTCCAGCCCCGCCAGTTAAGAATAGTCTGAGTGGGGTGTTTTTTGTCCGAACCCAGTGATTAACATGGATGAAGATATCTCTCTGTTTTTTATTCAGTGTTCTTATCATACTATAATATTCAGCATCAGGTATACAGCCACGTAGTAGTTTTTCAGTGACACGTGTCGGTGCATGTATGTCACTGCCTATGTCATATTGTTCTTGTTTGGTTGTTCTTTTAGGGTTGAAAAATGCATGATCTTGACTGAGTATGGTTGGTTTATTTTGGTCATCTGATTCACGTTTAGATGTATTTGGGGCAATATCAGTATCATTATTGCTATGGTGATCTCTTTTTTCAGCTTTTTCTACAGCTTGGTCTATTTCAACAGAGTGACTACTGTATATTCTCTGTTGGTGTAGTATAAGTGGTTTGACATGTTGATAGTGCTCTGAGTATGTTGCATAATTGCCTAATAAATCTGTTGCTTCATTACGCCATGGCCAATAAAGGAGAAGCTGTTCACGACTGAAGTTTTCAATGTCTGTCTGTTCGTTGTAACGCACAGAGCGCAGTACTTTGGGGCGATCTCTTGTTTTGATTTTTACACCACTGGGGCAAGTAATGTCCACATAATTTATGTCACGGCGTGGTTCTCCTTCATGCAGTGAAATATTGTTATTTTCAAGTTCAGGATCTAGGTTATGTATGTCATCTTCATGATTATCACCAAATGGATTATCATCATCTGTTTTCATAGATTTGGGATAGATGATATTAAGGGTTGCTATATAGTCAGCCAAGCAGAAATGTTCTAATTCCTTTGGGCGTTTAGAATATCTAATCATTTCATTGCTAGAGTATATATCAGTAGAGTCACCTATTTCTTTTAGCAATTTATCAGATTTTAGTAAGCGTGTACGGTCTTCTGGAGGGGAGGTATTGATGAATACAACTTGTCTGGTCTTTTTGGTTAGGGGCAGTTGTAAAGTTAAGTAGGCTGCTTCTTGGGCAGACATTTCAGCAGCATTAAGAAACTTGTTTCCAATTGAGCGAACTTGCTTTTTGAGCGTATCATTGCCTTTACGTGCTTCCTTACAAGCATTATGTAGCAAAGAACTCATTCCTTTTTGACTCTTAGATATATATTCTGTGATGTAAACTGCACAACTAAATGGATCTAGAATGTATTGGATGTCATGGTTTGCTTGCCATGCTCCGATTAAGTTCTTCATATATGGATTAATCCTGATTTCTTTAAGAGTTCTCTTCAAGAATATCTTTGGGCTTTTGATAGATGTACGAATTGCAGAAATATAGTCTGATAATGTGCAGCCTAATTCATTTAAGAATTCTGTAAATGATTGTTCACAGTTGAGGTTCTTATCATCAAGGGTATGTTTTATTTTTTGGTAGAGACTTTTATATTTCTGACTGTCTTCACCGTCATAGGGTTCTAGAAGCATAGTTCTTGGCAAGGGTGGTAATGGGAACCCAAAACGACATAATGCTTTGCCTTTTTTGCGACAAGATCGTGAGTGACGATGCTTTTGTTTTAAGATTAGCTGTAATATGTTGTCGGGTACATCTATAGAACACGAGACATGCTGATCAACATACTTTTCTATTGCAGATGGAGAATCTATGCCATATTTTGGAGCATCTGCAACCCATGCCATCATATGAATGTGTGGTGAACCTCGATGCTGGAATTCTACCCTGTAAACATAGTCAGTGATCGTACCAAGTGGGTGGTGTGGACTTTGTAAGACATTTCTGATAAACTTGTCAACTCTATCATTAAAGTAACGTGCAGAAGTTACAGGATCACTGGATACAAGTCTAGTTTTGTCATGCCATGTTAGTTTATTGTCGTGCAAGTCAGCGGTATAGTCTTTCTTGTCATTTAACTTGCCTAATATCACCAGGAGGTCAACCCAATGTGTGTCTGCGGCACTGAGGGACATGAACCATTGAGGAACTCCTAATTGCCGAATCATAGCCATTATATCCTTTTTACAATGACTTAGATATGGTGGTGAATTTCTTATGGTGCGAAATATGAAGTAACCTTCATCAAGTTTTGTGATCTGCTCTTGGGCTTCAGGTTGTAACATTTGACTAGCAGTGTAATGTTCACCCTTTCTCTGTACACGTTTCATGGCCAAAGTTCCTTTATTACACACTTGCTGGATTTGTAATTTTTTGGCTTTGAAAAATAAGTTCGGTATGTTGTTGCTGACACGTCTGTCCTCAGCTCGGAGTTCCCATTTAGCAATATCACTATAATGTATTTTGGATTGTGTTTTGTTGTCATTACTTTTATTATATGACATCCTTTCACCACAGTATATTGTCGGGAATGACAGGTACTCAGCATCTTTGTCTTGGAAGAGACTAATGGGTGTCTGATCCTCCCCAGGTGCAAATATTAGTGGGCGTACTCTTTCTATGTTATCTTCATCCAACATAGTATCTAGGTTTCCACCAGCGGTTTCATCTGGGTCGAATTCACTGAAAGCATCATCTGAGTCATTATCATGATTCTGACCATCATTTGGTGCAGTTGGTGAGGTGCACAATGGTGGAGAAATGTCAGAGTTGGTGTGTGCTGTGTTTGTAGCAGTTGGATTTTGGCCTATTTTCTGAAGCCAGTCATCATCAATAGTAATATTAGTATCCTTGTAAAGTTCTTTGGTTAGAAGGTAATGTAGTGCTGTTATCACTGCTATTGGTCTGACATTCTGTTTATAATGATCCGTCTTATATTCTAGTTTTTTTCTGAGTGATATTGGTATTGTCTCTGCTTTATCTAGTGTGCGGGGCAGTGACTGGATGACAGGTGTTATGTCTACTGGTACATTAACTACAGCACCTGCAAGTTGTAACTGACCACCTGTGGGTAGTTGATGAATCGTCATGAATGGTATTCTTAACGATATAAGACGTTCCTCAAGTGGATGTAAATCTAATTCTTTTGGTTTGTGAGGGAATTTGAAACCATTTATCACAGCAAATTTTGGTATTTTTTGTTGTTTTAGGCTTTCATAACAAGTATTACATAACCACTCTTTCTGTTGTACTGACAATTTGCCAGTAAAGCACATAGTTTTATATTTCATACTAACACTTGTGTGTGCTGCATTTATCACAGAATGGGAAAACCATGTTTGATGACAACATGTGCAGATGTATATTGGGCCTGTTTTGAGGGATGCATGAAATTTTTCAATACATGCTTCCAGTGTCTCACCATATTTTTGAGACAGTTGTCTTTGGTGAGCTACCTTTGCTCTTTGTCTTTTACTTTTCGGAACATCGTCTATTGTTGATAATTTTCTCTTAGTGGATTCGTGTTGACTGGTTGAGACATGTCTTGCATGAGATTTTGTCGTACAATTTAGTCTTTTTCTCTTAGTTTTAGAAATATCTACATGTACAGTTGATAATTTCTTCTCATGATGAGTCGATTCTTGCTGATGGGTTGAGTCTGAGGCATGTCTTGTATGTGATTTTGTTATAGAATTTGGTCTTCGTCTTTTAGTTTCGGGAATATCTACACCATTGGTTGATAATTTCCTCTTATGATGATTAGTGGATTCTTGTTGTAGTAGATGGGTCGATGCATGACAATTAGTATGAGATTTTCCTGGAGTAGACTCTGATGTGTCAGGAGTGCTTGTATGACCTGTCATGGTTTTCGTTTCAGTATGGGTGTTGTGAACCACACTGGAGTCAGGAAGACAGCATGGGTGATATCCTGTTGCCTTGCTCTTCTCCCTGAATTTGGAGCCTCCTATATGACGAGTGTTTTTATTGGCTTGGTCTTGGAAATAACGTGTCATGTTATCTGAATGGACTTTTTTAAGGTCAAGGTCTGGGACTGGTCTCAGTGTGGATGGACTATGTTTCTGGATTATTTGAACTGAGCATATAACTTCATAATGAAGTTGGTGATTTTTTATATACAATGAATTGTGACCATCGACTTTGACACTGGGGTCAATTATCTGAGGAGTATAACGATACCACTTCCATTGTGCATTCTTTGCATCTAATTTGTGGTAGGTATAAATATCTGTGTTCAGATAGTGAGCAGTGGCTATAATTTCTATTGCAGTTGCCCACGTGCCTGCAGACATCATGTGACTGGCATCTATATACTCTTCTAATGTCCTATATGGTGCTGGTAA
>NMRB01000511.1:316059-327185 GCA_002633025.1 Notospermus geniculatus
TATGATGTTGTCAGGACCTTCCAGAATCACCTACAAGTGAAAAGAATTTTGTTGCAATTTGTTGGAGGTTAAATTGCAATTTGACTGGTCTATTATGCAATGGGAAGAGTGTTTCCGGCATAATTGAGTGTGGCTGAACTGACCCGTCGACGAACATTACATCATGCCTATTGGATTGATTCCTTGAATGTGGGGTTGACAGCCAAGACCTCCGTAAGAAGATCTGTCTAGGTTATTCGTTCGGATTACCTAAGCCCAGGACCTCCTTCAGGACAAAAGATTAAGAGGAATTCCTGTACAAGAAACGGCGTTCGAACGCGAGTGGGTTTGTCACGTGGCTGCCTACTGACGTCACTCGCGTTCACGTTCGCCGTTTGCGTTCAGGATCGTAACCTCTCTAATATTCCTTATCACGGCATTAGTTACTAATGTCGAAACAGCAGCCGGTTAAACAAAGCATTTTTTGTAAACTGGTTGACCGGCAGCCGGGTGAATACACTGGCAGCCGGGTAAATAGTCACTTCGATTCATTTTATTTTATACATTTTGAGCCCCAAACTGTATACATTTTTGGGACACCCTATATTTAATACAAAAAGGCCAATTTTATGAAAACAAATGCATATGAAAATTACTTAACTACCGTTTGAAATATGAGACAAAAATTATAGTCATTTAACTGACTTTTGTATCGCTGTAAAACAGCAAAGTGTGAATGCGGCTCAGATGGGTGAAGAACTTAGACTCCTGTCACCGGTAAGAAAAATCGCTTTAATTGTTGGGAAATACTAAAGAACATTAAGAATATTATCAGATATGGCACAATATATTTAGGAAATCGATTTTTCACATCCATTGTTTTTCATGTTCAAACGAAAAAAACGAGAGAAAAGCATCAATAATCCAATATTTTTCGAATGTTCAGTCATCTAAGGTGATTTTATAAGCGTGAGCTGACTGCATGGATATGTCACTCTAACCCATGGGTGGCGTAAAACACTCTTCGGACTTAGTGAGAGAGACGAAGGGCGAGATGATTTTTGTCATAATGTGAAACCCCTAAAAAGAATCGCATTCGCGCGAAACACTGGAACGTAAAATCAACACTTGAATTCGGCAATACGATCACAATTTGATGCTGAGAACTTCGGAACTCACCCATGTCGGTCTGCGTGCGCGCAGGCTGGAGCCAGGCTATCATTCGCCAACCTTTAAAGCAGGCGACACACTGCCGACACAGGCGTTTTAGGCGCATGGAAACGCCTGTGTTGGCATCAAGTGTGCTGGATGTTTTTGATTGTATTGGCCTACCTGGAGGATATATTGATAATATCATCGAGCTGATATTTTGGAATGCACCAGGAGCGAAAATGTTGGTGTTGCGACCCAATGTTTAGCTCACCTGTAAGCTTCTGTCGTTGTGCAGCGTCCGTCGTACGTCGTTGTCCGTTAGCAGGGCACGTTTCGTAACCGCTGGAGCTATCTATACTATTAAAGCAACAAACTGCCGGCAAATTCTGGTGAGTGTCTGAATGTGTGCTCTTGAAAACTGGCTATATGTTACTCATGGTCCAGTATGTTGTACCTCCCTCTGCCGCCAAAAAATATTTTTGGAAAAGGTGCTTTTATGGAGAAATAATTTTCGAGTGCTGGGGAAACCCCACCCATGACGTCACGGGATACCCAGTTCCCATGGTATCGCCAATCAGCGTCGGCCGTATCAACATCCTCATACGTCACAAATCAGCCCGTCATCGACACGTATGACGTCAGTCATTCTGTGATGACGTCCTCATGTCCCAACATCAAATTCCATTGAAAAGGTCTACGGTGAATGAATGACGTCATACGTGTCGATGACGGGCTGATTTGTGACGTATGAGGATGATGATGATTTGGACCACGCTGATTGGCGGTACCATGGGAACTGGGTATCCCGTGACGTCATTGGCGGAGATTCCCCAGCACTCGAAACAGTGACGAAATCGACGAAAGAATGTCATTGCCGCAGAAACCTGGGTTTATATGACGTCATGTTGCCACACGACGTGCAACTGACGCTCATGTCGCTCGGGGACACCATTCTGTGTGGTGAATTCACTGGCCAGAATGTCATGATTCCTCGAATACCACTTCTTGGCCAAGTGACTGCCCATTCGAACAGGACCATGAGTCGCAGTTTTCAAGGGCTTGTGGTAATCGACTCGACGCGACGCGACCACTCGATGACTCGATGGTTGCTAGGGGGCGGTATTTGGGCTAAGTACAGTAGTAAACTGACCATTACCGGTGCCTTAGAAAATTTGTTGCAGAAATACACCTTCCCACTTTCACTCATTTTACATAAACTTACATCATCTGGTTGATCTGAGCCAAAGACCGCTGACCTAATTGCACCTTGCATCCCTCTGGTTATAAGTGGGCCATTCCAATCCTCTATTAAGTAGGACAGATTAAGCAATCATGTGCATCAAGGTAAGGGGAATGCATAATGGTTGCGGCCCAACGTTATTATTCATCGGATTTGAAAATTTAAAAGTGTTTTTATTGAAGAATTCTCTGTTAAAGTGCATAACTTTGTAACCCATGTAACATTGGCGCATCATTACTTGACTTGGCCCATTTTCCCGCGTGACGTATTGTAAGCTGCGTGGCCAGTGCAGAAACACGACGCAGATCGTATATATTCTCGCATGGTCGTAAAACCGTAAAACCGGAGTGTAATATTGATGGCGACGAAGTTTACTTATGTCGGAATCCACAAACTATCTCGAAATGGTAGCAAAGCGCGGATTGTTGGCCAAGGATGGGCGTACCTGGATCAGCGGAGATCGTGCGTCTCAGAAATACGATAGGGCCTACATGCGATAAGACAACAAATTTATCCCAATTTCACACGATGACAATTTTTCTTTCTTCTATTACCCCTTCTTTTATTTACTAGTGTAATCACTAGGCCTACTTGGCCGATTTGCGCGTTTTGAAGCTTCCCTAGCAACCATCGAGTCATCGAGTGGTCGCGTCGCGTCGAGTCGATTACCACAAGCCGTTTTCAAAAGCACACATTCAGCCACATTCACCCGGGTACTTTGCTAGCCTTGATCTGAAACTTGGTACATATATACCCCTAGGTCAGATGACCTATGACACCAAGTTTCGGTCCGATTCAATTCTTTGCTTGGCCTCCAGGTGGCCAAAACCAAAAACACAAAAAGTGCAATAACTCCTGAACTAATGACTGGGTCATCTCCAAATTGTTATCATAGGTGTATCTAATTAGGATACATAACACATATAACGGGTTTTTGATTTGACCTACTTTTCAAGGTCACAGAGGTCAAAGTTCTACAAAAGTTGCGAACCCGCCACAGTTCTTCATTATTTCCCCGAACGTCTTCATATCTTGCATAAACGTGTATTAGAGGTGTACCTTCAATAATACCAAGTTTCGGCCCGGTCAGACATCCAATATGGCCACCAGGTGGTGTAACCTGAAAATCATCCAAGTGTTATAACTCAGGAACGGCTTGACCCAGAGTGCTCGAACTTGACATTTACCTCCCTCTAGATGACCTTTACAAGCACGTCAAATTTCAGCCTGATTATCCTTCCAATATGGCTGCCAGGTGGCGTAACCTGAAAGTCATCAAATGTGCTATAACTCAGGAACGACTTGACCCAGAGCTCTCAATGTGCTATGTAGCTCCCTCTAGATGACCTTTGGCCCGATCGGACATCCAATATAGCCGCCAGGTGGTATATCCCAAAAATCATTGAAGTCCTGCAACTTGGGAATGACTTGACCCAGCAGATTGCTCATAACTGACATGTACCTCTCTCTGTCATTACGCTATTATGGCCAAACGGGTGAGCACATGGTCCATGGACCATATCATTTATTATCATCAACACTATTACTTCCTTCGAGCGGATTTTTTTCCATTTTAAACAATCTGACGGATGACAGAGTAAAAATGCAGCACATTACAGTTTTAATGTGCTTCATTATTTTTGCCATGCCGCTCTTCTGTGGCGTGTTTTTCAACGTTACTGAAGCCAATCGGAGGAAAGGTGGGTTAAAACACTGTTGATAGATAGATATTGCTGTGAATACTAAGAGTGACTTTTTATAAAACAGGCCAATTGAAAATCACCATCTCAGAATCGGGCCATTTTTTCAAAATATTAAGAGTAGTGGACAAATAAGAGTATTCAGCAGAGGTAGTTAAAATAAACCCCTCACCTGCCAAGCAGGCCACGCCCAAAGTTTATTGCTCTTGCGCCCAGAGGCAACTTTACCTCCATTTATCTCCATTCTGGAATGAGATTCCATGTCTCTGATAGTTTCACATGAAAGACCACATCACATGGGTGCTACATAACATGGAGTCATTATTTCGGTGGAAGCTGAATGCAGTTTTACACCAACGACACCTGAATTTGTTACATTATCATTTTATTTTTCAGCTTACATCGCATTTAAATTTGATGGCAACGACCGACATCTCGAGTATATAATGATACTTCGGTTCTAACCGACATCAAATAATTTAGTATCGTCAGCAAAACAGCAACGAGCTTCTGAAAACACGCGAATTTCATATTAAGTTACTACCAAATTAAAGTGGGATTAACTGGTTGTAATCCATTTTGTTTTTGTGCACTATATGGGCCGATTTCACAAAGGGTGTTTAAGACTTAGACGCGTGTAACTTCGTCAAATGCATGGTAAAAGTGCCTGCATTTAGTGAAGTTACACGCGTCTAAGTCCTAAACACCCTTTGTGAAATCGGGCCTATGTGGTTAAAGTGTTATTATTAACCTCCGAGACCGGTATTTAGGACAGCGATGACATTCCCTGACGACTGATTACGATCAAGGAAAAGTCATTCCATCTTCCAAACGGGCCTTTGTTGTTGCTGATGTTTGATGTGCATCAGATACTGAATCAAGGTATCAGCAGCAGCATATTTTTTACAAACTTCAGGTTGATGGGTGGCGCCAGGTATAACAGGTCAGCAATATTCGGCCATGTCCTGGTGCTCAGTGAGAGAAAGGCCGCGGCGATATTTCTATCGCGCTTACGCAACATATTTTGCCCTGAAACATTTTCAATCGTGTTCTATACGCGGATGGTTGCTTCGCCGGTTTTACCAGCGTCATTTAACGTCTCGTTTGTACAAAATAAGCGCGATTATCTGGCTTTCAAACAAAAATCAGATGGATTTACATTTTTTTGCTCATACACCAGAGAGGGAATGAGATGTGATAATTGCAATGAAAAAACTCCCACCCTGAGTGCCAAATGGCAACATACTGCTGTCATAGTAAAAAAAAGGTCGGCAGCTCGAATGAAGTATAAAACAAGGATAATTTCCAATGGACAGGACATATTCTACGAAACAGGTATATTTCTTGGTCAAAAGGTCGTACTAAAGGCCAACCTGAACGGACTACTTTGGACTGGTGTAATGAGTGCAGTGTCACACTTTGCTGTCTTTGACTATGCGCTTACTAAAGAGAATGTTCTTGCGAATGATGCGAAGATTGGTAAGGATGAGTACTGACAGCCCACAGTTGTAGATATCAGATTCGCTTACCATGCTTACGTAGGTAGCAGGTCTCGGTGTACCAAAGAGAAGATAGTCCTAGGAATGATTGTCCGGGAGACAACAGCTTGCTAATACCGGGTGGCCCATAAATGCCCCTAAGGACTTTTCACTAAATTCAATACTATACAAGGGGGACTCTTGATATTTTTGGCCTGCAAATGTGTGACCGTGTCTGTGAAAACCCGGCCAAAGTTGCTGGGGACTAACATAGGCCTTGATCATACCTGCCATTTGTTGCGCAATCGATAAGGCATTTTTTGCACAGACCGTCCTTTTTAGCTCACCTGGGGTGAGCTCTTTTCATGGGTCTGCGTCCGTCGTACGTCGTACTCCGTTAGCAGGGCACGTTTCGTAACCGCTGGAGCTATTGATCTGAAACTTGGTACATATATACCCCTAGGTCAGATGACCTATGACACCAAATTTCGGTCCAATTCGATTCTTGGCTTGGCCACCAAGTGGCGGAAACCAAAAACACAAAAACACAAAAAGTGCAATAACTCCTGAACTAATGACTGGATCACCTCCAAATTTTTATCATAGGTGTATCTAATGAGGGTTCATTACATATGTAACGGGTTTTTGATTTGACCTAATTTTCAAGGTCACAGAGGTCAAAGTTCAAAATTTTGCCTTTAAGTGGCACGTTTCATAACCGCAGGTGCTATTGGCCTGAAATTGGTACATATATACCCCTTGGTCAGATGACCTATGACCCCGAGTTTCGGTCCGATTTGACCCTTAGCTTGGCCACCAGGTGGCGGAAACCAAAAACACAAAAAGTGCAATAACTCATGAACTAATGACTGGATCCACTCCAAATTTTTATCATTGGTGCTTCTAATGAGGATGCATGACATAAGTAAGGGTTTTTTTATTTGACCGACTTTTCAAGGTCACAGAGGTCAAAGTTCAAAATGTAGTCATTTGGTGGTGCGTTTCATAACTGCTTGGGCTACTTGGTACATATACACCCCTATATCAGGTTACCTATGACACCACTTTTCGGTCTACAACTGGCCATCAATGTTTTTGTACAAGATTCATTTTTTCATTGCGTAATCTGTCATTAAAAAAAGTCCAAAAAAACTTTTTTGTTTCTGGATTTTCCCCCAAAATTCCTTTGCTAGAATGAAGTTATGCCAAAATAAAGGTGATTTAGCAAGTTACTGTCAAAATCGGTCGTTTAGTTTTTGCGAAATTGACATTTTTGTAAAGCTATATCAACACCACTTGTCTTCCACTGTCAACAACTTATGAGACGGCCCCCTACATAATAATGCAAACCATACTTCATGTCCCTTGTGTAGGCCGTCAGTGCGTACAAAATGCATAGGCCTAGATGTATAGAACAGCGCTGAGTCCTATTCATTTGGCAAAAAGTGTTACATAATAATTTTTCAAGTGTGTGGGAGGCTTTAGTGACTAATTCATGCACTGGTTAACTTCACACAAAGATGACAAAGGCTACTAAGTTCTTTCTCAATGCCTGTTACTTTTTACAATACAATGTCATGAATAACCAGTACAGGTCACAACATTTATCTATGCCTATACAGTGATCCATGCATGATGTATGGTTTGCATTATTATGTAGGGGCCGTCTCATGAGTTGTTGGTTGTGGAACACAGGTGGTGTTGATATAGCTTGACAAAAACATCAATTTCTCCAAAAAACGAAACGACCGATTTTGACAGTAACTTGCTAAATCACCTTTATTTTGGCCTAACTTCATTCTAGCAAAGGAATTTTGGTGAAAAGTCCAGAAACAAAAAAGTTTTTTTGAACCTTTTTTCCAATGACAGATTACGCAATGAGGAAGTAAACCTTGTGCAAAAACACTGATGCCCAGTTGTAGTCAACAAGATTTCTGACCTTATGCATAAAACCGCATTTTTAGTTTGGTGGTTTATGAGATATTCGAGATAATCGGTGTTGATATTAATACGAACAAGACTGTACATGAAAACCCCTAGGTCAATGATTGGCTACTATACAAGTTACCAAAACTGAAAACACAAAAAGTGCAATAACTCTTGAACTACTTATACTGGATCAGCTCCAATTTGTTTTCATACATGCAGGAACATCTAATATTAGGATACGCATATCACACAGGTCAGAGTTCATTTTTTCCATTTGGTGGCACCTTTCGTGGCGTTTTGACCTAGAGTCTTCTAACTTTGTGTGGTTATGTATCTAGGTCCCGTCTATGTGTTCAGCAATGAGGAACCCGCGTGCCGGAAATCCCGACAGGTCGGCGTTGCGAGCAGTGCGACCGAAACGACGTCATTGACGTCGTTTTAGGTGTTGACGTTGCGTCATGAAAAAATCTGCTGTACCTTTTCTACAGGAAAAGTGAGGTAAAGACGTTGCCGAAATCGTCATCTATGTCTTCATTTTAAGGAAAAAAAGCACCGCAANCAATAGTGGATGAGTACCTAATATATACCAAAGTTTCAAGCTCCTCCGTTGAACGGTCTAGGAGGAGATATCACTTTCGGACGGACGGACAGACGGACAGCCAGACAGACAGCCGGACTGACGGCGGAGGGTAAAACAATATCTCCCCGACTTTTTTCAAAAAGCGGGGAGATAATCAGGCCGAAATTTGACAGCATGTAAAGGTCATCTAGATGGAGGTAAATATCAAATTTGAGCACTCTGCGCCAAGCCGTTCCCGAGTAATAGGACTTACTTCACAAAGTTTGCCCCATGCCCTTCTGAAATCCTAGAATTAACACTGATTGTTGCCAGGCAAGCCAGGGCGATGCTGTGTTATGCAAGTTACAATGCCATTTACATGTACAGCTTTGGAAAAATTATTAGACCGCCTCTGGTTGACTCACTCATTTTCCATTAAAACGGGTCCCACAAACTCCCCAATCATTCTGTATGGACTGATTTATTGTGTTGGTTAAATTGCTAAAACTTCACCAAGACAATATCAAATGTAGAAATTGATTTCCCATAATGAAGAAACAATGGAGCTGTTAGAAGGACCTTGTCAAAAGTCCAGACTAAAAGGAAGGACATGAAGTGCATACATTTACTGTGTAGACAGTTGTCCATTTTACAGTACAGGTCACAATTGACATCCCTACGGCTTCGCGTAAGTTACTCGTAAGTTACTTACGCATAACTCAGGGCTTTGGTTTCGCGTAACTCACCGCGTAACTCGCCAAAATCACGTAACTCGCCTCGTAAATCACTGCGTAGCTAGCGAAATTCGCGTCTCGTAAGTTACGCGTAACATAGCCCGTGAGTTGTTGCGTAAGTTACGAGTGACTTATGCGTAACTTACGCGAATTTAGGGATGTCAATTGTGACCTGTACTGTACATCGCTTCTAATCAAACCTAAATTCTGCGAGCAGCGTTTAAAGCATCTTCGGGACATCATGCTTATAATTACAGCTGAAGCCCCGTTTGTACAACGTAGTAAGTATACTACTCAAAAAAATTTAAGGACCACTTTTCTCAAAACTCATAACTCTGTTTCAGGCATTGCTTCAGAACACGTTATGCAACAACTGAAACCTGTTTGAGGTCATTCAGGACAGTTATATCATACCATTTTCAGTTGTAAAAACTGTCATGAAAAAGTTGTGCACAAAATAACAAGTGGCCCTTAAAGGAGCTGGACGTCCAAGTTGTAAACACTCACTCACTGGTTCTCTATCCATGCGACGCCTGCGGTGCTGCCACCTATTGTCGGTGATATGTACTGATGTGAATATCGTGAGTGAGTTGCATCGGACCGGGAACCAGTCTAACGATCACGGGGCGCGACTGGTGCTGCCACCTGCACGAAGGAATAAAACTAGTTTGCCGACCATGTTTGTAAACAAACCAGCTTGTTTACAACTTCGGCGTCTAACTCCTTTAACTTTTTTTGAGTAGTGTATATTGGAACACAATGTGGCATTGGGTGAATAAGACTTTTTGTGGGACATCTAAAGGGAAATGAGTGGAAATAACAGAGGTGGTCTAATATTTTTTTCCAGCGCTGCACTCTATATACAGTGGAACCTCCCTTAACGGACACCTCTGTCAGGAGGACACCTCTCTATTAAGGACACCAAAATTCAGTCCCAAACTGGCCATTTCTATTCATTTTGACCTCTGTAATCAGGACACCTCTCAATTAAGGACAGCATTTGTCAGTCCCGAAGGTGTCCTTAATAGAGAGGTTCTACTGTATATACCATCCCTTTTCTTTCAGACCATTTGAAACGCGAGGCCAAACGCAAGATTGGTTTCCACTGTAAAACAGAGGTTTCGATGACTATTCGAAAAAATGTCTGTCATTTTTTGGGGAAATAAGCATTTTTTCCTGGACAGCCTTGAACACAAGGTTTCTTAAGTAGGATAATTGCAGTATCAGAGGTCTTAACCTTGGCATTTCATCACAAGAACCAGGATCAGGAAAACACAAACTTCACTACAATAACACCAAATTGGACTTTGGGACAACAAAGAGGGGAATTTGATCACATAATGGAGGATCAAGTTTCCTAAAGCTGGTTCACATCTAGCGATTCAAGAGCTTTTAACGTGTTCTATCCCTCACTTTGCTACGTGTGAACAGTGTAATCAGTATGGCACGCCAAAGCGGAATTTATTCAACCCTGTGAAAAACATGTCAACATTTGAGAAACACATGTCAACACAACGAAATACCCGACAACAATTTTTCAAACATGTGTCAACTTTCAAAAAACATTGACAACATTTTCAAACACATGTCAACACTGAAAATACGTCTATCTTCTGAAAAAAATCTATCAAGATGTTGACAATTTTTTCGTTCAACATTCTTGAAAAAAAATTTTCAACATCTTGAAAATTTTTTTTCAACATCCTGAAAAAAATCTTTCAACATCTTGAAAAAATTTGTTCAACATCTTGAAAAAATTTTTCAAGATCTTGAAAAAAAATTTTCAAGATCTTGAAATTTTTTTGTCAACATCTTGAAAAAAATCTTTCAACATCTTGAAAAATTTTTGTCAACATCTTGAAAAAATTTGTTCAAGATCCACGTGACGAGTTGAAAAATTTCGTTCAACATTCACGTGACCTATGGGTGGTTATATCCGCAAAAAGTTCATTGACACGACAGAGACACAGATCACAAAATCAGAGACGTGCTTTTAGAAAACAGGGTGGAATTTGATTGGATGTTGCTTCACGGTGATGTCCCATCATGCCTCAGCACGAATTAAGATAAAAGGGGGCGCTGCGTTCGCTTTCGTGAAAATCGGTTTTTAGTGTACTTGAGCCCTGTGGTTAATATTTTTTTGTAATTTCCTTCGCAGTGCATCATTTCCAGGATGTATCTAGAAAATGTCTGGCGCAAAACTAAAATAATAGGTGGCGCTGCTGAGATATTAATACTTTTACGTTTTTGGTCATAAGTTCTGATTGGGTTAACATATTGACCTAATTCTTGTACATTCTACAGGTGCACATGTCTGTGCATCCGTACATACATGTATGCAATTTGCCGCATTAA
>NMRB01000511.1:336708-346923 GCA_002633025.1 Notospermus geniculatus
TTACAAAAAGAGCCAATATCGTAATTTCAAGCGAACTTTGACCTCCGTGAACTTGAAAAGTAGGTCAAATTGAAAACGCGAGTACTATATCTTATGTATCCCTATTAGATATACCCATGATAAAAATTTGACAAAGATCCGTCTCTTGGGAAGGGAGAAACAGTACTTTCAGTGATTTTGGTTTTGGCCCCCTAGCGGCAAAGTCAAGAATCAGACTTCGCGAAAATTTTGTCTGTAGGTTGCTGTAACCTAGAGGTACATGTGTACAAAGTTTCAACATGATAGTTCAAACCATTATCAAAATACAGCCCTTTGAAATTTTTCACAAAACGCCCCCTGGAGGCCAAAATAGGAATCCAACCGTGGTCAAAATCGAACTTGATCTAGATCTTAGGCCCATATATACACCCACCAAAGATAAAAAAGATTCGTCAAAAAATAAAGGCGCTAGAGCGCTAACGAGCCAAAAGTTTACGGACGTACCGCCGTACCGCCGTATCGCCGTACCAACGTACGGACTGACGCACGACAGACCACCACTCAACGACCCCAACCACAGCATAAGCCCTGCTGGGCCTTGCGGCCAAGCGGGCTAAAAATCATAGTAAAGAAACAAAAAACATAGAAACATAGTACAGAAACACATTTGTCAGAAGTAAGTGGATTGAATCATATTCCGACTTTCTAAGACAGAATATTCAATAGCGTTGAGAAAAAAAATTCTACCCGAGGTATACCAGTATATTCCATTTACAAATACAAGATGTTTGCAAGTCATATTTAGAAGTTTCTGACTGAGATACAGACTGCTTCATCTCGAGACGAGCTCCCTGAGTACTTCTAAAGACTTCATTACTTGATATTAAAACCATCTTAAAAACCTTTTGATGTCTCAGCAGGCATAGAAAGTTGTTTAATTCACTCATAGGGTATGCCAGTATCTTGGAGTTGATCAAACATCAGTGTTTCTATTTCAAAAGACCAGATTCATGTCCATGAAATTATAGCACAGAAAAAAAAAAGACCGTTTTCATCTCTTAATGTTCTTTAGTGAATAAAAGACTCAGAAACTTGTTTATCAATATTTCAAGGATAAAACTTGGCAACAGATCAATCTTAACAGACAGTGAAACCAAATAAAATCGACAACAAAGACTGAATTGCGGTTTTTCAACATGTAATAGGGAGGTTATGCAAGCTTACGTTTTACATTTACGATTACGATATATTTGACGACGTCATGACGCCACATGTTACATGTATGTCAAGAAAGAATGTGACGCGATGGCATCATCATTTGACTTCAAGCTTCCCCAGCCAGGTGAAAAGGGGTGGGGGCGATGTATCCCATGTTTGGCAAGTGCAGGGTAGATGTCATTTTTACTGCAACTGCGAAATATACCCATTTTTGAATGTGTTGAATTGGAACCAAATTCTTGGATTACAAAAATGAAATATTTGGCTTTGATTAAATCGTAAGTTTCTTAAGTGTAGCAGGTGATTCGCTTGTAAAAAAGTCCCGCAGAGCCAACATCATGACGTTTTCAAATTGTAATCGTAAATGTAAAACGTAAGCTTGCAGAACCTCCCTAATATTTGTAATTGACGATTCTCGAATTCACTTATCAGATCTGCACACTTCCGCCGATATCGCAACCACAACCTCAATCTGAAACTATCGATAGGTGGCAGCACAAGACATTTTTAAAATTTTGATAAAATGAACGCTGCAATTGACAATGGATAAAACAATGATCTAGTGAAACGAACAGCTTTGAACTGTCAGGCTGCCATCATGAACTTTTTACAGAAGGCAATCTGGCAATCAGTAATGCTGCTGAAATAAAGAATTTTGCCTCGCTGGGTCCTGATTGTGACGGCAGAGTGCATCTTCAAGAAATGCACTGAGGAAACACAAAATATGGATACGTCATTTCACCAGTTGAATGCAATTTCCTAGAATTTCATCTTCATGAAAGTTATCCAATTTCAAATGTTCTGCGAAATCAAATCTCCAACAGCACAATAAAGCCTAGCGCACATCTGCGGCAAAACCGAATGCGTTAGGGGTGTTTTTAACAGGCCTTTCTGTTTGACGGGCGCGAAAACGCATGCGCTTCGCAAATAATAGAATTTCTATTGTTTGCGAGGCGCATGCATTTTCGCGCCCGTCAAACGGAAAGGCCTGTTTTAAAGTCGACTGACCCAACGCTGTTGACTCGTCATTCAGCCAGGTCAGTCGATTTTAACAGACACCCCTAACGCATTGAGTTTTGTCGCAAATGTGTGCTTGGCTTAACAACTACCTGAGGCTGATTTTACATCGGATGACACGCGATACGAACACACTGGCGAACAAAATGGATTCACAAACGATTCATCTCCATGAAACCTTTGTTCGCCTGCGTGTTCGTGTCGCGCGTGCCTCGATGTAAACTCAGCCGTTCGGCTCGTTTCCACCAGCATATGACGTCGGCGGTAACGTCGGCATTCGAATCACTTCTATGTAGAGTCCACTGACTGTTTCAACTGCACTTTCGCGTCAGCGTCGAAGTGCGGTGGAAACAGTCAATGGACTCAACACAGAAGTGATTCGAACGCCGACGTTACCGCCCACGCCGATGCCATATATGGTGGAAACGCGCCCCTTAGACATTTACCATGCTGGCGTGAAAATCCCGTGACTGGAGAAACGAGAAACAGGTATGGGAATAACGGTCAATTACTAACTACATGGACACAATACTGGCCTTAGCCTCCTCTACATGTCTCTGTACTCAGAACAACGATTTCCCATCAAGATTTCACCTTGTGTTGTATAATTGTGCATGCTACACCAAGAAGCCAACATTGATTAGGGGAGCATTGCCAGCTGGATAATTTCTAGTTTTATACTCTGTACTTAAGGCCGGTCTACATTGGTCAATATTTTTCCGTCAACATGCACTCGGCCCCAGTGTGTATCCGACGTCCCGGTCTCCTACACACTGGCACATTTGGGGCTCAAAAGCCGGTAACACCACTAGATGGCACTCCACTGGGCTCCAGCCAATCACCACGCTTTCTCACTCATAATTCCCGCGGAAATTACTTCCAGGAAAAACCCAACCCCGTCCCCAGGGGTATAGTTCGCTCAGACAACCTTGGACACTCGCCATATTGTCAGAAAGCAAACGAGGTTGGGAAAACCCACGGACCCGTGCTGCCACCACGTGGTCTTCACGACTGTTAATCTCTAAAAGAGCCAGACGCGGAGTGTGATTTACCGAAGGGGTGAGTCCGGCGTAGCGTCTGGCCAAGCGAGACTACCGTCAACAAGGCTCAACAGGGAGTTGAAGGTTGTTGATGTGAAAGTTTTGAGGAGTCTGGACGGCGAGATCAATGGGTACGTTCATTTCTTGCAAAAGTGTTGCATAACAACCCTCAACAGGTTCTTGAGCCTTGTAAAGGAAGATATCCGAAAGATATTGCCCGGCGGGCACTAGTTGTTTTTGTTTTGATTAGCGCACAGTGGCGTCTGCTAATCAACGATGACACTACGCTATGGCACAGGCCCCTGGAGAGCTATCAGTGAGTTTAGAACACATACCAAAAAGCCCTAAAAACATCACTTCGCGAATAAAAACCATGATTTTTATTTAGCCAGGACCAAACTAGAATGGGATAGCCAACCTTTGCAGCAATCGCCGATTGAAAAGTGAATGTTTCTAATGGCAAAAAGTGTCTAACAAAATAAAAAGTGTACCAGTCTTTTCTGGTCTCTCCAACTGAAAAGTGCCTGAGGAAGACCCAGGTTGGCGTCGAAAATTGCAAGATTCTGAAAGTTGACTTCTTGATATTTACCCGTTTCAATGGTGAGATATGGCCTCTCTCGGGCCACTCACCAATAGAATCATTACTTCAATCAACCTCGCTCTCGTTGATATAATCAGCAGTGGAGAGACTGGCTTTTAGAGCTGGAGGGCAGGACACCAAATTACATCGAATTACTATCACATACTGAAGCTCTGGTGACATCTTCTGCATGAATCATTAGAGACCTAGATCCGTCACGTCGCCGTCCCCGTCGCGGGCAAACAACGTCACGGTGTCATGGCGTCATGCACTGCTGATTCCTGAACACGGAGCAGTTTTGGGGGCATCAGAAAACCATCGATTGTCGTGAATCTATTCAAAGATTGAGTAAATACACGTGTTGTCGGCACCCTGGGAGACTTGAAGCAGAAGTATGCCTTAAATATACCCTAGATTCGATAGTAAACTGCTCAAAATTCACGACGGAAAGTTGGAAATTTACTCACATCGCGAGAGCTTCCACGACGTATTACAGTCCGCCGGGACCTTCTCCACGCGGGGGAATCCCCACCAATTGATGACGTACGAGGCAGAAATGGGAATCACGACAGGGACGGCGACGTGACGGATCTTAAGGTCTCTATTGATTATTCAAAAGAATTCTATGCGTCAGACTGATAGCAGGAGTAACCTTCATCGAGGTGACCGCACGATCGAGCAGATGCTCCATTGATCATTGTTGATTGCAAAGAGACTCAGGTTGCTCTTGCCGAGTGAATGATGAGAATGATGGAAACAGTCTCTTTTTTTCCCATACATGCCATAGGTCAGCAGGACAGATCACACCATGTCTATTTACATTAAACGATATTATTTTGCTTTCGCGGCTGCTTTTGAAGTTTTCCTAGTTGCATTCTCACTTGATGTAGTAGAGGAATAGACTAAATTGTATTTAAGTGCTGGGTCCATTTCATGAAACCTTGCTACATGTAGGCTTAGTAACTTGCTAAAGTGCCTAGTTTGTACAGGCCAATGTACACGGCTAGCAACCAACTAAGGTTGAAAGGGTAAATGTCGTCCTGGGTGTATACAAAGATTACCAAGGATCTCAATCTTCACTAAAACAATCCCCTGGGTGTACTTTCGGTAGCTGAACATCACCCAGCATCGTAGTATGACACCTGGATTCGAGGTTGTCTCGCCAGTGGTCACGTGACCGCCTGAAGAATGTCACGAACAGCTACACTCAACAAGTACGGCGGCGCGAGACCGCGAGATTCCACGGGATTTCTAAATAGGACTTGTTCCTAGGCACAGATTGCAGAAGCTGGGTCACCACGTCCAGCTACCGAAACTACACCCAGGGTATTGTTTTAGTGAAGACTGAGATCCTGGGTAATCTTTGTATATACCCAGGACGACATTTACCCTTTCAGCCCAACTAAGCTACTAAGGTTTTATGAATAGGCCCATTGCTTCTATTGGGCGCCAATATGGAAAATTCTGTACACACAAACCCAGACTGCATCACTAATACACATGTAGTATGATTGTTCACGTTTTACCTACAAAGAGAATGATACACACACTATTATATTGGTCGGACTGACAGCTTTGTCCCTTTTGATGCTTTTTTTTCAAAAGCAACAGAAAGTATGCGACGCTTCCCCAAGTCTCTTATAGTACGTACGACAGGTCTGGTGCCTGCAAGGGAACACTCTCGAAGAATCAAGACATCTGGAAAGGGCAGAGGGCATGGGTACTCTCTGGCTTTTTTCATAGAGACGAGAGATTGGGTTCTCAAAGATAAGTTAAACTTACGGCAAGCTAACAAATATTTGAACCAGTTAGATGAAAGTCGGCAAATTGCATTTTGGTCCTTTATTAAGAATTTCAGGCCAACGACCGAATGTAATGGTAGAAGTTGCCAGACAGTCAGCGTCATATAAAATGTTCCCACACTTTCTGGCAACTTCGGAAACATGACATTGGTGAGGTTTCGCATACCTGACAAAACACGAAGTACGAAATATGAAATTGGACTTCATTTCCATGACGTAATGTATTTCATCGCCTGTGCTGCAACAGCGTCCTTTAGCGTATGATTTTTTTATTTTAGACCGATAGAGTTACGGTGTGTATTAAAACTTTGAAATTTATCTTTTGTTTCACAAAACTGGTAAACCACATTGCGATTTGGAAGACATAGGCCCATTGACAGTGCCCTAGTACAACACGAGGATTAAAGGTGCATAGCAATGTGAGGTTTTCCTTGCCCAAGTTAGGTCTCTTTGGCCTTATTCATTAGAGCATGACTTACAATAGTGAGGATTCGTATATCTGAGGAAACACGAAGTAGAAAATACGAAATCGGACTTCATTTCCATGACACAATGTATTTCAGGAGATGGTTGGTACCACAAATATCGCCTGTTGCAAGAGCGTCTTTTAGCGTATGACCTCAGACCGATGGAGTTACGGTGTACATTAAAACTTTGAAATTTATCTTTTGTTTCCACTTCGTATCTACGAAGTGGAAATTTAAATGAAATGGTCCATGGACCATGTGCTCACCTGTGTGAACGTACCAGAAGAACAAATGACAAACGTAAAATCGAAATGCTCCAGGCCGACCCCCCCCCCCCGGCCCCCCCTCTGGCGGAAACCCTGCGTCAGACTGATAGCAGGAGTAACCTTCATGGAGGTGACCCCACAATCGAGCAGATGTTCCATTGATCATTGTTGATTGCAAAGAGACTCAGGTAGCTCTTGCCGAGTGAATGATGAGATGGGAACAGTCTTTTTTTTCCCGTAGGTCAGCATGACAGATCACACCTGCATGTCGATTTACATTAAACGATATTATTTTGCTTTCGCGGCTGCTTTTGAAGTTTTCCTAGTTGCATTCTCACTTGATGTAGTAGAGGAATAGACTAAATTGTATTTAAGTGCTGGGTCCATTTCATGAAACCTTGCTACATGTAGGCTTAGTTACTTGCTAAAGTGCCTAATTTGTACAGGCCAGTGTACACGGCTAGCAACCAACTAAGGTTGAAAGGGTAAATGTCGTACTCGATATATACAAAGATTACCCAGGATCTCAATCTTCACTAAAACAATACCCTGTTATGTGTTATGTATTCTTATTAGCTACACCTATGATAAAAATTTGGAGATGATCTAGTCATTAGTTCAGGAGTTATTGCACTTTTTGTGTTTTTGGTTTCCGCCACCTGGTGGCCAAACCGAGAGTCGAATGGGACCGAAACTTGGTGCCGTGGGTCATCTGACCTAGGGGTATATATGTACCAAGTTTCAGACCAAAAGCTCCAGCGGTTACGAAACGTGCCCTGCTAACGGAACACGACGACGGACGCTGCACCATTGTAATAGCTCACCCAGTGAGCTAACAAGTACGGCGGCGCGAGACCACGAGATTCCACGGGATTTCTAAATAGGACTCGTTCCTAGGCACAGATTGCGGAAGCTGGGTGATGTTCGGCTACTGAAACTACACCCAGGGTATTGTTTTAGTAAAGACTGAGATCCTGGGTAATCTTTGTATATACCCAGGACGACATTTACCCTTTCAGCCCAACTAAGCTACTAAGGTTTTATGAATAGGCCCATTGCTTCTATTGGGCGCCAATATGGAAAATTCTGTACACACAAACCCAGACTGCATCACTAATACACATGTAGTATGATTGTTCACCTTTTACCTACAAAGAGAATGATACACACACTATTATATTGGTCGGACTGACAGCTTTGTCCCTTTTGATGCTTTTTTTTCAAAAGCAACAGAAAGTACGCGACGTTTCCCCAAGGCTCTTATAGTACGTGTGACAGGTCTGGTGCCTGCAAGGGAACACTCTCGAAGAACCAAGACATCTGGAAAGGGCAGAGGGCAAGGGTACTTTCTGGCTTTTTTATAGAGACGAGGGATTGGGTTCTCAAAGATAAGTTAAACTTACGGCAAGCTAACAAATATTTGAACCAGTTTAGATGAAAGTCGGCAAATTGCATTTTGGTCCTTTATTAAGAATTTCAGGCCAACGACCGAATGTAATGGTAGAAGTTGCGAGACAGCCAGCATCACATAAAGGGCTGAATTCATAGAGGGTGTTTAAGACTTAGCCGTGTGTAACTTCGTCAAATACATGGTGGAAGTGTGTGCATTTAGTGAAAGTTACACGCGTCTAAGTCTTAATCGCGCGATGATCACCCTTTATGAATACGGCCCAAAATGTTCCCAAGCTTTCTGGCAACTTTGGAAACATGAAGGTGGATTGGTACGCCCAAGTTACGCGAATTTTGCTAGCTACGCAGTGATTTACGAGGCGAGTTACGCAATTTTGGCGAGTTACGCGGTGAGTTACATGTACTCGAAACCAAAGCCGTGAGTTACACGTAAGTTACGGGTAACTTACGAGTAACTTACGCGAAGCCGTAGGGATGTCAATTGTGACCTGTACTGTAAGCCGCATTCTCATCTTGTTCTCTCTCTTTCAGCAGTTGTTCTGTCTCTGCAGTGCAATTCCCACCTGCCAAACACCGATGTGCCCAATATCATGTCTAGACTAGAGAGCCAATAATGCTATATTCAGGGCTCAACGAGCGATCTGTTCTTTGATAAGTACGGCGAAAAAGGGAGACCGGTCACACTTGAGCAACATCTTGAAATGAAGTCACAACCAACATAACAAGGAAACTTTCAATATCAGCTAGTCGGAGCACACTTGATGCCACGGTGTCATATCAAAGTATGATCTCAATCGGGGCAGTTGTCAATAGACCCCAGCTAATAAACCACACTACAATAACTTGTCCAACACTCAACGCGGAAGGTTTACAAATGTTTTTCATAAAGAGTTATCAATATACCTCAGCTGCATATGTAGCCACCCACTGAATAACGCTTACATTGTTATTGCTTACATTGTTAGCACTTACATTGTTATTTGCAGTTGTCAATTTAGACCCCAGCTAATAAACCACACTACAATAACTTGTCCAACACTCAACGAGGAAGGTTTTACAAATGTTTCTTCATAAAGTCATCAATATACCTCAGTTGCATATGTAGCCACCCACTGAACAGCACTTACATTGTTATTGCTTTTTTCTAGATTGCGTGGAGGGGTTTGTTTTGTTATGACCGAGGAATTATTTCTTGGGTAAGAAAACCCTCGAGCATCTACAAGCTGACAGCAGGAAAATAATGTAGCACTTGAAGGGGCAAGGTCAGCAGCCATCCTGGTTGCATGGGGAGTCTGGTGACAACCGTGAGAATTCAACCTCCGTGAACGTAAGACCACAGGTTCAATTCTCAGTCAAGTCACAACTTGATGCCGAGTAATTGAGCTGCAACTTGAGTTCCCCAGGGAGGTTTCTGGAGAGACGGGGTAATAATGTGAAGACACTTTGACATTCTAGTACAGCAGTGAATCTGCTAAACGTTAACTTCACATCAGCCGTACTTGCACTTACACGAAGTCCGGACTTCTCCTGCTTACACTACAAAATAGGTGGGCTTAATGAAGCCCGGGTCTACAAAGTGCGGACTTCCTCAACCCAGATGTCATGAGTGGGTCTAGATGAAGTCCGCACTGGGTCCGGGCTTCTACTTCAGGTGTAAGTGCAACTAGACATACAGTGATTGCGAGCAATCACTAAATTATACCCCCGCTGTGGCGCCGTAACGCTCCTCGTGGCTAAGGTGAAAACTTGTTATTGAGGGCAGGTGATAATGAAATGGGCAGGCGATTTTTTGGGAAAAGGTCATTTAAGGGCGAATGAGCGCAGGGAGTGGTTTCATATTTGTAACACAAAGGTTCCTTGCAAAAATATAGGGCTGCAATATTACCAATGGGTAAAATAAAATTCTGTTGGCCCCGTTTATAAGGCCACTGGCGGGCTACATTTTTTCCTATTTTTGACCGGGAATATCTGTGATTTGGAGTGTTGTACTCCATCATCAGTTGATGAAGACATTGTTTTGGCTACACTTTTTTTTTGGTCCAGCTGGACCTCCGAAATACGGTTGTTGTGTTGGCAGTGTGGCAATTTTGATTTTGGTTGTTGGTAATTATACGGCTATAGAGAAGTCCTTCATTTGAAGAACGCTGTTTGACTGTGGAAAATGGTGCACCATAAGAGCTGACCACAGGTGAGATAATGAAAGCAATCCCTACAGTGGTTTTGCCTTAAATAAGCGGACACCGAAATAAAGACGGCATCCCTGGCGGCCATATTGGATGCGCTACGAGTCCGATTTTTGAAAGGAACCTTCCTACGGTCAACAGGAATCTACCATGTTAAAACGAAAGCAATCCCTGCAGTCGTTCTCCCATAAATGAGCGGAAACCGAAATAAAGACGGCAGCCATGGCGGCCATATTGGATGCGGTACGAGTCC
>NMRB01000512.1:24595-35266 GCA_002633025.1 Notospermus geniculatus
AAGTCGTTAAATGTAGTGAAGTATTTGTATTCACCCCAGGTGCATGATGGGAAGGATTTAAGGAGCGGAAGTGGTATGAGGAGAAGATTTTAATACAATTATACCTGCAAAAAATACTAATTATCAGGATGAAATGATACTTCATAGAACGAATGTTCCGAATCTTATAGAAACATATGTGGGCCGACATGTAGCAAAAGGCTTCTGTGCATGGCCGAAGTTTGAGATTACCGACAGAAACCGAGAGTTGAACGAGGCCAGTCCTTATGACACCGAAACTTGGAGAAAGAACACTGTTTTGACGGAGCCCGGTTCGTTTCGTCACGACTGACAGATCTGAGATCATCTGAGATCGAGTTAATTAGCAACTCATTAAAGCCTGAATAAGATAATGATTAATAGGCGCGTGTCTGAAATACCTTAATGATTGAAGCAAAAGAAAATCGGCCTGGGATCGTTAAGAAGTGCAATCGTTCTCTCGCTTGATATTAGTTTACTAATGAAGGACCACCGATGTTTAGAGATGAACCACTCATGATACCAACGCCGATACCACTCATGATAATACCAACTCCGATACCACTCATGGTAATACCAACTCCGATACCACTCATGGTAATACCAACTCCGATACCACTCACGGTGGGCAGCGCCAACGTCGATACCACTCATCATATCAACGCCGATACCACTCATGGTGTACCAACCTCGATTCCACTCCCCGATAAAGGGCCTAGGCTACTATTTATCTCTTATCTATTTTTTATTTATTTATTTTTTTTTTATTTTTATTTTTTTATTTTTGCTTGCACTCATACCTACGTCGATACCACTCATGCTAGGCTACCAACATCAACACCACTCTTGATATACCAAAGTCAATACCAAATGATGGCCCGCAGATCGAGAGTTGGGCGAATACCTGCCTGGGAAAGAACGATAGGCCTAAATGATTACAGAGATAATTATCACGATGTTTTAAGGGAAATTCGTGATGTTTTGACGAAGAGAAAAGTCCATTGGTTATCGATGACTGATGTCCTACCACAAGTGATCAAAATCTACCCAGAATCTGCCATATTTACCGCGTTTTCTTTCTTTTGCCGACGTAATTGGATAGAAAACTGCCGACCTCCGATGAGCACAGTAAACGTCAGCATCAGCAGCGGGTTATAAAGCGTTAATAGAAGGCTTTTTACTGGCCATCTCTCGATTGCCCCGGAGTAATTTGGTCATTTTTCACAGCTGATTAATGCCCTTTAACGGCGTTAGGCAAGTTAATGCGGAATGTAGAAGCAGTTACTGGGATTGTCCCTGAGCCAATAAGAATTCAGCTTCTCACCCTTAGGTTACTCTGGGATTTGAGGCAATGATATTGGTCTAAATGAGTGGCGCACCACGGGGAGTTAACTATTGGAATAATAGCAACTAATCAACGCGTGGCTGAAGGAGGATGGCGTAGGGAGTCTGGATAAGACAGGTGCATTTCTTCAAGGCTTACATCGCTGTAAACCTCGACCTGGGCAGAGTTAAACCTGCGCGCTCTCGTGGCAACAAGTTGATGCATTTTAGCGAACACACAACTTTCCCAACAAATGAAAGAAACACAAATTCTGCTCAATTTTCTCCTGACCAAAAACCACTTTATGCGAGAAATAGCATGAATGATTCCACAAAATCTGCCTCTATTAAAACAGAAAATTTCCTCATCAACTTCTGTCTATATTCATCGTTTCGCCCGCCACCGCCATCTTGTTGTTTTACGGTGATTTCATGCGCACGCACTTATCTGGTAGGCAAACCAACACACGTGACCAAAGGTCATTTGCATACAAGGAAATCCTTGGCAACCAAGATGGCGGCGGGCCTACTAAACGATGAATAGGCTTTGTTCTTTACACCTTGTCACAAACATAGTCTGCATTACATGAGGTCACGTGAACTGGACGTATTTATAAGTCTAAAACATGGACAAGATAAATTGCGTCTTTACATTTGAATACTCAAGTCAGAATCAAAAATAGCCCCTTCTTTCAGCCATTTCTTGCTCTGCGCTGACAGGATCATCTCCAGACCACAATCTGCTCTCAAGGTTTTTCCCGGCGAGGTCGGCTGCAGCCGTCAACAAGGCCAGCCTCCATAGGCTTATTGAAAACACAACTTTAAAAATCACAAGTCGCATTATTTCCATAAATTTTCTATTATCCTCCTTCGAGTCGAAGATCTGCCCAATTTTTATCTTCAAGATTTTATTCATTGTCCATAGAAATCTTTATAGTAAAAGAGTTTTATCTCATCTCAACAAGGTTCTTTTGAATTTTACACAATATTAAAATGATTAACTTTTGACATGAAAACAGTTTTGCTCTCCGTGACATGTCTACAGCTATAGAAACCTCGGTTATCATTTTCATGAATTAGAGGAGGATTTGAGGTTTTTAAAACCTCGCCTACTATATCTTAAGCCTTATAACACGCATTGTGTCAAGAATAAAAACTGAGTATTAAGCCATAAGCACCTGGTCGTACAATAAGACAGAAATGAACTGAGCCGCCTTGAAAGAAATCACAAGGAAAAACTAAGACCTGTCACCTTTGTGTTTGCCCATTATATCATGGATTTTTATCACAAGCTATGATTATGTCTCATTTTGCGACCAAGACGAAAGCCAGGCGACTTGTTTTCTTCGCTACCGCATCATTTTCCTTGACAGAGGTGAGAATTCAATCGCGAAATGGGCAGCAATCTGATTGGCCTAATGGAAGTTACAAGACATTTGATTGGATAAAAGAAATTTCAATCGCGAAATGGACCAGATGCTGATTGGCGTAATGGAGCTTACGAGCGATTTGATTGGATAAAAGAAAATAAAACCATTTGATTGGGTGAAAGAAAACTTTTTGTGATTAGTTATGACATTAGGCGTCCTGTTGAACAAAGGTTTATCAGATGATCAGCCATAAAGCTCGCTTCTTATCAACAACAAATATGAAATATGAAAAACCAGATGCATTAAGCTAATGTTGTATTATTGGTCGTCACAGGAACCAAGGCTCAAAGACGAACAAATTAAGGAAACCTTTTGAAAGAAGCTTTCGTTAAGATGACCTGCTACAAAAGGATTGTTCTTTAGACGAGGTTTTCAAACAGGTTTTCAATAAGATTGTCGGTTAGCTTTGTCTAGCGGAAGTAGGCAGTCAATTTCATCCGGCATAATATATAACGGTTTACAATTAATTCTTTGACAACGAGCTTGGGTTGAATTCTGACCAGAAGTTGATGCCATTGAAACCGCCAGCTCCGAACACTTTATCATTGCATATATACTTAAACTTAGTATTTCTCTGTCTGGCATTAGTTATTTTGCATTCGATATTGAACCACTTCTAGTACTCAGAAATGAAATTTCCAATGCTGCTGCATTTTATATGATTCGGGAATAGAAAAAGTTAGGACTAATTTTTCAAAGTCATTTCTACCCGTTGTTGGGTCGAACCAATGCTACAACCACTACAAAGTAAAATACAATGAAATCGGTCCTGTACGAGATGATTGTACTATGAAATCTCACGGGACTCGACGCCTGCCCGTTCCGTTTTGCAAAAATAGTCCAAAGTCTACAAATCTATATAAATTAATTTCGCTTCTCTTTCAAGTTAAATATGAATTTATCCAATAACTGTCCAGACACCGGTCGAGTAAAGAGGATTTGATGCGGGTCTGTCATTATTTGATGCGGGACTATCATTGTCGCTTACATCACTAGGAGGGAAAGGCCGCTTATTGGTAATGACAACTTATCAGCTAAATTTATCAGCGGTTATTCCGAAATTTATTAATTCCTTTTGGGAGAAGATTCAAAGGGATTCAAAATGACAGACACGTCAATGTTTGTTCATCTTTTTGCGGGGCCTCCGTCCGACGGGCCTGTTAGCTAGAGACATACAGTCAGCCCGACTCTAATTTGCTGCGAGCCTGCAATAGAAGTTGAATCAATTTACCTAAATGGTTCGATGGTCATAATTTCATTACTGTATTCCACACGTCACCTTAGATGTCGGCGTTTACTCCATAGTCTCCACCACAAACGGCGCATTTTCTGTAAACTGTTTGACAGACGTTTTTAACCCTTTCAATATTTTCACAATCTTTGCAAAATTATAAAAGAAACAGCATCGATGCACGACACGAGCAGAGTGTGAAATACCACGATCACATGTTTCGGACTTGTCCGTCATTGACGAAACATTCCAAGACCCCATAACGTTTTGAAAATTCGGACTTCATTCCTGCTTCGGGACCTCGGTGACCCGAGTTGAATCGTTGGCTGTGATTTACCCACATTTTCACGGTCGATTTTCTAAAGTCAATTGTTAAATCATCTCAGTCATGTTCTTCTCACTCTCGCCAGTCTCGTGAGACTATACCACCCAACGAGAGGACGGAAGTTTTATTCAAAATACAACAATGGAGGGAGGTCACGGTTTCAAGAATCTAACTGTTGATATCACAATATCGACGTAACCTTGTACGGTCTGATGATGTTCTATTTGACCATCAAAATCTCTCTTGTAACCAACGAAGTTCAACACGCGCCAGATCGTCAGAAACTTTGCGCCGAATTTCGTTGTATCACCAGAGAATTTCACATCATGAAAGTAATGCTGTTAATATACGGATTGGAGGAGATTTGAATGAAGTTATTATCTCAGCATCGGAACCGCTCAGAGCCAAGAATCCAGTTCATCGTTTCTGATTCTTTCAGAACTAGAAACAGAAACGCCCAGCGTAAAACCAGAATATCTTTCTTATTGCTATCTTAATCTTTGGCTCTCAGCAATAAGATTTTTTATTCAAGATCACCAAGGCCTATCCTCGTGATTCTATCAGCAACCGCCACCGAAAACTTCGATTTATGCGATAAGCAAGCCTCGGGGTGTTCGCCCGGGGGTACCACCCACCAGACTCAACATTACACAGCAAGACGTGACCACATTGTCCAATAGAATCCCCGCTGTTAAGTTCCTGAAGTCAATCCTTCTCTTTGAGAAAACTGTGGAGAATATGACATGTTACGGTGTTTAGTGGGCTGCTCGTTGTTCCCATCACCCACCCTGTTTGCCGGTCGGATGCTGGGACAACAATGCGGATGCAGGCGCCTTTATTTTGAAAGAATGCAACCGTGTGTAGCATGTTTCTTGGTGACTTGCTCCAGGGAGTTAGATTGTTTGGGGTGTCTGGTTAAAATGAGACCATGAATTCATGATAATATTCAGCCTCTCCGCGGGATTCATTTTTGAACGCTGTCACTAATGTGTCAAGAATCAGACAAAGTGACGAGGTTTTCAAATCCGAGTTTTTGCACATTAATTATGTTGTTTTGTTTACAAAATCATTTAATGATTCAGAGAATGTGGTAACTTAGTGTTTTTAGTTCTGATTAAAGCTGAACTTCACCAATATATTCCAACTGCTTGTATTAGAAGTATGAACCAGAATTGAGGGCCTTAACACACGACAGAAACACGATGGGTGACTTTGCGTCTTCAATCTTGACTCAGCACTTTATATTCACATAGACCTCGGTGAAGAGGCTGCAGAGGTTGCAAACTTCTATCTACATTCTGTGGGACGCCAGGACGGATAAACCCCCGCAAGATTATAGGAAGAATGACTCTAAGAAAACGGGAGAAGGGTGAAAGGGTTCTTAATCATCCGCAGGGCAGCCTCCAGGGCACCTACTCTTTAATACATAATGAACCGAAGGGTATCATGAGAAAGTGAAGGGTCCTAGGGGTCTAAATGTCAGCCTCCCAAGGGAAGTTTCTAGCATCATGTTTGGTGTCGATTATGGGGATACAATGTCCGCGTTTCAATGCCAAGATGTCGCTTTACAAAGGAATAAGGCAAGGAATTACCTAGAGTAGGAGTGGAACCTTCTGATAGTCTGCCATCACCACCATAAACAGTGTGGGCTGAGGGTAATCATGAAGGAATAAGCTATCCTTTCATGAAGTACATGTAATGTAAACAACACTATATTCGAGAGATGTCATTATACGTGCGACCTTCCAACCTCAGCAACCCTGAATCACCAAAGATTCGCAGCAAAACGTGCATCGAGACGAGAGTTGTCATTTTTGGTCTTCATCGCGACAATATTTTTTCCTCTCGTACTATTTTAAGCGATATTTGTGCTGGTTCAGACGTGGTGAATACGACACGCCTTGCCTTGGCATCTCGAACAATGTATCCGCCTGTTAGCGGAGTTATCACCGCGGAGATATTGGAAAACCAGTGTTGATGATGAACCACACGCCCCCTCAGTCCATTCTTCCCCTTCATTAGCATACATACATAATATTGTGGTCGACAATAACGTGAATATTAGAAAGGAATCATCATCAACATCAAAGGTTGCAAATTGACATTTGAGGCGTCTGTAATCTTGGTTTGGTGGCAGATGACAACATGATGATCAGACGATTGGTAATAGTGATATCATCATCTTCATATTAGGCTTTAAAATGACCTTCATAGATTTCGTAATGACCTTCACAAATTCATAATGACCTTCACAGACCTCATAATGACCAAAACGATGACATTTTAATTCGGAAAATAACAAGGAATCGTTGAATTAAGGATTGGCATCATTTTGTCAAGGTGTGACCAGAATTGATTGCAAATAGGGCAACGTGATTCACACGATCGTTACGAATCTTGTGACATTTTGTTGATTTGAATGCAAGTTTGGTCGAATGCTTAATTTTGCCTCTCTTCCTCATTCATGGCTCAGTGAGATCTGTAGAAATACAATAATGTAAATCTTTGCGAGAATTTTCCATGTTTTGTTTTCGAACTTCGCTGAGAACGTCTTTCTTGGCGGCCAAATTATCCAAAATTTGGCAGGTTAACAACCTCTAGAACAAGGACCTATAATGCCAAACTCTGAATACAACATCATTAGTCCATGGGATCAGTAGGCCTACGCTATACAGCGTCGATCACTGGCGCACGGATCGGGCCCAGTTCCAGTCCGTTTCGGCTAGTTTTCCGGATACGACTACGCAGAATTGCTTGATTTTTGACGGACCTGAGTCGGACAACATCCGAATTGGGGAAGCAAATGTGTCTGTTTCCTTTAATCTCGATCGAACTCTAATCCACGTCAAATAACTAGAACTAATTATAAGCAACGAAACGTTACCCTGTTGAAGGACTAAAAAAGTAGGCCACATTACGATTCACATCGTTGCTTTTGATATCAGTCATTTCAAACGTGTGAGTTTGATAAAAATGGGGAGAGCAAAAACAAGTGTCGCTTGATGCACTTCACCGCAGAAATTGTCCGCTTTGACTGGAAAGGTTACACAATCAGATTATAACACATCTGGACCGAGAGGCTGGCGTTAGGGATGCTTTCACTAAGGGATGACATTTCAGGGTTATGATCCAAGTGGAAGTTAAAGGGAATCCAAAACCCTTGACTTGCAGTCACCCACAGTCAGCGTGTATGCAGGCAGAGGGAGGGGGTCTAAGGGAAATCCTGGCGCTGTCATGGGCATAACGCATTTCTTTTAGTCTGGGAACAAAATCACAGAATACGTTAAATTGCTCTGCAAGGTGACGATTTTGCAAAGAACAACATTTGTTTTCTGACGAAATAAAAGTCAAAAGGGCTTTGCTTGTTCGTCAAGGAAACGTCTCTACTCAACGGAAGGCCAGGGATTTTTCAACATACATGTAATAAGTTTTTAGATTAAGCAAATGAACATGAACAAGACATGCATGATTCTGATGCAATGTTTTTTCAAACATAAAATTTGGTGAAATAATCGGACTCGGCAGTAGTTTGCAACCGATGTTGATCACGACAAACAACAGGAACTGAGCACACTTCGAGAAAACATCAAAATATCAAATGTTTTGGCAAAGAAGCACAACATTTCTGTCTTTATACAGGAAGGAGAATATTTTGTAAGATCAAAAAACCTAATTGGTGGTAATGAGAATCTTCTTCGTTCACCATGTAGGCCCTCGGCCTGTTGACAACCAAGTAAAGATACGTTGCCTAAGGAAGCTTGAGATGGCCTCTTCTTTACTTACCAGGGTCAATATTACTATGGCTTCAGCCCTGATGGAAACAAAATACAAATAATACTAAAGATGATTGTCTTACCTCTGACTGTTACATCAGGTTGTGGTGAAGGGAGTCTGTGTTCTGTCTGTGATGGAGGCACATCCATTCTCTCTGATGCAGGCCCCGGTGATCCGGCCTCAAGTTCCTTTTTTACATCCTCCTCGTCATCGTCTGCTACCACATCTATCTCCGCTTCCGCCATCTTGCTATCCTCGTCCTGGTCCATGGACCCCTGCTTCATCTCCTCAAACTTCTCTTTCTTGGTGTCGAAGGATTTTGACACGAAGTGGGTCAGTCCTTCCATTATAGCTAACTTTGTTTCCTTCATAGAGAACTTTGGGAGTCGCTAGTCACAATTTGAAAAAATCCTCGTGAGATTGTCAAACTTTAGATAGGCCTCCTTCCAATGTGTGAAGGCTGTTTGTAAAACAAAGAACTAATTGTCACTCTAGGAGTCCGTTAAGTGAAATAGATGACCACGTTCTTTGAAGTTTGCGCGAATATGCATAAAAATGTTGATATTTCGATTCGGATGTCAATTTCGTTGAAAGGAAATGTTCGGTTCAGTCCATCAGAGTTTTACCAAGTTGCACCAAGTGTTGTTATGAAAGTGTCCCAGGTATGTCGTCTGTCCATCCGACAGGTACGTGTCACATTCACTTGACTGAGTTCATCTGTCACTTACACCAGCGAGCGTCTGCTTCTAATGGGGAGATCTCGCCGAGAAAACGAGAGTTGACTAAGCCGAGGTCTTAAATACACCAGCGCGTTTCTTTGAATGGTACCACGACACTTTCACGCCAGGGCGGATGACGACGGTTCTTTTGTTACCTCGTCACAGCATCAAAACAAATCCCTATCTGACCATCGAATCCATTGTCGGCGGCTGATGTACAAAACATCCGGTATTACAACTGGCGCGTTAGATGTCGTGACTTCCTTTAAATGATCGCCAGCCAATGGTTTCATTCAAATATCTTTCTTTAATATCATCCAAGTTTGTTGACCAATCTCTTTGGCAATTGATTCCAGCTCTTTTTTCAGAGAGAATACCTGTATGACCTAACTGTTCCTCACTTTTGATGTGTCTGACTGGGCGTTCGTTATCCAGTGATTTTAGCACTTTGATTTATCCGAGCGTTCACAGTAACATATGATCACACAGGTCGTCTGTTCACACCAGAGACGGACCAATCACAGCTCCTGTTAGCGTTCGGTCACCATGAATAAATTTGATCGAGATGTGTGATGTGAAACCCAATATTTGTCGTGAAAAAAGCTTAGAAATAGGTCCAAATGATTCCCGATTACTTGACTATCAATTAAACCGGCCGAACTGTAAAGATCACGTCGAGCAAGCGAGAGTTTATACCTCGAGACTCCTCCCTCACCCCCGGGCTTGTCGACAGCCGATAGGGTGCGCCAGTATCTCTCAGATCAGCGAGCTCTGCGGATGCGTTCTGGTCTCTGAGCATCACATCATCGTCTGGTCTTCTTAAACCTCTCGCCCGGCGCTGGCCTCCCCTCGCCAGTTGTACGCATACAAGTTAATGAAATTACACGAGCTAATAAAGTAAGATAATAACAAGTCTTTCTTCACCAGCAGCTCTTCCCCATCATTGATTGACAGCGAGATGTAATTAATTTAATCAGGCCGATTTCCCAACACCCTAATGACTTACCCAAACATAAAAACGTTGATGTTGTCATCCGGGATTCTCGGAGGAGTCAAAATGGCTTGCAATGATATTAAAATTTGTAAAGATGCCTAGCGGTATAATCAGTTTAATTGTGGTAGCATTGGAAACTTCATTTGCAAAATGGATGTCTCGGTCGGGCCACAAAAGCGCGCGCTCAGCGGAGGTAAACTTGAGCATAAGATAAAATATGATGAAGGAGGGGAGAAGTTAACCATTCTATAATAGGAGGATTACGTCGGTAAAGTGAGGAGACGTTCAATTTAAGATTGCTTAATTAACTAGTTGACGACGAATTCGCCGTGACATGTTCTGAGGCGAATTGTGCGTCCTCATCGTTCTGTATAATGAGACCGAGAGCTGGCGCCGCCCTGATGGTCACGTGTGCCAGGTGAGGGAGCCTTATCTGATACATCGCCTCTCCCTGATGGAGCGCCAGTTTAGGCGACGAAATTGGCAGAAAATGCGCTTTATTTGGAGTTGTCCGAGCGGCAAATGACAAGATGAGCCACGCTCCTGGGGTGTAACTAGACCAGATCACGTGACCTCGACAGACTCGGCGACAGGTAAACGTGTGATGTTTCCTTCAGGTAGCAACAGTCAGCAAGATCAATTTATTAACAAACCAGGGCCCCGCTGATATCTGGTTAACAAGAATTAATTTCTGTTGAACAAGAATTAATTTCTGTTGAACAAGAATTAATTTCCGTTGAACAAGAATTAATTTCTGTTGAACAAGAATTAATTTCTGTTGAACAAGAATTAATTTCTGCTTAACAAGAATTAATTTCCGTTGAACAAGAATTAATGTCTGTTGAACAAGAATTAAT
>NMRB01000512.1:90058-103097 GCA_002633025.1 Notospermus geniculatus
TGCAGCGCCATCTGTTGTCTTTCTTAGCTACGACTCAAGATTACCACAACGTCTAGAGAAACTGCAGCGCCATCTGTTGTCTTTCTTAGCTACGACTCAAGATTACCACAACGTCTAGAGAAAGTGCAGCGCCATCTGTTGTCTTTCTTAGCTACGACTCGAGATCACCACAACGTCTAGAGATTATGACAACAACAAACGTCTTTATTTTGTAACGTCTTTATTTGCGGTTATAACCGCCCATAGAATGTGTTGTTTCCACCTATATGGCACTGTTGGCAGGTTTTCTGCTGTAATTGAGTCCGTGTCACTGTCGTGTGTCAGTGACTCACTGACTGTGTGTGTGCATAAAATGTACGGCTAAAGTTTAGAATTACCGATCGGAAGTGACGTTACTCCAAGGCACACAATGGAAATCCTATTGTACAATGCGGCTTATTCCGTCAATCGATGACCTTTTTTTGGGCACTGATCGGTAACTCTAAACTCGTTCCCCTTCTGCTAGGTCTATAGCTAGGCCTATGACTGTGTTGTCTTACAAATTGAAATAGTGCATAACCATGCTAAGGTCTACATTATTGACTGAACTTGGAACTTGCATGGGCTGGGGCATATTTTTACGTCATATCATACTTCATAGGCCTATATTAGGCCTCCTAAAGACTAGTGGAGCAGACCGTTGTTGTGTAGCCGCTATTTTGCTTTGGAATTTAGCCTAGCTTAGCCTACAGTAGTACTCGGCCTATCGTGACTAGGCCTAGGATGTGTAGCCATGTACGTACCTCCTCGTTGACATTTGCATTTGTGATCTACTGATAGGGATAATAGTAAATAGGCCTAGGCCTACTGTGATCTCTACTCAACACTGCTACCGGTAAATAATTGCAAATGTTTATTTTCAGAGAAAATGGATGACCGATATGCTTTTATAGCCGAGTGGTATGATCCCAATGCCACTATCATCAGAAAATATCAGTTTCTTTACTATGTGGCTGATAATTCTGTTGAAATGGTGAGTGTTGAGACTAAACTCTAAACGACGGAATCAATTACTTGACCCACCGTTCAAAGATTGACCCAGACTTTCAAAGTTTGTCCAAAGACATTCACCCTCTGGCATGGACAAGATTAATGGATTCTTCTGCTGGAGTAGACAGCCAACCACACCTTTCCCAACCATTCAGAATTCCATTCGTATTCATTCAAATTTCCTTCCAGTATGACATCAAAAATCGCCGCATCTTCCTAAAACGATCAAAGTCGGATGACATTGGCATGAGAGACCTCTTTGTTGGCAGCACAATCAACATCCATTCACGACAGCTCCAGTTGACAGATTATGCAGATGAATACACGAGACGTAAACTAGCAGGCACAAAGGAAACGTAGGTGAAACAAGAGACATGTGGTCCAACAGGTGGCGCTTTCTGGTCCTGATAGTCAAACAAATTGATCTTTTTTGGTACATACTGTAAGGCTATCAATCTCTCACAAGATTGCTCCATATTCACGAGATTAATCTGCATATTCAGGGTTTCCGCCAGGATTGTCAAGGAGGGGGGAGAAAAAAAATTTCAAAAAAAAAAAATTTCGAAAATTTTTTTTTTTTTTAATTTTTCAAACAAATTTTTTCAAACAAATNTAAAAAAAATTTAAAAAAAAAATTTTCAAAAAAAAATTTAAAAAATTTTTTTTTTGTTTTTGGGTTAAAAATGGCCTCCAGAGTCATTTTTTACACTCCAAAATGCAAAATTAGTCTTCCTTCTGCATGAAAACTGCATTTGAAATGTAACAAATTAAAGAAAAACACTACTGAAGTGAAAATAGTGAATTGAAAAAGGTTAGTCTGCAAACTTGAGGGGGGATATCCCCTCCTTGAAATTTTTGAGGATTGGATCATCCCCCCATCCCCCCTCTGGCGGAAACAGTGATATTTATGCCCTAAACTAAATTGTCTGATAATTCAAAGTACGTGTTCTCAAACCCGCCTAGGTTCATAAAGATGTCACATCATTCTCTTCTCAGAACTTTAGGTATGATCAAACCAGATGCTGTCCCAAAAATGGGCCACATCCTCGATGAGATATATTCAGCTGGTTTTGGTATCGCAAGACTTAAAATGTGCCAACTGAGCAGGGACGAGGCATCAAAATTCTATGAGGAGCATATTGGAAAACCATTCTACAGGTAAAACCATATTACTTTAGGTGTTTAGAGGATTTCAGAATTTGTTGGGATGAACCGTGGCATGTGTACTGAAAGAGAGGCAGATGAACTGTGCAGCTGACATCTCCCTCCCTAGAGCCTATGTCCCCCAGAGCCCTCTATTGTCATTGATAATCCTCTCACGTGCCCACCTTTTGTTTTCATTGCAGTCAGCTCTTACGGTATATCACAAGTGGTCCTGTGGTCGCATTTGAACTGATGGGTCGTGATGCTGTGAACAAGTGGCGCGAGTTACTCGGACCCACAGACTCTGCTGCAGCAAGAAGTGAAGCTCCAACTAGTATAAGAGCTAAATTTGGCATTGGTGAGTTATCTAAATTGACTGTTACATCTCTAAAATAAATTGCTGACCAAAGTCAGTAGGTTTGGCAGCATAACAAGGACACTTACATGTATGCATATCATTTATATTCTAGATACTTTCTAACTTATGAGTTTGTTCGGTGACAAACTCTGTCCCTGGCAGTGATTTGACTTCACCTTAGCGGGCCTTTAATGTCGCTTCGTTTGTTGATTTCTCTCTCCTCACAGATACAACACAGAATGCTTGCCATGGATCAGATTCTCCGCAATCTGCCGCCAGAGAATTAGAATTCTTCTTCCCGACTGCGTCACCTCCACGACGAAACACATCAAAGTGTGGAGACTGCACGTGTTGCGTGATCAAACCTCATGCTGTCAAAGCTGGTGAGTTTCAAGTTTTACTTCTGTCAAAATCGGAGGTTCTCCATCTTGACAATGTTCTCTGCTTACGGGCTGTTCTGAAGAGAAGCCTGAGAAGAATACCAACAGTGGTGTCGTTCACTCATTCTTCAAACTTGAGTAGGTCTTCTACACCCTACCCTTGTTCGAGTCCCTTGATCATCGATATACTTTTAATCTTTTCAGGTATTGCTGGTAAAATCATAGCTGCTATCCAAGAAACAAATTTCCGAATCACTGCTATGCAGATGTTTCACCTCGAGCGAGTGAACGCTGAGGAATTCTTCGATGTTTACAAAGGTGTTGTGTCGGAGTATGGGGCGATGGTGGATGAACTGACAAAAGGACCTTGTATCGCTCTCGAAATCTCAGCAGAGAATGCTGCAGTCAGCTTTAGGGAGATGGTTGGACCGGCTGATTCTGTAAGTGTTCTGTAAGGCCAAGTAATTCTCTTGTCCCCAGCATGTATTCATTATGTCATGTTTCAGCCATGACAACTGGAAGATGAAAGCTGAATCCATAGTTTCACTTGCTCAGGCATCATCACTGTTGAAAGTAATGCGGATACTAATATCCTTCAATTCTTTCAGGAAATCGCACGACATTTGCGACCACGAACTCTTCGAGCTCGGTTTGGACAAGACAAGATTGAGAATGCTCTCCACTGCACTGATCTTCCTGACGATGGCTTGTTAGAGGTTGGTATCAATAATTTATGTCAGGTCGTGATGGCTAAGAGGTGACTGATGTGCCACTCTGATTGGCTTAGCAGATGAAGGAGTCATATTAAACAGCAGGAGGTGTTTTTTGCTGGGAAAGTTAGCATTGACAGTGTGATATTCAAACCTGGTCAGAGAAAACTGTGAGTCACTAAGACTAAATTTCATCTCTATTTTGTTTTGCAGGTGGAGTATTTCTTTAAGGTTCTGGAATGTTAGATGATCATCTCAGCCATGGACTGTTTAGAATCGCTGTGTGTGACACGGTCTTAAAGTCGTCAGAAAATGTTGTTAGATCTTTCATGAGGAACTTCTTGTTACTAAGTGTGGATTGACCCTTGAATCTAATAAAATATCCCCAAAATTCTGCAGCGTTTCCCTCGTGGTTATTAGCCAACTCCGTCCTTGACTTCTTCAACATTGTTCTTGTTATGTATATCACTTTGACTTGTGCTGGCATTGACTGCCACACAAGGAAGCATGTTTGAATGAGTAGTTTCTGCCGGCCAGAATATGTTTGCATGTATATCTTCCAGGGATTCTTTCTCGCTACAATATCAGTGGTATGAGTGGTCTACACTTCATCCCTGCCATCTGGAAATGTCAGGCCTATAGTGCAAAGTCCAAAGGTGATGTGACCATCAACTATTTACAGGTCATGAACGCAAAGATAACTGACTGATACAGAACCATGCTAAAATAGTGATGTTCCAGAACTCATAGCACTACAACAAACATGGAAAGGTTTTAAACATTTAGGTATTGTCCATATTACCGAGTTACATGTATTCATCGATCACCAGCCTAAGTACCGGTATCAGCAGTTGTATATTGTTTTTGAAATTGTACATTGTGCACTGACTTTCTCTTTGCTATTGATAATATAACCATTTTTCCAACCAATCTTCTTCACTTAAGTGACTTGCCCAAGGATTCAGCACATGTTCATCTTGAACATTACAGACATTTTATCCGTGCTAAAAACATACCTAGTGCTCCAATGCTAGAAGAACAATACTGTGCCAGAAGGTGTTTGAGTCCTGTTGGCAACCTCGTCCTCAGTGCATTTTGTCCTTAACAACATTTGCCTTTGTTTTTTTCTGGTGACCCTGGGAGGAGGTTGACCTGACGTCCTGTCACTCCACTGAATGCCAAAACTAATCCAAATGCGGATAAGAGGAGTTGGCCTTTCCTAAAAATAACACATAATCAAGCAGGAAGAAATGAAGAGGTCAATTCTATGAATCAGTTTCTGCAAAATGACGAAGTGCCAGCAATTAGAGTAAATAGACCACTTTAGATCTCACCCTGAGCGTACCGGTAATGATTATGAGTGACATTCAAAGAGGACAGCGCATCATCCTAAAACTGGTGTCAATGCCGTTTATGAAAAATCCATGACACCCACTGCCACTGTATGTCCTGTATTGTCAACAATTGTTTCGTAATCCCTTGGAATCACTGTTTTTTTTTCAGGGTCTTGTCTTAAATGTCAGTCATATTGAACCTGCTCTCCACGAACGAATCGGCGTCTGCTGACGTCTTGGTGTTGAGCTGGTCCACTAACGTCGTCACATCCACATCAGAAAGTTGCACCCCTTCATCCGTTTGTGGTGACGAGGCGACAGCTTCCTCCTCACCGGTTGCCGCGTTGTACATTATCTTTGCAATTGACAAACAGTTGATAGTCAGGTCGGCTCTAGAGGTTACAGCGTCCCGTAGTTGTAGGACATTCACATCCCTGTCACTGATCGATTTCCCGTGACCCGGCTTCACTTCGTATTTCTCCCTCTGCTTTGCGTCATTAGTGACGTCATGGATATGTGTAGTGTTCGAGTTCTCCTGACAACTCAACTGGAGAAGCACGTGCTTGTCTCTTGCTCCGGGGGTTCCCTTTAACACAACACGGACTCCGTAATGGCGTTCGTCGGTACAGTAGTTTGAGTTCGGATACGGCCGCACTTTCTTCGTTTGCACCAATGAGACATAAGATATCTTGGTGCGGAGATCGGGTGACTGTAGGCTTTGATCAATGTGCAACTTCGCCCCACTCACTGCGCCACAGCAAGACATCTTTAGTCGTCTAGAAATATAAGATCCACTGGCGAGGCTGCAAAAATAACGAGCTATCCTTGTCACTAGTTACAAACAATACTGAGATGATGTCACTTTCCTTTTCTCCTTTCTGAGGGATGTCTATTTCAGAATTCCCATAAGTAGTTTTCCATTACAAACTCGTTCAATGGTGGTTGTGCAAATGTCAACCTCAGTGACCTCATTCTGATACATAATGGATAATTGGCGTTTATTTGTCGATAAAAAGCACTCACATCAGAGTATTATACAGATATAAGATGGGGCAGACCTAGGGGCTATTTAAACTAGTTATTTAAACTTGTTGGTCACTGTGACTTCCTGATAAAATCAGGGCATTTGACATTTATGCAAAGAAGGTTATCAGCCTCCTTGACACAAAATCTCTATCGATTTTGACTTCATCCTGAAAAGAGTTTCAATGCAACAACAGGTAACCTTTCCAGATGACGGAGAGGTTCCAGGCAGTGCTGCCTTTTCTGGTTCTCTCTCAGTTTCTCATTTACTACCTGCAGTTTGAAAAGCTGGGCACAAACGTTCACGGACGAAAGTTAGGAGAAGATCAGGACTAAAGCGCATCATTTAAACAGACTGGCCGATTTCGGGATCAACCTGTGTGACGAAATTCTCGATTTGTCCGTAACCAAGGGAACTATGGCTTGCTCCTGTTGCGCCTCTGCTAAAGGCCGGTACACCATCGACCCGTCTCTTTCTCTGAACGAAATAAGCAAGAAGAACGCACGGAAGATAGCGTTGATTATCAAGAAGAAAGTAAGCGCTCAGACAAACTGTTTCAAACACTCTGCCGTGTGTCTCTGGCTCGGATACAAACGGGAAAAATCCTTCCAAATAGTTTTAATGGACTGGAGAAAGGGGACTGGCCGGCGTGACGAGGATACTGCTGCTGTGATCAATGTGGTGGACATTACGGATAAAGATACAATACAAGATTATGAAGTTGTGAATGAGGAGTATCTGCAGGATGAAGGAGATGGCGTCACTGTCTTTAAGCTCATCGACGCTTACAACGCCGGCGCGACCCGTTTGGATAACTGCCGAAGAGCCGCTACCCGCATGTTCGAGTCGGCGATGCTCTACAGAGAACCAGTCTTCGATGATCCCAACGGTAATGTTGTGCCGTCTGATTCCCTGAAGTTCGAACCCGGTGAGGAGGTTGCTCCGTTCTGCCCGAAACACAGCGAGGAAGAGATGCAGCCGCTGACGAGGGATGACAGCCCGCGGATTGACAGTAGACGTTGTTTTAGGGCTAAACGCGAACCAGTGTTGAACGCCTTTGTACTATAATAGATATCCGAGATAGAGCACAAAATGTACTACAATGATGCCTACCTGTACTACTTTGTACTATAATGATGCCTATACGGAGCGGACGCCGAAAACGCGGGACAATTTTCGTCTTTTGATAATGATGGTTAATCAGTTTCTTAGTGGCATAAGTAGCTACCCGTGTTTTCTGAACCACCCTGTATATATCTATCTATAGTTTCTATTAATCAAGGACTTGATAAGGGTTGAGAACGATTAATATGATAAGATGAGGGAATTCCAAAAGATAACTTTCCTACTGTAAAAGTTGGCCGAAATCCACAAAGAATACTTTTTTGACCCCATTTACCACTAATAAGCGTTGCCCCAGCCCAAACCAGGGTGGCTAACTTGCGTTGTTCTTTGATTGGGTCAATTGATTAATTAATTACTGTGCAGATTATTACTGGAACGTTTAGATAATCATCTCAGCCATGGACTTTGGAGAATCGCTGTGTGTGACACGGTCTTAAAGTCGTCAGAAAATGTTGTTAGATCTTTCATGAGGAACTTCTTGTTACCAAGTGTGGATTGACCGTTGAATCTGATAAAATATCCTCAAAATTCTGCAACATTTTTTTCCCTCGTGGTTATTACATGTAGCTTACTCCGTCCTTGACCCCTTCAACATTGTTCTTGTAATGTGTATCACTTTGACTTGTGCTGCATTGACTGCCAGACAAGGAAAGACGTTTTCAGCATGTTTGAATGAGTACTAGTAGTTTCTGCCGGTCAGGACATGTTTGTATCTATCTTCTTTCCAATGATTCTATATTGGTCAAATCAATGAAGAGTGGTGCACACTTCATCCTTGCCATCTTGAAATACAAAAGCCTACCGTAAACTATTTGTGTACAAAGTGAGTTGTAGCCAAAAAATGAATATTAATAAGGGGTAAGTTGTCAATATTATGCACCTAGCACAAAAATTTTCCGCACCACCGCACCCGATACTGTACATGTAAAGTACGAAATAAACATATGGTCTGTCGTTCAAAGGTGATGTGACCATTATAGGCCTTGATATTTCAAGATGATCTTTGCATTCACGACCTGTAAATAGTTTAAAAACCAACACACTGATACAGACCCATGCGGAAATCGTGATGATCCAGTACTCATAGCTCCACAACAAACACGGAAAGGTTTTAAACATTTATTGTCCACATTACATGTATATTCATCAATCACCAGCTATATTGTCTTAAGTATCAGCAGTTGTATATTGTTTTTGAAACTGTGTTCGGACTAAGCCTCCCTGTTGAAATGAAACGATCTTGCAGGATGAAATCCAAGTCGATATAGGGGCCCTAGTGATTTGGGTCAAGAAAGCGAGGCTGATTTCGATCTTCGCGTAAATATCAAATGTCTTGATCTTATCAGGAAGTCACGACATTGGTAAAGTACATGTAGTTTAAATAGGCCCCTGGATCTGCATGCCCCTTCTTATGATCTGCATCACGCTAATTAGTGTGTTTTTCTATCGACAAATACACTACACGCCAATATTATCACAAGAATTGGAATGAGGTCACTGAGGTTGACATTGCAAAACCTACCATTAATTAAGCTACACTCGCAATCACGCTCTCTGTTCACTCTAGCCAGACAAACCTTCGTTTGGCAAGAAAATCGCAATTAGTTATCAAAATTACGAAAAATCTTCCTCTCCAAAAGCCATCTTTACTATTTGAGGTCACATGATACGGGAATCACCAATCCGTGACCTGATCATGCTGATGACGTAGAACGAAAATCTGGTTCTTCGCCCGTTACTCAATCACCATCCTGAGAACATCAGGGGTTCTTAGTGCTCGCTCCCTTCGTACGCAAACCCTAGTCTCGCGCAGCCAGCCGTTTCGTTCCGCAGTACTGCTACACAAACGTCTGGCCCAGAACGCCGTTATTCTTGTGATACAGTGCATTGTGGGTAATGCTGTAGCAGGTCACGTGACATAAGATGGCTGCTTCCATTGATGGATAAAATTTCACCTCACAACCTTTCAAAATGTCTGAATCTGGCAATGAATCGATCGGTGAAGTGATCTAAGACAACTTACTGGACAGCATCAACTTATTGGAGTTGAATATCAGGCTGAAAACTAAGCAGGAATTGTGTATCCGTATGGTAGAAGACGTCGAGAAATCCCAACTGACATTATGTGGTCGTCGCCATGATGAGGTCACATGATCACTTCTCTTGCCCAATCAGCAGCCGGATTGTGATTTTCAAATGGGAGGAATCGGTGGATGAGAATGAATGACTAGCTCTGTCCCTGATTAGCCAATCAGCATCCAGACCAGGATCTTGGTCTGCTCGTAACAGAAAAAGCGACGTTATGACCCAGACGCTTGTTCGATCCCCAGATTCGAAACAGCGGCTGGGTGACCGAGACTAACGCAAACCCCTGCCGACATTCGCCGGAATCCGTGGAGTATCAAAGCCATTCCAGCAAATGTTCATCCCCCACCATCTCATCCCAAGTAGGCCGGTGATTGATACACATGAACTACGCAGGTTTGAACAAAGCTGACCCCAGTAGGTCAACATGGAATAACTCCAGCGGCGTATCTGTTTCAAGACGTCTGGCCTGAGAATGATATACATTCTGTGCGATAAATGTAGGATAGGCTGAACTCAACTTAGGTTGAATCCAGCAGCGTATTATAGGTTTATCGTCTGCTTGGCTGTGAATAATACAAGCGCCGTTATACATTATACGTGTAACCATGGTAACTGATCTCTAGTTACATGTAGGTTGAGGTGGGGAAGCTGAGGTTCTTGAGCACTGTGTTGGAATGTGCGTGACACTACGGTACAATCTAGGTGTATATGCCTAGCATTTTCTCAGGCGCCAAATACCCAGCAAATCAGGCGAATGCTCTCAGTGGTTTGTCTGGGGTGACGAAGGGAGCGAGCAGTAAGAACGCCTGATATTCTCAGGATGGTTACTGCTCATCTGACTCTGTATTACGGCCTGCAAATAGGATAAAAATAGCAATACGAGTCAGACGTTCGGATTACTCACCCAATTCAACAGGAAAACACGTACCAGAGGACGGACGGAGAGATTCCAGGCGCTGCTGCGTTTTCTGGTTCTGTCTCATCGACTTCCTGTTCAGTTTCAAGCCAGACACAAACGTTCTCGGACCAACGTCAGGAGAAAGTGCATCATCACAGACGGGCGGAATTTGGGATCAACCTGTGTGACGAAATACGTCGTCTTCATTCTCGATTTGACCATCACTGAGGGAAGAATGTCGCGCTTCTGTTGTGGCTCCGCAAAATGCCGCTATAAATTCGACGAATCAATTGTTTTGGATAAAATTGCCAGGAAGAATGCTCGGAAGATCGCGTTGATTAGGAAGAAGAACGTAACTGTGCAGACAGCCTGTTGTAAACACTTTGCGGTGTGTCTGTGGTTGGGATACAGACGGGCGAACACTTTCCAAATAATTTTAGTGGACTGGAGAATCCCTGAAAATGAGGAGCAAGCTGTTCCTATGATCAATGTGGTGGACATTACGAATAAAGATACAATACAAGATTATGAAGTTGTGAATGAGGAATATCTGCAGGATGAGGGAGAAGGCGTCACTGTCTTTAAGCTCATCGATGCTTACAACGCCGGCGCGAGCCATTTGGATAACTGCTGGATAGCCGCTAAGCGCATGTTCAAGTCGGGGAAACTTCACGGAGGTGCAGTCGCCGATGACCTTTCTTATTCTCTGAGTTTCGAAACCGGCGAGGAGGTTGCTCCGTCCAATCAAGAACACAACGGGGAAGAGATGCTCCTGCTGGCAAGGAATGACAGCCCACGGATTCACAGGAGACTTTGTCACCGGTGCTAAACGCGAACCAGTATTGAACGCCTTGGTACTATGATGCCTCCGGAGCGGGACCACGAGGACACGGAAAATGTGGGACAATTTTCGCCTTGTTCCTTCCTCCAAGGTTGATGGTACCGTAGTGTCAGTTTTTTTGTGGACGGTGGCATCAATAGCTACCCGTGTTTTCTGAACCACTCTATGTACATGTATATCCAGTATTCCAGTACACTTGATACTGGTTGAGAACGATTATGATAAGATGAGGGAATTCCAAAGTATAACTTTCCGACTGTAAAAGTTGACCGAAATCCACAAAGAGGAATTTGTTGCCTCATTTGCAAATGACCAATGAGAATTGCCCCCCAGCTACAACCAGGGTGGCCCAGTAACTTGCATTGTTCTTTGAGTGGGTCAGTCGATTATTACTGATGATATTTGCTAGGTCGAATCGAACATCAATAGGCTGAAGTATTTTGGTGACACCCCAAAAATTACATTCCTTGTTGATAAACAGTGACTGTAAGAAAAGTGTTTCATTTGAGATGATTTGATGCGTGTGGACAGACCGATAAACTGACTGAACAAATTCGTTAATAAGATGCGCATGTTGTGATTGTCTTCGCCTGACGGATGATTGTGGTAAACTTTCTAAAAAAACTCCTTCAATACGACATCGGGGATTATTTCGTGTTGGACATCCAGAAGTCTATTTTGTTTGTCAAACTCTCGAGGTCGTGATACATGTACTAAGGAGGATTCTCTCGCGACCAATACGTCTGAATCATGTCTTGTCCATGTCTACGGAGCTGCGGTGCCGCAAAAGGCCGTCTGGACTACGATGCCGATGTTATCAAGTTAGACGAACTTTCTAAGAAACGTCCGAGGAAAATAGCAATGATTAAAAAAAAGAAAGCTAGTGGGAAGACGTTTTGTATGAAACATTTTGCGTTGTGCCTGTGGTTTGGTTCGAGACGGGCTAAAACGCTTCAGATTATCTTCGTAGATTGGCGCAAGGATAAAGAGAAAGGCGACCCGGTGATCAACCTCCTGGACGTGACGGGGCGAAAGGAACTAAGGAATGAGTACGAGGTCGTGAATGAACAATATTTCCGAGGTGGTAGCGACATCACCGTGTTCACCCTCGTAGACGCGTACAACAAGGGGGCGAGCCAGTGCGATAACTGCTTCTGGGCCGCAAAGCGCATGTTCAAGGCGGCGATCGCTGAGCCAGCACAAGCAGTTTCGGACGCGAACGGGAATCGCTATGATCCAGTACGGTCCTCAGACTATAGACAAAGTTCTGTGGATTTACGCGGGTACGAAACCTCTTTGGAGTTAACCATGTCCATTAAGATAAAGACATAGGACACACTCTTTTGTATCCAGAGCTTTCTGGGCGAGCGATGCAAGGGGGAAAACGTACTCTTAGGAGTTGAGAATTCTGGAGTGGAGATGCAGGTTTAGGCCTACATGATCCCCTTCTCCAGCTGAAATGTGGATCCGGAATGTAGAAGAGTGTCAGCTGAAAGAATTATCAAAGAACGTTTGTTTCGGAATAGAGGGATGGATCCCTCCATCCGAAATAAATGGCTACCGCTAGGCTACCTACGGCAGCCTAGCGGCAGCCTGCGTAGCTATGGCATTATGGATTAGGATCTATGGGAAAATTCCACAGCAGCACTGAAATCCCGTCAACGAAAAAAAATATTTGTCGGCTATAATCCAAGTCATTCACAGGCCCAAAAAGAAACATATTCACTTATTCCAGTAATCGGTAGCACTTGTCACAAAAGTACGTGAACGACGAACGACTGGCGGTTGGATATAGAGAAGTACATGTATGCATGAATTAGGCAAAGCAGACAAAGAACTCTGTTACTAAGCCACATTGTGGCATTTCTGACAATGGCTTATGCTGATTCAATGGCCGATTACGCTGTTAACAGGCGTGATTTGTTATCTGCACGGGGTGATAGACAGTGAAGCGAACATTCGACTTCGGCTTGGCCTATAAGCAGAAAGCAGACGACCGCCACAAAATCCCGAATTTTCGTGTTATTTTCGGCGATATTGTATCCATTCATATATGATTACTTACTACGGATATCTTTCGTGGAAACAGTACCGCTAAGCACAACTAAT
>NMRB01000512.1:107968-119848 GCA_002633025.1 Notospermus geniculatus
GAATTAGAATTTGCAAATTATCTCAACGTCGGCACCTGCACATATGTATTCCCCAACATTTGGTGATAAAACGCCAGGTCCCAGTCGCGTTGTTGCCGAGAAATCTATGACGAAAAAGTCAAATGGGGGGTCTCATTGTTTGCTTAATTAGCTGATTAATGAAAGATGAAAGCACATCGTTTACAATTCAGATGTGTAGAACAAGAGTAGCAATTTCATAGAAATACATGAAATCGATGCTACCTTTTTGCTTGAAGAAAATATGAACTGTTTTCAGTCGCCATTTGCAGTGCGCTTCCTTATGGCTACCGCCCCCTTAATACAAATGGGTGTCCTGATGATGTGACCGACCGGCGGACACCTCGCGCGGGCCATAACATGAAAGCAAGTGCCAATTCTCTGTAAATACTCCTTTTTCTGGAATAAAAGCATGATGTGTATGTATTTTAACGATATTCAAAGTCAGACTTCCCTTTCATCAGTTCACGAGCGTGGCTGGGGGCAACTCGATAGAGTTTGAACAGTTTCCGCAAAAGCGCGTTAGACTGGTTCCTGAAACGAGCATGGCGGCAAAGACGGGAACCAGGCTACAAAAGCAACTCACGTGACCTCTAGTCTCAGTTGATGACGTCACTGTCGTTTTCCGTTCTCCAGAATGATCCAAATTGAGAGAATTGTGAAGAAAAACATGAAAAAATTCTCCCCAAATTCATGAAATTTTGACGAACTTTCTCCGAACTAAAGCATCCTTTCTGGTGCAAGATATTCGTAATATAGTCAGGTATCATGGGGCCTCGTGGAGAGAAGAATCCCACGACGCTGTCCGCAGAATCAATCAAAGTTATCTCAGAGTCGGTCGGCATTTCTGGACTTTCTGAAGATGCAGCAACAATGCTGGCTGAAGAGACAAGCTACCGACTGAAAAGGGTTGTGCAGGTAAGCCTAAACATTGCAGATTCTAGGCCGACCTACTGTGTTACCGTGCCGTTCGAGACATTTACATAATCAACCTCCTACCTATTTCAGTTCGGGACAGTTCCGAATTTGGAAACGTTTCTGATTTTGGAAGCCCAGCGATTCCAATATTGGCAACGTTTCTTTTTTCTGAAGCGGTTTTCGATTCCGATATCGGAATCGGTGTAGGCCTATTTGCATGTTAGGCCTAATCGGGATATGAGTATCAAAAATCGGGAAGTGTTTTTTTCCATTAACAGATATGGCAGCACCTGTGACCTTGTATTTCACGGCGTAAAATCTGAATTGCTGGCGCAAGTTGGCTGCAATCATCGATAATCATCAATTATCATCATCAAAAGGCTTGATTGTGCCATAATCTCTGAGCTTCCAAATTCAGAAACGTTCCCGATATGGGAATCGAAAATCGCTTCCAAAAAAAGAAACGTTGCCAAAGTCGGAAACGTTTCCAATTTTTGAACTTTCCCGAACTGATTTAGCCAAAGGCAAAAAAGTGAAAGTAAGCGGGAGCGGGGGAAGCAGCCCACCCAACAGTAAACACCACCATCTCTATTTCAGGAAGCAGTAAAGTTCATGCACCATGGGAAGAAAAGGAGACTTGGTATGTCTGACCTCGATCAAGCCCTGAAAGTACAGAATGTAGAGGTACGTACGCTGAGACGGAGTGTTTGGACTAAAAGCATAGCACTAGCTACATCTCAACTACAGACAGCAATGACCTGATGAAAATCATCTAAACCTGGCGATATGTATGTTATCAAATCAATATTGATCATTGATGAATTTTCCTTTCAGCCATTGTATGGTTTCCACACCCCTGAGTTTATTCCGTTCCGTTTCGCCTCTGGTGGAGGACGAGAGCTCCATTTCACAGAAGAGAAGGAACATGATCTTCAGGATCTTATCAACACACATCCACCCAAGATTCCCTTTGACGTCAGTATGAAAGGTACGAGATAGAGAATCAGGAGTCATTGCAATCTCCTCCAGAGTCTGACTTAGGATTGTAGCCCTGAATGGGAAATCCTACACTGTAAAATCAGATGACACCTCTACCATTGATATCAGACTGTAAACCCAACATTAACTTTTTCAACTTTTAACTTTTTTAACCAGGTTGGAGGTACCGTATCAGTGCTCGAAAAGTAGCTATTTTACTCGCCATTGGCGACCAGGAATTTACACTTGGCGAGTTGTTTACGAAGGCAGGACGCCATTTGGCGAATAAAATTTACAATTTTTGAAGATATAATTCGCCAAATGATATTTGTGAAAGCACACTTTTGAAAATAAGGCCTTGGCGCAAGAAATGCAGACATAACCCCAATGGCGCCAAAAGCAGCTTCGTCGGCCATGTCGGCACGGTAACCAACATCGAAATTGGAATCAATCGATCGCAGCGCCCCCAAAATCATCGCTGTGGCCAAATTTTGAACTAAGCCAGAGGACTTTTGGGGCGCTGCGATCGATTCCTCGAATGTGCGCGGGAACGAAATAGAACAAGCACAAAGCAAAGGCGTGCAGTTAGTATCCACTAAAGATTTCATTTATGCAATTATATAAATTATTTAATCCAAAAACTTGCTTATGTATCATAATCTGGCCAAGTCCAAGGATATCCTTCTCTGTAGTGATCATTTACAGACCTTTTCTGCTACCTCGATCCGCCAGCAAGTGCCCAGAGTTTGTTTTTATACATACCCCAGTTCGTCAATCTTCGGCCTTTCCTCGGCAACTTCCGACGTCTGCGTTGCAGATTTGGTAACTTCGACGAAATTTTATTTCATTTAAGATCTGACCATCATCATCATTGATCTACGGGGATTTTATGCATTTTAAACGAAAATTTGTAGCTGTCATTTCGATGAAATTTTCTTCTCAGATACTGGGAAATCCCAGACCCCCCGCCGGCGCGCGCCTACGGCGCGCCGGAGTGGCGAGTGACCTTTTCAACCTTGTCGCCAACTGGCGAGGGTCGCCTTCGGCGACTTTTCGAGCACTGCGTATGTGAGATCATGTAGGCTGTCGTGTTCTGCCTTCAGGCTAACAGTTTGGAGTTTGTGTCACCTGCCCTCGTTACCTATTTGGAGATTATAACTTACTATATTGTATGGATGGTGAAGGAAAGCTACTCTGCCAGTGCCATTTATCATAACGTTGTTTGTTCTTTCTGCAGCCCATTGGTTGGCTATAGATGGTATCCAGCCGTCAATTCCTGAGAACCCACCTCCCGTCACCAAGGAGGTTCAGAAAAGTGAGAGCGTAGATCCTAGTGGTAAACCTCCAGTGGAGAAACAGAAACTGAAGCCGATGATGGACGTGACCAAAACGAAGCATAAGAAGATGCAGGAACTGGCGAAACTTAAGCCTTACACGATACATGAACTTTCTATGGAGCAACAGTTGTATTATAAAGAGATAACGGAGGCCTGTGTGGGGTCTGATGAGTCTCGGAGATCGGTGAGTGAGTGGGTTGGGATGTCAGAATCGGAGACCGTTCAGCTGCAATTTGTAAGCAAATCTTGTCATTGTGATGGTTGGTGGCTTGGATGAGGCAGATGGCATTCAGAGCAAAACCTTGCTTCTATAGTTTACTTGATTTCATTACAGGAGGCACTGCAGAGTTTGGCCACAGATCCAGGGTTGTATCAGATGTTACCAAGATTCAGCACATTCATATCAGAGGGAGTCAAAATCAACGTGGTCCAGAATAACCTCGCTCTTCTTATCTACTTGATGAGGATGGTCAAATCTCTTATGGACAATAACACACTTTATCTGGAAAAATATGTAAGTGGTGGAGATATTGTGGCTTAATTGAGTATTATGAGTAGGTAAAGCGTGGTTGTGAGGAAAGTGAGGACCATTGTTCAAAGATGAAGCTACCAAGGCCTTGTTATTTCAGGATGCCATACGTTTCAAGTCTCCTATCTGTGCTGTCTGAAAAAATGTCAAGAATTAGCATGAGTGAATGACAGTTCATAAAGAGTTTCTGCCTGCTCAAAATCATGTTTTCTTTCCCAGCTCCATGAGCTCATCCCTGCCGTCACCACCTGTATCGTCAGCAAGCAGCTGTGTCTCCGACCAGATGTGGATAACCACTGGGCCCTGAGGGACTTTGCTGCCAGATTGATGGGTCAGATGTGCAGGTAAGGATAGGAAGCTCTTGGTGTTTACAAGTCAGCAAATCATTCCTGTCCTACGGTTACAGGCAAGAATAAAGAACGACATTTTGAGCCTCTCCTGAAAACGTGTTTCTGTGTTTTTTCAGGGCATTCAGTACGACTACAAATAACATTCAGACAAGAATCACACGGATGTTTACCAAGGCACTACACAGTGAGAAAGCTCCCCTGGCCACACATTACGGTGCCATTGGTGGTTTGGTGGAGCTGGGGACAGAGGTAAGGTCAGCGCTATCCATGATTCTCAGCTTAGTAGTTCTGTGAGACTCCAGCTTGAAACACTTCAAACATCTTCAGTGGATTGGGTCAACACTATATTCTCACAGTGATTTAAGGAGTTGTCCTTCCCTTTTAGGTCATGAAAACGTTTATTCTTCCATATGTGAAGCACGAGGGGGAGAGGATTAAGTTGGTAATGGAATCATCCGTGTTGAATAATGCAGACAAGATTGCCTCAGACCATGTCAGACAGCTGCTCGTGGTAAGAACAGTCATGGAGCCTTTACATTCTCTGGCTTCAATTTCAACGGCTGCCTGTAGCCACCATCCTCAGATATCTGCAATTACTCTTGGAATCAAGCCTGCGTCTCGTCGGTGGCGTCATCAACCAAGCGGCACATTTGACACCTGTATGAGTGTGGTGCACTATTGAGCTGTCTTTTATCAATACGATCTCTCTCTTGTAGAACAAACTGACTCCAGTCCTAAAGGGACTAACTAACGGACCACAAACCCTTGAGGAGTATGTGGCAGAGTACGGCTACCTGGGTCAGCTGCTCCATGCCAGCGTCATCAAGGCTAAGACGTCGACCACCACATCCAGTGGCACGTCATCGTCATCATCAAGACCGACAATTAGCATTCCTCAGGTAAGGAAATCGGTCCATTTCACTTGCACATCCGACACCTTTAACAATTTCTGTATACAAATGTACAAAGTTACAAGAAATAAAGATTACAATAATAATAATTAAGGTCAGACCTTGGAAGAACTTTTTCCATCAACAAACTCCATGCCTTCATCTTCTTCAGGCAAGACCACAAGTTCTTCTCCAGTCGTTGGCCTCACCAAGAACCCCTGTCACTCCAAGGCTGCCAACAACCATCACACTTCCAAAGACACCAAGCACACCAACACCTTCTGGACAGCAAAAATACGTCATTGTGACGTCACAACCTCAATCTAGGACGTCACATCCAAGCACATCACAAGCCGTCAGCATAAACTCTGCTGCTTCCAATACTCAGACTGTTGTCAAGATTGTTTCAGGGCATTCAGCGAGCACAACAAGTACAGCTCCAAAAATAGTTGTCGTCACAGTCCCCCAGAGTTCAGGAGGTGTGACCACAATCTCTAGTAGTAGCAGTGTGACAAGTTCTCAGGACATGGGTATGAAAAGTCTGTTTAGTACCAGTTCTCCTGCTGTAAAAACTGAAATCAAGACTGAAAGTTTAGTTAAAATGGAAACAGACAATCCGTGAATATGATCATCTCCAGTTGTATGTTGTGGGAAGAATGAGGAAGACATACAAGTGTGGATTTAAGTTGAATCTCTGAGTACTGTAATGGGAACTGAATGAAGAGGAGAGAGGTGTCCTGCAGACAGAGGTGGCCCACAGTGAGAGGTGTCCTCAAGATAGAGGTGTCCTCAACAGAGAGGGTGATGATTTCAGTGTGAGGTGTACTTAGACAGAGGTGATGAGAGAGAGATGTTCCACAGTGAGAGGTGTCCCCAAGAGAGAGGGTGGCGACCTCAAGTGTGAGGTGTCCTCCAGACAGAGGTGATGAGAGAGATGTCCCACAGTGAGAGGTGTCCTCCAGGGAGAGGTGATGACTTCAAGTGTCCCACAGAGAGGTGTCCTGACAGAGATGGTGGCAGAGAGTTGTCCCTTGCTGAGAGGTGTCCCACAGACAGAGGTAATGGAGGAGACTTGTCCTATTTTTGTTCTGTCAGGTTTATTGACAATAAACGATTACTAACTTCTTGGCATCGGTTTTGAAGTTGTTTCATGAATTGTCATNGGATTTCAGCCCAAAATGAGCGGGTCATGGAGCTTTTGTCTCCATCATTTTGTCCTTTTGTACAACCGTTTCTTGGACAAGCGAACTCATTTCCCAGACAATGCGTCATCAGACACAGTCTTGGTCCCATTGCATTACAACCCCTGCCTTGCGCAGCAGGTTAGCCACCTGATGAGTTTTCATTTACCATCCAAGGCAATCTGCCTCTCATCATGGGTTTGGTGTGCGTCTGAGCCTGATGTGACGGAACTAGAAGACGGTCTTCAGTCATTTCGTAATGAACTAATATGACAGGAGTATTTTCTCCAGGAGGCATGGTATATCTGTCGATAAGACTTGAGTTTTCGCCATCAGGTCGTTTCCTCGAGTCACGCAGTTTGTTCGATGATGCATTGATAAAAGTCATAATCAAATATAGCCTTTTGTCGAGCTGGCCGGAAAATATGATTATCGCCCGATGCTTTGCGAGAGTAATGGCTAAATCCTTGGCCTGGATGATGTCCAAATTTTTCTGTCCATTGGTCGCAGTGGAATGAACATTAATTAGCTGAACGTGCATCCATGCACGTTTCGACCTATTCATTATCATTCGTTGTCGACTTTTGTGCTTTCTCTTTCTTCAAATAAACAGTTCGATTGATAATACATATCAGCAAAAATAGATCTGTTATCTATTTTTGATATTAACTAACCACTTTTGAATGGAAATATCATGAGCCCGATGTTTAAATTGAAGTGTTTTTATCCTTAATGAGTTGTGGATCCTTAAGAAGATATGAAAAGCCATGTTGATCAATTAGATTTTTTGTATGGTAAAACCAGATGGATTTAATCTGTCGTGAGTTGTTGGGGGTGTCAGATATCATGACGTCAGGTGGGACACCTCTATTGTTATCGATATTTAAACGGACTTCTGAGAAGATCACGAGGCATTTGACATTTATCATTTCAAACGAGAAAGTTTTGTTAGAAGACTAGTGTCTCCCGGCAGTGCAGCAGCGTTTTCCGATTCTGTCTCATCGACTTTTATATCCTGAGTGAAAAGTTGGAGAGTTTTAGGAGAGAATCTGGGACTGCGTCACCGAGACAAACGTGCAGCTTTTGGGAACTAAAACTGTGTGGCGAAATATGTCGTGTTCATTTCAGACGAGGGTTCTAACTGACAGAACTGCCGCTGTAAGTCAGAAGATCAGCCATGTGACGCAATGTGGCTCCGCAAAAGGCAAACGTACCATCCGCTCATCTCTAGCTTGCCGCTAATTAAGTGAGAAAAAAGCTCGGAAGATAACGTTGATGACAAAGCGCAATAATGATAAAGGTTCCAAGAGATACTGTCCTGGACACGCAGCGCTGTGTTTGTGGCTACCGCCGGATACTGTGGTGGAAACCTGCAAAATGATATTAATTCACTGGAGGTTTTCAGATGAAAAGGAAGATGAGGATCCTGCTGCTATCAAGAACACTGATCCTACTCCTGTTATTTTTATCAAGGACATTGAAGATGAAGGAAAGTTACGAGAGAGTTATGAAGTGGAGGAAGAGGAAGAACTTCAGGTTGATGGAGGTGGTGTCACTGTCTTTGGAATGGTCGACGCTTACGACAGCGGGGCGAGCAAGTGGGACAATTGCCGTGTAGCTGCTAATCGCATGTTCAAGTGGGCGATGCAGTGGAGCCGTAGGTTTAAGCGAGTTGGCAATCCACGGGCGAGTTCTAACATGTCGAGGAAAGGCAGCGGGGATGAATTGGAATTGTTGACCAGGGATAACGACTCGGTTATGACTTATGAGAGCATGTGTCTCTAAGCAATCGTGTTGTCAAACTTGCGGTGTAGTGAGTCCATTCCTCCGGAGTCGGATGCGGATCGCAGCCTGATAACTACTATATCGATTGATATACGACTACGAAAAGTACTGATCGTTCACGGTAGCAAAGAGACCGTTCAAGTTTTCAGAAGTTCCCCGTGTGTATAGGCCTATACATGTATGTAAAATGATCAATATACCGGTAATCTTTCTATTCTTTTACTTGATGATGACGGATTTTGATCAAAACTTTCCTACTTCATAAATTCGAGGGCGAAATCAAGAAACAGGATTTTTGGTATCTTGGCAACTGATTGCAGTGAGTTCCTGGGTCGGTCAATTCGACATTTGCTCAGAGAAGAACAATGAAATACATGTACATACTCAAAAATAGATAGGATTCAACTATATCCTGCGCAAGGTTCAGAGATGTTTTTTTTTCTGCCCGGGACATCGCGGGTGTATTCAGAATCGAAATAGAAATAGAAATATTTTATTGACGCATGAACCCTCGAGAGGCATAAAAGAGTCATGATATGTATATACAGGATTTTGATCAGAAATGGATTCCAACCTACCTAACTCACGCGTCTTCGTTGAAAACTAACCGTGTGCAGCCGCGCGCCATCTATCACTGAGCGGCACAACATCATTACATGTATTGTGTTCTTCAAAAATGGCACGGAACTGATATAAGTGGAGAATCATTAAGAAATTTTATGTACCGGTACCTGTAGTCTATTGATTGTACATTATATGATTCATACCATCACCCTTATCTACTCCAGAGAATAACTTTGCACTTGAGTGTCCTGGCAAAAACTATCATTTGCATATGTAAATCTTAATAAAGAAAAAAGTATGACTGTAGTGTTTATATCCACGCTTCCATGCAAATAGACAGGGATCAAAGTCAAGACATAGTGGGTGATTTCAAAGTTGGTGTTAACACCAGGTGTTAACACTGACACCAACACTAACCCCCATCTCAACACCAACTTTGAAGTCAAGCAGTGGTGTTGGTGTTAACGCTTAGTGTTGGTGTTACCCAATTTCAAAGTTGGTGTTGAGTGTTAACATCAACACCAACACCAACACTTACACCCATTTCAACACCAACTTTGAAATCAAGCAGTGGTGTTGGTGTTAACACCTGGTGTTGGTGTAATCTCATTTCAATGTTGGTGTTGGGTGTTAACCTCAACACCGGTTGTTGAGCTAAACCGCAGCTGGTGTTTACTCCAATAAAATATAAAGGAGTTTCTTGTTGTGTTAACACCCAACCCCTAGGGGTTAACACCAGCTTGATTTCAAAGTTGGTGTTAGTGTTAGGCCTTCATGCATTTACCTCAGAATTTGAATCAACTTCCTCTATTTGGGCCAAAACATAGGCATAAAGCTTGTTATCACCAAATAAGACATCTTACCTGATAAAAACTTGCGAAATCAAAGAAATTTGACCAAACCACAGCCAGCCAAACAACATGGATGACAATCTGGGGATTCCCCAAGGTCAACACCAACACCGGTGTTGACACTGGTGTTAACAACGGTGTTGACTGGGACCTGGTGTTTTGGGCATCAGTTCAACACCATCCACCAACACCCGGTGTAGACCAAACACCAGTGTTGACACCAGTGTTCACTCTCGGTGTCAACACCTGTCATGGTGTTTGGGGGTCTGGGTAGACACCAACACCAACACTGACACCCAACACTAACACCAACACCAACTTTGAAATCACCCAGTGTGAATATCGTGATGAAAATTACGTGGTTTATAAAGCCAAACATTCAGGCAGTGAGAGACATCTGGTGACAAAACACGAAGTGTATCCCTCAGTTAATACTTCATTGTTCGCAGTTAATTAAACCTTTATGTTTGGTTCCTTTATTTTTGTCACTTACTTCAAAAACGTGTTAATATGTTAATGCCCTAATTTATTGGCCTACATCTTAATGCCAGCAACTGCATACCAAATTATTATCCAGATGTTTTCGTCATGACTGTAACATTTGGTAAAACATTGTCTGTAAGACAAAAGCATTTTGTTCAGGAAGCCATTCATGTTTGTAATCGATAGTCCCACCTGCGCAGGAATCTAATGAAAATCGAAAGTTTCTAGTGGCTTGTACCAATTAAAGCACAGTTCTGGGCCAGCCACACGTCCATCCATGAGTTACACCAGGTTAAAGGCACTATTTGTTCAGTCAGGTGAGAGTTTGACGCACCTTTCTCTCACAGAACGGAATTTGGCAAAGGCGCGTTCTTTTCTTTGAGAGGTTCTTTCTGATATTCACGAAGGTCCGTCCGCGACAGCACCGACGGCAACACGATGCTATGGAGTGAGCAAAAGGGGGTTCAGACTAAAGGATTCCTGACCTTTAATGATTTTACCGAAATGTATTGATCACCGTTCAAAAATCAATACGCGGTATTGGAAGATGGCGGATGCATGTATAGAATGGATATACTGAGGTTGAAAATGTGGATTTTACTGGCAACGTGAGCAGAAAACTTTTTAAAAGTAAATCTGAGGATCTGGTGAGTAAAAATAAAAACTGTCTTTATCTTTTGGTATATCTTTTGTTTATGAATTAGGTAGAGATCCGTTTGAATATACATGTAACTGATGGGCCACAAGAGAGATTTGAAACGATACTCTTCTCGCCTGTCTTATGGAGTATTTTCATGTCGGGACCGACTAATCATCCCACATCAACTCAACTAGGCCAATAAGACAACGACATACCCGTACTACCTGCGAGTTGGTGGTCACAATAGGTAATTTTAGTGTTCTGTGCGCGGACAGACTAACTCTTCATCTCCTGATCATCACTCCATTTTTTCGACAGCTCTAGGTTTGACTGTTTGCCTAAACCCCCAATCTCCGAAAGTGGCAGGCTCCAAGTGATATTTCAAACGCTGCGAATTACAGTAATAACTACGAATTACAGTAATAGCTTTTTCAGAGGTTATCTCAACCTGTCTAATTCATTTCAGGTATTTCGGCCATCATCGCTATGGTTCGGAGACTCCTGCCTCTAATTTTCTTCGTCATCATTCACGCTGTATCAGGTGAGTCTGGGCTAATCTACATAGGCCTACTTTATAAGGGATATGAGGGCTGATCCCAACACAGAAAGAGCGCAGTCAGGCCAATGACCAGCGCCATAACGATGGAAAGAGGAACCATGCAGTGATTTAAAAATGCCGCCCGCGCCACGCCCTGCGAGTTCCCGCCCGGGTTTCGACGCCCTATTACCTTGCGGTGGGTGGCCGTCTGTGATTTTGATTTTCAGAACGCACCATTAGTTATGCTTCAACGACTTCGCGTACGAATAAAATAATTTTTGTTTGAATCACCAGCGTTGAAAGGAGCGAGCAGTTTCATTCATTTGTTGTTCCCGCTTTTTTCAGGAGATCCGGATGGTGGCATCTGTCCAGACAACTTTGAGAAAAAGGACAAATTCGGATGTGTCTGTAAGACGTTTTCCTCCAGCCGTTGTTCTACGCAGATTTAGTTTCTCAGGTCCGGATTCTGCTGCCGGATATTGGCAGATGCCTAATATGGTCCAGTCCTTTGCCATCGAAATTGAGCCTCGCTAGCCGCCGTAGGCTTAGTGCGGGGTGTAGGCCAACTTTCCTGGAAAGAGGTCTCCCCTTGCGGTTGCGATTCCAGATTTTAGATTTGCCGAACTGGCCCCGCCCTCGAAGCACAGGCACCTCTGAGAGTCGTCAGTAGGGTTACTGGTTAAACTCGGGGTCAAGGGCTAGAGTTAGGGTCAGGGGCTAAACTTAGGGCGATATCTAGTACAAGACGTCTATTCTATATGTACTAGATATCGCCCTACGTTTAGCCCCTGACCCTAACTCTAGCCCTTGACCCCGAG
>NMRB01000512.1:119998-137683 GCA_002633025.1 Notospermus geniculatus
GACCCCCCCCCCCCCCCACCTGACGCCGCCCTCCAACTCAGCTGAACTGCTGAAATTGATGATTTGTCAGCGTGTTTGACACGACACGCAGTGAGCTCGGCGCGTCGTCTGGTTCCGTTGCCCAAGGACAGGTGGCGCGCGGCACTGTCGTGATGACGTCATCACACGGAATCGCCCCTGCTGGCTATTTTTAGCCACCAGCACGTGTACACCAACTGTCAAATTTGGATTGTCAACAGGCTCGCTGCACATATTCACCAAACCAATTCTCCCTTTTCTACAGGTAAAACGCCAACCTGGAAAGTTGCAAAGGGCTACCATATTGTTGGTCACGAGGACAGGTTGATGCAGGATGTATCTCACCCCAGGGCCTGTCTGCTCCTGTGTCTTGAGGAGAGGCAGTTCCATTGTCTCTCCTTACAATACAACGCCAAGAAAAAACTCTGTCATCTCTCAAAGGACAACAGGAAAACCGTGGAAAAGGCAGCCTTCCAACGAACACATAATGGGACTGTCTACTTTGAGATGTCCTGTTCAGGGAAGCTAGCCATGGGTAAGTTAGACATTATTTCGTCTCAGTGGGCAGCAGCGCCAGCAGTGGATATTCTGGATGCCAGGAACATGATCTCGCCAAGATTGTACTGTAGTGTTATTACTTTCTATGAGTTAATGCTTTATCAGTTTAATGTGACAAGATAACAAACTATCAACTTCATCCTCCCACAGCAGGGGTTTTTACCTCTTCATCCACTCACACAAGTCCAAGTGTATGATAAAGGAGGGAGACCAAAGCCCTGCTAAGGGAGGATGAGTCAAGTAAAGTAATGAATTCGATTGTCCTTTTCAAGTCACTTATTTCATCTGCTTTGATTATGCAGGTTGTCCGAAGGGTTATACGTGGTTTGCGGGATCTTGTCGTAAGTTGTAAAGTTGTACTCTCCTTTTGACTCAGAATTGATACAAATTTCGAAGAATTCTTTGCAATTCTTGGCATTAACTGGAGGAGATGACACCATCATGTGGAACAGTTGCCTGTTGCTCATTCATCTGATTCTGTTCATAGGTAAAAACATCACTGATCACTGACCATGTCCATTTCATGGCTCATTTCACATTCTTTCACTTGCAGATGATAAATCTCTCCGATGTCACAAATTCTATCAATTTGAGAAAGGCCATTGTATATGTAAGTATGTTACCAGCAGCACAAGTTAGATTCTTGTCCACTTATCAGGGCATGCATTTGATTATCAGGAACACAGTACTACCTCCGACGTCAATCTGCCTGTGGTTTTTGTCATTCATCTCTGTTTCAGTTCGTGGATGTCCAAAAGGGATGGCGAAGAAATGGAAGAGAGTTTACTACACCTGCCTTCCTGAAGGTTAGTGACAAAATTGCATGAAAGTTTTGTCTTTGAATCTGTTTTCAAACTTGAAGGAAGGTGCAGATTGGTCAAGCTCTCAGCTGATTGGTCAAGCTCTCAGCTGATTGGTCAAGCTCTCAGCTGATTGGTCAAGCTCTCAGCTGATTGGTCAAGCTCTCAGCTGATTGGTCAAACTCTCAGCTGATTGGTCAGTGAATATTGAAGGGAAATATGGTCCCTGACTCGATGAAAGGAGGCGTAGTTGCTGATTGGGCAAATGATCATTGCATGGTCCCTGATTGGTCAGACAGTCCTCTAGTCGCTGCTGATTGGTCAACTCTGACCAATGGCCCTGAGAGAAAACGGTCGGTGTTTAATATTTTATATATTTCTGTTTGTAGATGTAAAGTGTGACATAGGATACGTCAAGAGTGGTGGACAATGTGTCTGTAAGTGAAATATCAGACTCCATACCTATCGTTTTGGTCAGCAGTTGTCACAAAGAACTTGTGGTCAGGCAACATGTCATCGATATTCATCAGTATGTTATAGTAAACCTATCTGAACAGGTCCGGCGTCCATGAATTATCACTCGTCACCCTCCAAGTCGATGGTCAAGGTTGAGATCTTGATCATTGAGCCTGATATTCCACCGTCTCTTTCAGCCTGCATGCAGCACTACCCTGATAGCAGCTCCGATGGTGGTACGCGTGTCAGAGGTATCAAGAGCCCTGTAAAGTGTAAACTATACTGTGTGGAGAGACCGGAGTGTAAGGCCGTCGACTGGAATGCTGTACGACGGGAGTGCTTGCTCCACGACAGGCCGCGGATCTTGAAGAGCTCCAAGTTCGGGATATCACAGTTTAGGAAGGTCCGGCCCTGCCCGCGTGGCGATCGATCTAAAAGTATGGGAAACACACAACCTAACATTTTCTGCTCACTTTCTGCCTGATTTCTATGTTTATTGGTGAACACTCCCCCTGGTGATAGCATCTTGTAAACTCATGAAACATGGAGCTTATACATGACCAGTGAGTATCACTGTGCATGATCTCACGTTCACCCGTTGAATTTCAGAAGCCACAAGTTGCCCCAAACAGCTCTGCTCAAAGGCCTGTCGCCATGGTTACGCCGAGGAGACAAACGGATGTAAAAGTTGTTTCTGTCTCACAAAAGAAGGTAAATGAAAAACCAGCTGGCAATTCTGGTTCCTGTCTCACAGCACACGTAACATTCTTCGTGTACCGGTATGTTTTCACTCATGAGCTGATGGATCTCTTTCTTTGCAGAATGTTTAGTCGGATACAAGAAAAAGAAGGGCGAGTGTAAATGTAAGTGGTAAGAAATGACCTCTGGTAACAGTTGACATCAACCGAAGGTCATTAACATTCATAAAGAGTTCCCATGCACGGTGTACTGTGGAGCTGGTACCCGGAACACAGACAGTCACTGACCACAAGACGAGTGGTTTCAAAGAATAGTCGATCCCCTGTTTCTCCATGAAGCTTCTTGGTCGTCGCATGGTTCTCGTGGTAACCCGAGTGTTTTCAATATGGCTGTCCTCTTTTCCTTTCCAGTCGATGAATGCCCGAAAGGTACTGAAGAAACTCTGAGAGGAAAGTCCCTGGTCTGTGCCCCAGCAGGTAAGTAGTGTGTTCCTTCACCTGCAGAGACTGCAAGGTTGGTGGAGGCCAGCAGTGCTGCTAGGAAAACCGTCGGAAGTCCCTGAATGATCAACAAGCTGAAATGTGCGGGTTCACCAAGGCAATTAACACTTTCCTCAAACGCGACATCCGCTCACATACGTCCAAGGCATCACCACACCTTTGCAGCATGGCAGTTCAGTGAACTTTGCTGTGGTGGGAGAGTTTGACCAAGTTTGACCAAGTTCAGATCTATTGATGTGTAAACCAATGGCAATAATTTCTCTTTCAGAATGTCCAACAGGTTTTGTCTTGAAGACAGGGCGATGTTTCTGTAAGTGTTTTGATACATACCAGTATTCCTCCTTTCCTGGTTTCATTCTCATATCAATTGGTGAGATACCATATTTAATCAAAAAGTAAACACTTACTTTATTCACCTTGTTCCAGTTCTGAAATGCCCTCCGCCCGCCAAGTTAGTCAAAAAGGGTGTCGTTCTTCATTGCAAAGGAAAGAAAAAGACCCCTAAAACGTGTCCGCAGGGATATAAAAAAGTTGGCAAGAGATGCAAATGTAAGTTTTGACATCATACTGCTTTGTGGCTTGAACTTTTGACATGGTCAGGTTGAAAATTATACTCAAACATGATTCTTCCAAAAGACACCATACTCTCTATTTCAGTTAGGGCCTGTCCAGAAGGTCTGATAGTGACGAAAAAGGATGGGGTTGAACTCTGTGTGTCAAAAGGTTGGTCCCTGATACATGCAACTTCTCCACTTTAGAGTCGGCAGACTGGCAGAAAGAATTCAATCATAGCTTGTGTTCTCACACTCACTGGTCATTGTCGCTTGGATAAAGAGAATGTTTTGAAGGCTTTCATGAACATGGTACCGGTAAATCAGAAGCAAAGGATAATTTATCAGTGCAGATACAACTACCATCAAACCCTTATGAACAGACTGATGTTCCATCGCCGGGTCCACTTACAACTGGTCCTTACTTTCAGACAGTTCACCACCCCCGTCACATTGTCCTGTCGGGTATAAACTTGTTGGCAAGAAATGCACCTGTGAGTATTCTCTGGCCCTAACCTCCGACCAGGGTTCATGTGCAAAAGTTGATGATGTTCTTCCCTCACGATGCCTGAGCTGTTGAAACGTAACACACTACCAGTCAGTCGAATCAAGTATGATATCAACTTAACATATTACTCTAATTCCTTTCCAGTTGACAAATGTCCCGAGGGATATCATCGATACTCCACCAGAAGCATTCCTCCGAGATATTTCTGCAAAAAGCAAGAAAAGGGTAGGTCCTCTATGCTGAGTTGTTAAATACCAGTATTGGTATAAAACCAACAAGAAAACAGGGCGGACAGTCAATCTCAGAACTTGCTATCTGGGTACAAATTACCAGTTTCTGTCACATCGGTGGTTCTTGGGGAAGATGTGTTCCTGCCAGGGAACTAGGCCCATGCAAAACATCACACAGGTCTATGTTTATGTTTCAACCGGAACTCACTGCTGGAAATACTAGACTTCTGCCATCAGAGCTCACTGACTGCCTCCGGAGCTCACTGACAGCCTCCGATGACTTCAGTTTCAGGCTGCCCTCGAATAAAATGTGGAGAAGGATGTAAAACAAAAATGGCAAAAGATGGATGTCCTATGTGCAGTTGTAAAGACGGTAAGGAATTGTCGCTGATGGTTTGAGAGAAGGTTTGGTTCAGATTGTTCTTATGCTGTTATTACGAGATTGATCCAAGATCACTGTAGATTGAAATGGAACCACACTATTGGGCATCGTGTAGACCTCTACCTCACTGGGAGTGGGTAGCAAGGAGGTGTAGAACTTTTTGTCCCCAGACATTTTTTCCCTGGACACTTCTCTGCCTTAAATGTGACAAAAGGCTTCATGACGGTGCGTCCATTCATGGAATTGATGGCAAAATGTCACGCCACGTGATTCATATCTTATTGCAGAGTGTGTCTCCTCCATTGAGTGTCCGTGCCACCGGAAGATGACAAAAACTGGTTGCAGATGTTTCTGTGAGTACAGACTGGATGTGGTCCATCAGAAAACTTATGATCTTCATGCAGCATCACATGATGTGAAATCTTGTATTCATCTCAGAGACTGTCACTCTCCATCTTGGTCACGGGGCAGTTTTCATTTTAGCACTTCGACTCCATTGCCATGCGTTGAATGAGAGAGGATTAGTGACAAAAAATGTACGATTTCCATCTTGAAATATCAAGGCTCTCGTCACTTTGCCCTCAGATTGCAGTCCACTCAGAGAAGCCAAAGGCCTAGCGATTTTGACCCGACCCTTAATAGTGCTTCAAGATGGCCACCTTCCAACCTAAAATACTCATGCTCTGAGGGCCTACACAATGTACCCAATCAGAAACCCCATGATTTCATAATCCTTGATCATCGTTCCATCCTGTTTCAGGTTGTCGACTTGGAACCAAGCCTGTCAGATTTGGGAACAAAACAAAATGTGCCTGTAAGTGGTTTGAGCGGATCAGCACGAAGAAATGTGAATCGAAATATGCTTCGTTAGAATGTTGCTAAGTTCATTTCTGATGTACTCAGTGGTACATACTTTGGTTGCTGTAACAATGGAAGTATAGCAGTGAATGTTGACCGATTCTCACTGTTCTTTCCCATGAAACGCATGGTGAACGATGGAAGTACGGCACTGATGCTGATTTATTCTTTCTGGAGTTGTACCACTGAGCTGATACAGCGACTGTTTTCATTTCAGTTTCCGCCTGTCCAGAAGGTTTCACTCAAGTGATAAAGGAGAAAATACCAATATGCAAACCAAACGGGAAGTGTCCGCCATTTTATTCCATGAATGATGATGAGAAGTGTGCCTGTAAGTTGAGGTTGAGCTACTGTGGGATTACGTAATAATGGAGCTCGTCCAGGCTTACCTGATAACCAGTCAGGGGAGGTGGGGATGAGCAACATCTTTGGGTAGGGTAGAGATCTAAATAGCATGGCAACCAGCCTCGTGACCGATGCTGGAAACCCATATGCAAGACAAAGCATCATCATCATTCTTTGGTAGCCACAGGTATTCCTGTTGACATGCGTGCATGGACCGAGGTTATTCAGTGAGTTTGTGTGTATCTGTACTAATGTTCCTGTGAAATATTCGGTTTCTATTCATCAATTTGTCACAGTTGCAGGATGTCCCATCGGTTACAGAGCAGACGATACCAAGAATATGTACAAGTGTCATTGTAAGTAAGAGCATACAATGTATTCCAACTGCTGATGTTTTCAAAATGTGATAGCAATGACAGCCAGCTAATCAATTAGAACTTTGTTTACCTCTGACGATATGATACATGCTACTTGTAATGTCTCTCAATCGTCTTTTTCAAGTTTCACTTGAAAGCACAAACGAACTTAGTAATGTCTCTCGATCGTCTTTTTCAAGTTTCACTTGAAAGCACAAACGAACTTGTCAGTAATGTCTCTCGATCGTCTTTTTCAAGTTTCACTTGAAAGCACAAACGAACTTGTTAGTAATGTCTCTCAATCATCTTTTTCAAGTTTCACGATGCCCTGATTGGTACACTTACAAAAACAAACAATGCACTTGTAAGTAGCTTTCTTTTGCATTCTCATTCCAAATATAATACACGTAAGATTGAGGATTGAGACTTTCAACTAAATGTTTTCTAAGTACCTGTGTATGAACGAGGGGAATCAATGGCAAACATCAGATTTTCATTGCCTCCAGTTGTACACGAACACAGAAATGTCCTGCTGAGAGTCTCCAGTTGTGTGAAACGCTGTTGTAGGAGGTTGTGTAGATTCTTGTTTCGAAGTACCGGTATCAGTACACAACTTGTTTAGGGGAGCATCAACTCATACTTCTTTTCTATCTTCTTCAGTTGCTGGATGTGATAAGGGCCTAGTACCTCATAAAGCTGGAGGGTTGCAACTCTGTAGGAAACCAAAGAATGATTCATCAACAACGCTGAAACCAACAACAGGAAAAGACAAAGGTAGGCCAAACATGGTGAAATGTAACTTGACGATTCTGGCTCATCCTCCCATCGCTGGGCTTTGGTTTGGTCTCGCTCTTGGTGCAAGCGTATGAAGAGGAGCGAGACCAAAGCCCTGTGATGGAAGGATGGCTGTGCCCCAATTCTTTACGCTGGAGTCAATTTTGAATCCAACCTGTAGGATTTTGATATTGAGAAATCTTGAGCCATGCCTCCCAACTCCCCCTCCCACAACTTGGTGAGTTTTGTAGGTGGATTACTGTAATTTTCGGGCTATAAGGCGCGGCTTTTTTCAAGAATAAGGGTCTAAAATTGGGGGTGCGCCTTATCTGCAGATAGAGTCCGAAAATTTGATCAGAGGTGTCACAACAAGCTAATTCACCTGATGACTGCGTGTTACAGGGAGGTGCGTCTTATGGATTTCGTCAAGGGTTTAGGGTGAAATTAGGGGGTGCGCCTTATAGTCAGGTGCGCCCTATAGTCGCGTTTCTTGACTTTTCTAGGATGCCCGATTGGTTACAAAATGAAGAAAGGAGACTGTGTATGTAAGTATATTGCTTTTGGTGATGGGGAAATTTCATCATTGAAAAGGGATTGAACCAAAAGAGGTCCTGTTCCATTCAAAACTGCCGGTGTATACTGCTGCTTATCAACTGTCAGATTGTTCAATGCAAACGTACAAATGTTTTTTCCATGTTTTAGTTGTTGACTGTCCCATTGGTTACAAGACAGAGGCTGGGAAGTGTGAATGTGAGTATCAAACATCAGTGATCAGATAGCATCAGGCGAAATCCAAGTACATTGTCAAGATATAGAAGAGCCCAACGCTTTGCAGACAAGTGCAGTAAACAATGATTGTCACTTGACCTCTGAATGAAGCAATGATATCTGTTATTTCTTCTTCAGTTCAGAAATGTCCCCCTGACTTTGAAAAACAAGGAGATTATTGTAAGAGTAAGTATTATCAGGAGACGAGATGAAATATGTTGATATTCCCCTGAATCTAGACTTTTGTATGGGGGCTTGTATTGTAGACCAGAAAGTAGACCAATGGCAAGCGTTGACATGGCGTGGTGACTTCAGTAGTTCGCAGTGAGCGAATTCCATTGTACTTTCGTCAGCTGTGTCTTTGAATGTATGTTATCGGTATGTGTCTTTATAGGAAAGGGTGCCCATTGTCAAATCGGATACAAGGCTAAGGGTGGTAATTGTGTTTGTAAGTATGAGTTGTGTGTCACTGATAGAAAGGGTCCTTTATGTTGATGTAACTTAGATCCTTGCACTCTCTCAATGGTTTATGTAGGATGTTTATCTTTCATCATCTCAACTCGCTGGGTTTCACAGGCAGACTTATAGATTCTGAATGTAAGAAGAAAACTGCCAGAGTGGGCGATCGGAGTCAACCAGATTGCACGAGTTGATTTTCTCCGGCCGTGAAAGTCTATCTTCATTTCTGAAGAGAGTAATCTCAGCTGCAGATGTCATCCGTACATTCACGTTATGCATTCTGTAATCTGTTCTGTCCACATTGACCATGTTGGGTCCCTGTCTACCACTTCTCTTACAGTTGATGAATGTCCGACGGGGTTCAAGAAAACTGGAAAGCGTTGCATTCGTAAGTAACTCAGTCAACATCAGACACCTTGCGTAACTGTGGTACCATAGTTCGGGCTATAAGGCGCGGCCTTTTTCTTTGAAGAAGGGTCTAAATTGGGGGTGCGTCTTATCTGTGGCTTGAGTCCAACAATTTGTCGAGAGTGTCAAGATGCTGACGAACCCAAGCATTCAAGCACGCATGGATGATGCACTGAAACAATCACTGACGAAACTGCGCCTTATACGGCGGTGCGTCTTATGTATGAATTTCGTCAAAGATTTTGGGTGAAATTAGGGGGTGTGCCTTATAGTCAGGTGTGCCCTGTAGTCGCAAAAATAATGTAAATCTCCCATTTTGTTTCTTAACCATTCATTTATAATGTATGTCTCTCTTTGAAGGTCCTTGTCCAAAGAACTACAAGCAAGTCGGGAAAGTGTGTCTACGTAAGTCTAATCTAGTCTTCTTCATTTCTTCATCGTACTCATCAAAGGGGCAAGATTACATCATGAATTGTTCTACTCAGGTCTGCTGTTCTGTACAGCATTATTGTTGACAGTTTACGAGAATGTCTGACTTCGTTCTCGGGCTACAGGGAAGCCCTCCCTGTCACCTGCTCTTTGTCTCCGATTCACGAACATGCGTCCCTCTATATTTCAGCACATGGTAAATGCCCACACGGTTTCAAACACGCTGACCCGGGGTGTATCCTCTCACCGTCTGATCCTAAAGTTGGTAAGTTGATTGTCCGATTCAGCTCTTTCATGGTTGCTACGTTTGTTCCCTACCATATATGAGTGTAAAAAGAATTTCTGTTGAAATTGTACCTAATTTCCAGAAAACCTGAAAGCCGACATCATCATCGCCATCGAATCATCAACAGACATGGACGAGGACGATTTTGTTGTTGCAAAAGTCTTCGGCGAGCTGCTTGTCAGCTCACTGCCAGCGCCAACGACCCACACCCGCATCGCCGTCATGAGTTACGGGAAAGATACGGAAGTCTTAGGCGGGTTCGACAAGTTCAAAAACACTCAGGAAGTCATGCAGAAAATTGGTGAGTTGGCATTTTTCTTTGCATCTGATTGCAAGCGCGTGATTGCGAAACCTCGTTCAGTTACTGTACTGGATGATGCCTGTACTGTAGGTATACTCAGTGCCATTCGCTCTAAGATGTTAAACTGTGTGCATCTATAGTTATGCTGAACGTGGTAATGCAGCCAAGGCCAGTCTAATTGTTCACAAAGTTTCCGCATTTTCCAGCAAAGCTCAAGATGAAGTCAGGTGACACCAACATTCTGCACTGCCTGCAGAAGAGTGGCAAAGTTCTGTTTGGTCCTGGAAACAGACTCGGCGTGGCCAAGGTCTTGGTGATACTCGGAAGCGGAGAGACAAAACACAAGAAACACGTCGCTAAGGCTGCTGGGCTGTTACGCCAGTTGGGGGTGACGATCTTTTCATTCGTATTCAACGACGACGCAAACGCCAAATTTCAGTGGAGTTTGACGTACCCTGGGTTCAGGTTCCAAGTGACACGGAAACATGCCCTTGAGTTGGTTTCCATGGTTGCACTGGCCATTGGCAGGAGTAAGTAGGAAGTTGTTGACTTGTTCAAAATGGCATCAACACAATCTTGTGTTTAACTCATTGCTGATATTCATGCTGAAAGGCCTAAGTGAAAGAGATAACACCAGGCGAAACCCGTGCTAATCCCTGCCTGTGGGCATTGTTGTGACAACCGAAGATGATTCTCCCTTACGATGTCCGTGAGGAGTTTATTTGACTTCAGCCCATCTGATGATCACCAGGGCCAACAAGACCCACATGGGTTACCAAAGCTCGCCTTGTAAGATTCACCCCTGCCCTGCATGTTATATCATGCTCCAATCACAAAAAGCTAAACAAGGTCTTTCTAACTTTTCAGACGTTGGCTGTCAGAAGGATTTAACAAGGGTCGGTGAACATTGCTACAAACTGCGGATGGGTGAGTGTGCTCTTGATGGGGTCAGAGCAGAGAATTTTATGTGGTTGGATTTTGTCATGTGTGTAGCATTGGTCGGACCATTGCTTTCGGTGTTTGTGCTTCGTGTAAATGAAAGAGTTCCTCAGCATATTACCCGTATTTTCGCGACTATGGGGCGCACCTGGCTATAAGGCGCACCCCCTAATTTCACAATTTTCGGACATTATCTGCAGATAAGGCGCACCACCGTATAAGGCGCACCCCCAATTTTTAGACCACGAAAAAAACCGCGCCTTATAGCCCGAAAATTACGGTACCCGGGAACCATCTTCACAAATCAAGGCCTACAGTCACTTCAACTACGCTCCCTATGTGGAGTGAGTGAGCGAGGGTCGGAGTGATTGGGATGCTTGTCACGGCAACATGCCTCGGGACATCTAACTTGTGTTGTGTCACATGACCCATGGTCATCTAATCATACGAATCCGAGATTAAGTGGAGGAAACAGATCTCACTGAGTCGTTCTATTTGCAGTGAACATCTGTCCTGTAGGATACAAGAAAGATGATGACACATGTAAATGTAAGTGACGTCTTCATCATTAGCTCACCTCTGTGAGGTGAGCTTCTCTCATGGTGTGTTGTCCGTCGTCCGTCGTCGTCGTCGTCCGTCGTCGTCGTTAACAGGGGTGGCACGTTTCTAAACCGCTTGGGATAGAAACTTGAAATTTGGTGTACAGGTAGCCTATGGTGAAAAGTATCTCTCGGCCGAAACTTAGCGCTGCCAGTTTTACACTCTGGCCTGTAGGGGGCGCTTTGTGAAAACCTTCTTTTGGCCATATCTCCTGAACGCTGCTAGCTAGAACCACGAAACTTTTATGGTGGGTTCCTCTGATGAGGCTACATCACATAAATCCCGGGTTTTTGATTTGACCTACTTTTCAAGGTCACGGAGGTCAAAGTTCATAATTCCAGTTTTTGGTGGCACGTTTCTAAACCGCTTGGCTTAGAAGCTTGAAATTTGGTGTACAGGTAGCCTATGGTAAAAACTATCTCTGGACCGAAACTTAGCGCTGCCAGTTTTACACTCTGGCCTGTAGGGGGCGCTTTGTGAAAACCTTCTTTTGCCCGTATCTCCTGAATGCTGCTAGCTAGAACCATGAAACTTTTATGGTGGGTTCCTCTAATGAGACTACATCACGTAAATCCTGGGTTTTTGATTTGGCCCACTTTTCAAGGTCACAGAGGTCAAAGTTCAAAATCCAATGTTTGGTGGCACATTTCGTGGCTATTTATTTGACATAGAGAGTTTTGATTTGGCATGAAGATATAGCTAGGCACCGTCTACAAGTGCACCAAATTTTGACCCAATCGGACTTCAAATATGGCCGCTAGGAAGCCATCTTGAAAAAAGGACTTTGACCCACATCTCATACATGTCAAAAGTAGGAGTAAGTTGGATGTTATAACACAGGAAAGTGGTTTGCTCACACCACTAACCCCTTCTGACGGTCTTCGACTGAGTTTATGTCATTGATTAAATTATTGCTGGTCAGATGAAATAAGCTTTACATGTATCTTGTCTGTACTGATTCTTCATCATTCACCATGAGTGTCACAGTTTTACTTCACCATAGACTTATCACAGAGGTGAGCACAATGGCCCTGGCCATTTCATTTTTCTACTGAATCAACGTGTAGTCAGTCGTCATAATGAACAGCTAAAGGTAGGTTTGCACTTTGCCGGAGCGACGGACATCAATGGACGTCGACGTTGACCTAATGGGAGACTTTACTGTCGCCAGCGGCCACCACCAGTTAATAGCAGTCATAGAATGTCAGACGAAAACCACGCCTCATGTCATTATGGATGACGTTGTGGTGTAAACTTCTTCTCTGTGACGTCAAATTTCGTGACATTCTGTGACTGCTAACTGGTGGTGGCTTATAACGGCAAGAAAGTCTCCCGTAACAAACCTGCGTTGAGACCTATCACACGAATTCTGAGACTACAAGCCCAGAGCTGACTTGTATCTTAATCATTAACCTGTCACCATTTCAGTCAGCGACGAATGTCCCCGTGATTATGACACGATTGGAAAACAATGTCTACGTAAGATGTCTTATATCTAATATCTGATGAAGTTTTATCCTTGTAAATACAAACCACATGAAACAAGATATGGCTTCAACTTTTGTTGTCTTAAACGCACGCACCTGTCTCACTCGGTCCTTCCTCTCATGTCTTATCCATTCTTTTTCTTCAACAGTGAAGAACGATGAGGATGTATGTCCAGTTGGGTTTGAATTTGATGGCAAGGACTGCAAAGGTAAGTCATTTCAACCCTTTCACGAAGGTACTGGAAAAGGCACTCGTACTCTCATTAGATTAGAGTTGCTCTCACTATGCACCTTGACATCAAGGCCTATGGTCACTTGGCCCTTCGAAATACACTCCCTCCACGAGCAAGAGTAGGAGTGATAGAAACGCTTGTCAGGGCAAGACGTCATCATAATGTTTGCTGGAATTATGGTATCTATGATTGTCTGAAAATTAGGGTTTGGGCCTATGAATTTGGTACTGATCACTTAACCATGAGCAAACCATATCAGCCCCAGTTCAGATATCAGCGCCCAGATATCAGCGCCTTGATATCTGAACTGATTATGAACTGATTTGTTTTTTGTGTCATCTGCAGGTAGCAAGATCACCAATGGTTGCCTCCCGGGTTTCATCAACAAGGATGGTTCATGTGTGTGTAAGTAGGCCTAGTCATCATATTGACAAACAGCAGAGATGTCTCACTGTGACGTCAAACAGTTGAACTGCGATATCTAATAATCTTACCTCTCAATGTCAGTTTATTACAAGTATTTCATAATTTATATTACAGACAAAAAGTGCCCACCTCTTACCAAGCGAATCGGTGACCTATGTGTTCGTAAGTTATTGTCTCTTCTTTAATGCCTTTGATTTGAGTAAAACCAGCTTCATTCAGTCTATTGTCTGTTCCACTGCTCGCTTGGAACAAAATACTGTTGTTCTTTTCCAAATATCTGCCTGAAGGCTGTGTCTCTGTTTCAGGAAAAACAAAGGTTCTACCAACGAAGGTGAAGAAAAGGCCAAATGTGATGCCACAGATTTCTGTTGTGAAACGCCAAAGTACTGAGCAGCCGAAGAATTCTGCTCAGAACAAAGTGACGTCTTCAAAGACTAAGACAAGCCTTTCTGAGACCTCGATACGCCAGGCCCTAACGGCCGATGTACTGAAGAAATTAGGGGTACAACAAACAACATCTGCAGCGATTGTTGGAAAGGTTGGTACGAAACCTGTCAAGAGTAAGCAGACGCCGCATAAGGCGGCAACAAAGGGAACGTCTAAAGCCAAGCGTCATGTGACATCTGTTGAACTGGCAGAGAAAAAGGACGTCGAGAAGATGAGAGCAGCTGAGAAGGTGAAAGAAAAGTTAGAAAAAGTCGAGGCTGCAACAAATAAACATTACGAGGAAGACAAGAAGGCGGATGAGATGGAGGAGAAAAAAGAAGAGGCATTGGAGGCTTTGAGAGAGAAACTAAAGGCAATAGAGAGAAGGAAGAAGGAGAAGAAGAAAGTAAGTGAAATGAAGAAGAAAGAAGAAGAAGCAGAGGAGGAGAAAGAGGAAGAGGAAAGTGAAGAGGAAGTGGCAGAGAAGATAAAGGAAAAACAGAAAGGAATGAAGAATGAAAGAAAGTTGAAGGAAAAGAAAGCAGAGATGAAAGAGTTGAAGGGAGTGGAGAAGGAGTTGGATGAGGATGAGGATGAGAAGGAGTTGAAGGAGACAACAACAACAACAACGAAAAAAGGGCTGAAACAGGTGAAGGGGAGTGTGAAAGGGACATCAAAGGAACCTGTGCAGGGAGGGAAAAAGGAAGAAGCAGATTTTGAGGGATTAACAGGGGGAAAAGTAGAGAAGGAGGAAGAGGAGGCTGAAGCGAAGGAACTCGCTGAAGTCGAAAAAGATGAAGAGGAGGAGGAGGAAGATTCGAAGACAACAGTTAAGGCAGAGAAGAAGACAGATTCGTGGAAGGTTGATTTAACACTCAAACCAGGAGTGATTCCAAAGGGAAAAAGCAGTGTAAAACCAAAAGTATTTGCAAAAAAATCAAAGTTGAAGCCACTTGTAACTGCTAAGACCAAAGTAACAACAAATTCGAAGGTTGTTACAAAGGCAAAGGTCACAACAAAGTCAAAGGTTGTGGCGAAGACAAAGGTCACAAGCAAGCCAAAGAAGGTCACCGTGAAGCCGAAGGGATCACCCAAGACGGCAGTAACACTAAAACCAAAACTGATCACCAAGGCTAGAGTTGTTGCGAAGACTGTCGTCACAACAGCGACCCCGAAGACTAAGGTGAACGTGACCTTGAAACCACAAGTTGTGACGAAGGGAGTAGTAACCTTGAAGCCAAAAGTTTTTACCGCGAGGAAGCCAACAGCAAAGCCTAAACCATCAAAGATGAAATCAAGTGTTAAACCAAAGGTTATATCACTGGGAAAGGGATCAGTTACTAAGACAGTGGCGAAGATAGTGACAACGACACCAAAGGTTGTTGCTAGGAAAAAATTGACTGTTAAACCAAAAGTGAAGGAGATGGAAAAGAAGACAGCAGAGCCAATAGTAAAGGCAAAAAGTACGACATCTAAGGTGACAGCAAAGAAACAAGCCACTGTGAAGTCAGGCAAGAAGGTGGCTACTACACAGAAGGTGACAGGAAAGGCAAAAGGTGCTGGAAAGGGGAAAGCAACACTGAAACCTAAGGTGTTGTCGAACAAGAAGATGCAGGTATCACCCAAGGTGATTTCAAAGGCAATGGGAAAGTCAAAGGCAAAGAAAGATACCTCTAATAGTCAGAAAGCGTCTAAGACAAAAGGAAAGTCAAAGAAAAATGCCAAGGCAAAGAAGGGTACTAATGAAAAAGAGTCTATGAAGACAAAGGTTACGCCAAAGGTGAAGAGTGTCCTGGGTACTGTTGGAGGGAGTGGAAAGAAAGGGGAAGGCTCAGCAAAGAAAAGTAAAAAGGGAAAAGGGAAGGTCGGATCGACGACACCGACACCAACAACAAAGAAAAAGAAGATGAAAGGTGAACGCATGGATGTGAAACCAATGAAAGTCAAGGCACGGAAGGCGAAATCAAAGCCTATGAAAATTAAAACGAAAACACCAAAGGTGACAAATATGAAAAATTTCCCCACATCTAAGGGGTCAAAAGCGAACTCCAAGTCAAAGAAGCTTCCTACAAAAACAATCAAAGGGAAGAAGATGAAAATCGTGGAAGCGGCCAAGGCGGGTATGGTGCACACCTGAACATGACCTTGGCGTCTGACTTTGTAGGAACCCCGTGCCACTTTCTGTGTTCTTTCGTCATTTAGGCCTACTCATTGGTTGTACAGGGCATATGCAATAAAGAAAAAAGGGTCAATATCTGTTGCTTATTTTGTGATTTTTTTTCCATCACTTGCTGCACTCGTCCCCAATGTTCAGTTGGCCACAGGACCAATCTGAGCGCGGGTAACATAGCGGTTTGAAACTGGGAGGAGTTTATCACTTGCATGACGGCAACTCGACCAAACGGTCTTATATGCTTCTAATTAATGTTCTTATTCCAGATATCCCCAAAACACAAACTACATCCCTCGCCCCCGCCATTTTTTCTTCGCAGACTTGTGCCAGTTTTTCTTTTTCAGGGCTTGTGAATGAAACCTTGTGAATGACTATGGAACACATTTTGAAAATATTGATATTTTGTTTATTTACTTGGATAAAATGCGATTACATTACATAAGACAGAAGCACGAATCACAATATGATGGCGTGTAGGTACCTGGTTTGGTGGGTCACTTTGTATCCTGAGGTAATTCTCTCTCCACGTCCGCGCATTAGACTAATCCTCTGTCCTCGAGGGTCTCCACGCAAAGGGAGCGCTCGAGGACAGGGGACCAGTCTGACTTGCCATTGCGCGGCCGCAGGCTGAGAGGGAGAGCGTGCTACTGTGCTAGTCTCGAGGTAGGGTAATGTTAATCAGCTGTCACGGTCGGGAAAGTGTCAGGGTGGCCTATTCAGTCCCCAGTGTCTCGGCTGACGTGCCGTTCCCGCTTGAAGTCTGTCTGATGAGCCGTGGTAGGCCCAGTTCAATGATTTAGCCTATGACTGTCTCGTCCAGAAATGTCATAGGCCTCCAGGCCATAGAGGTACATGTAGCCCGATGGCTTAGGCTACTTGCAGTGTGTCTGCTGCTGTAGGTCCCTTCTTGGGGAAATAGGCCATTTAGCCAACGTCGTCGGCACGCCGGAGTCGCGGCGGTAGTATGCCTAGCCGTAGCCTACTAGCTTATAGTCGTCGGCCAATATCATCTTTGTAGTCTTAGCGCTCCGCTTTCGGCAACGCAAGGGAGCGAGCAATATGATGTAGGCCCCTAGTTACCTCAGTCAGGATTCAAAACAAACCAAGTACCATCACCATTTGTAAACGACTATCACATTCTAATTCTACTACATTGATCACAATAAGTATGACATCTTGGCAGCTAATTCGGCCAAATATGCCGCCATTCTTCAAATCTTGGAGGAATTATACTGTCCTCCAAGTTCAAATCAAGTTCCCGCCTCTGATTTTGCACCAGTCATCGGCGTGGTACATCTAGGCGGGACTCTTCCCGCCAAATTGATGACGTCAATTTCCCCGCCCTGCCTCGATGTGAATCATCAGACGACCTCCGAGAGATCAATCGACGTCATCTTCGGAGGTACTCGGCTACATTCGGGCGGCCATCGTAACCTACCTCGACTGTATATAGTAGTCTCGGTCACCCAGCCGCTGTTTCGAATCTGGGGATCGAACAAGCGTCTGGGTCATAACGCCACTTTTTCTGTTACGAGCAGACCAAGATCCTGGTCTGGATGCTGATTGGCTAATCAGGGACAGAGCTAGTCATTCATTCCCATCCGCCGATTCCTCCCATTTGAAAATCACAATCCGGCTGCTGATTGGGCAAGAGAAGTGATCATGTGACCTCATCATGGCGACGACCACATAATGTCAGTTGGGATTTCTCGACC
>NMRB01000512.1:137951-169155 GCA_002633025.1 Notospermus geniculatus
CTTAAAGCTGACGTGAACGAACAAAAAGCCCCCTTGCGACGAGCAAGAGAATTGCAAACGCCCTGCAAACACCTCAAACGAAGGCACAGAACATGATATACCCCACGACGCCAGGAGGGCGCCACTTTATTTGCCTTCAGGCAACAGAGCTGTCAACATCTCCGGATACCTGTTACACTACTCAAAGAAAAAAAATTGTAGTCATTTAGACGGGATTCGAACCGTCGACCTTCTGATTTGTAATCCACCACTCTATCCACTCGGTCAACGAGCCAGCTGATAGAGACGTGATTTGTGTTTGTCATAGACGTAGGCCTTCGACTTACGTAACAATACTATACGAATAAGAGAAAACATGAGAAGTCTTCCAACAAATTCGGCGGCCGAATGGGGAAGAAGGTGGAACAGAGATAACAAGGCGCAGGTTCGATTCCCAGGTGGGTCAAACTTTTTTCTTTCAAAAAAAGTGTTCAGCAGGAGCTCACCAGAGGATGTTGACACCCCGACAGCTCGAAGACAAATAAGGTGGCGCCCTCCTGGCGACGTGGGGTATATCATGTTCTGTGCCTTCGTTTGAGGTGCTTGCAGGGCGTTTGCAATTCTCTTGCTCGGCGCATGGGGGCTTTTTGTTCGTTCACGTCAGCTTTAAAGGTGTAGTCTGGCAACATCTTAGCCCCACCCAATAGAATGCGGAAGTCATGAAATGTGACAGAGCTTTGCGGTTATTCAAGAGCCGCGTGTGACGAAAGGTCCGTTGAAAATCTAGCAATCAATTTCCTAACTTCCGCATTCAAATGGGTCACGCTTAATAGATGTTGCCGGACTACCGGTACACAGGTGTAGCAGTAAAAAGTACTTGTGGAAGCTGACGGGATTGGCTTCTCCATATATTCATGAAATCCCCGTCTCTTGTCTTAACAACAAACCCAGCGTCTACTCACATTTCCCAGACTTCGTGACACCAATGAATAATCCGCCGTGTTCTTTATGTTGCCCTTTTATACATCTGTTTTCTCGGTCCTCGGATGTGAATAAGAATTTCTTGCCAGTCCAGGCTCGGAGACCATTTTCCTGTAGATGGCTGAAATCATTCATGTCGAGGGCGCTTACACAATGCTGGAGTTCTTTCTCGTTCATCTGGAATGAGAACGGCCATTATCATGATTACACAACCCTGGATCGAATGCAGAGAAACAAAATATTCTGCAACTTGGGAAATATTGGTAGCAGCAGCGCGAAACAAACGTAACAACGGATGATAATCTATGCAGGTCGGGCAGGTCTGAATGGGAGTCGAACCCCCCACCCCACCCCCCGATGCCACTACGTACGCCACTGACAGTCCGTCTAATTATAGAACGGGTGTCGTTGTCACTATCATTCCCAGCCATTACTGGAAGTGGATTTCCTGAAAGGGGAAATATCTCACTTCAGACTCGATAGAGATTGATTTAGTCATCCTGCCGAGAGATCCGTAAATTGAACTGGTAAAGGAGGTGACTCATGTCTTCACCTCGTGAGGTGTCTTTTATTACTGTGATAAGCGAGGAATGCTGGCGATTCACGGCAGAGCATCACGATGGCCCTCATTAACCCTTTCGATTCCACGACGCGGCTGCCCCAAAACTATCCGACTTTTAATACTGAGGTAAATCGTGCGGGTTTTTAGGCGCTCCCGCCGTCACCGCACACAGGATGCGGTGACGAAATAAGCGCGCGCAAAGAATCGCCTCTGATTAGCCTGCGAGACGAATGATGGTTTTCATTCACTCCCGAAGGCGGCGGCGGGGGGGGGGTTAAATCACAGTTTTAGAGGACTGGAATACCGTAGCCTACCGTCACGGAACCAAGGGAGCATCCCAAATATTTCTGCACCCATTAATTCTCCTGTTGGAGACGACGTTTCCTTGTATATCATTAATTCTCCTAGGTCCCAGAATAGACGACAGTCTGCGTTTTTGTTAGCATATCATGAAACAAAGTGAAAGTTGTCACTTACCGAAGCCTGCTGTCCTGAGATAGACCACAGCGTTAAACCTCCATCCTTTCCATAAATGGCGCTCATGTCCATGCTGCCATTGTCCAGAAATTTGTCCGTCCATTCTTTCCAAGACATTTTGTTGATTTCCTAGGGTTTGCGGTTTAAACACAAGTTGGACTGCTCTCGGCAAAGGCTGGGGTCTGTCTGAGGGCGAGTCAACTATGAGTAGGGACCTGACGGGATGACTCAACCCACACTCCACGCACCGAGACGTTTTCATGGAAAACTCATGAAATAAAGATATCTCAGCCTGGAGCTTAACAGAAGTCGTCTGCATCCGTCTGAGTCACCTGTCGAGTCCAGTCAGCTATATTAGCAACCGTTGCTAAGTAATTTTCATCCTCTCTTATCGGTTGCATCCATTTAGTCGACGCTTGGGATGAAATTTACAGGCATTCAGCTTTATCACGTGAGTCAGCGCACCTGTCGTCGAGCGGCAGAACGACTCTTCCACATTTTAGCACCACCCAACTAATGACGTCACGTGTTCGATCGGCAGCCATGTTTTCGAGTTGACGAGATTTTCACAATCGTTTTGCGATGTTCACTGGGCCTAATTTATAGCGTTAAAAATCACATTATAAAGTCAAAATGGGTCGATCAAGAAGCAGAAGTCGGTCGTCTAGTAGACACAGACACCGAAATAAACATAAAAAGCGCAGAACACGATCTAGATCTCGGGAAAGAGTTCGAAAAGGCAGCAGCAGACATGCGACCCGATCGCGAAGTCGGAGTCGAGATCGGCGAAACGACAGAGAACATCGGCAAAACAACAGAGGTAGCAGGTATGCTGCTCTACTGCCCTGTCCAGGTCTAGATACCCTATGTAGCCTCTACTACTGTGTGCCGAGTAATTTATGTGTAGGCCTAGGCCAAGGCGTAAAGCTGAACACGAAAACATCCATTGTCATTGAGAATCCCAGCCCCAGAGCGCGTCGTTACGGGTGTGAAAATGTACAGAACTGCTGTGTGCATTGCCGTGCACTGACTGGAGTGACCGACATCATCCATCAAAACTGGCACTCGTTTTCAAAGGAGGTCTGCGATCAACAACAATGCCAGGCAGGTCTATGTCAAGGATGACACGTCATAGGCCTATAAAGCCCTGCCCTCTTTCTTTGCATTGTGTACAAGAGTGATGACAAGTTTTACGCTGTCATCGGGATACTGTAAGCCTAGACGTATTAACGATGGTTATTTTGTCCTTTTCAGAAAGCGTTCATATTCCTCCAGCAGCAGCTCGAGTAGTGATGAAAGTGACTACTCAAAGGAACTTACCAAAAAGATCGAGGAGGCGAAGAGACGTGAGGAAGAGGAGAGAATGTTGGAACAGGAACGGCAGCGGCTTGTGTGAGTTGTGTTCGGACGTCACCAGGTGGCGATCACTTGGTGTGTTCTAATCAAAGAATAGATGCAGGACACACAGTGAATGTTTTCACACCTCTTCTGCCATTGAAGTCGTTTATAATATGAGTTATTCTGGGGTCATTTATGTCTTCGCTGTATTCCAGAGCAATGCCATGTTTACAAGAAAAGCGGTTCTACTAATGTCATTCTTGACACTATTGTCCTGTATCTGCAAATTGTTGGTAAAATTGGTTAATATAGCCAATGTTTTGTTTTTGTGGGAGCTGAAATGTGTGGTGTTGTAGAATTGATCATCTTATCACATTTTGAAAATTTCCTTGTTGCAGTCGACAAAAAGAAATGGAAGAGAAGTTAATCGAGGAGGAGGTATCAAAGAGGGTCGAAGAGCTCGTTGCCAAGCGTGTCGAAGAGGAGCTGGCCAAACGGAGTGAAGAGATTGAAGAGGAAGTGTTGAGAAGAGTGGAAGAGGCGAAGAGGATCATGGAGAAACAAATGTTGGAAGAGCTAGAGAAGCAGCGGGCTAAGGAGGTGGAGAGTCAACGAGTTAAGGAGGTACGAACACATCCAATGTGTTATGGGTGGGATCGGCTCTGGGCAGCGGCCAGAGTGGGGGAAGCCTTGACATTATATGGTCGTTACTTTCAGCTCAAGCAGTTTTTTGAACCCAGTGTTGTTTTTGTATGCCTTGGTGAAATGTTTCAGAAAGTGACAGAAATCTTGACCCTCCGTCCTCCAATACGACATGTATCTCAAATTTTCTTTGAATATTGACCAAAAATTTCATTTTCTTTGCCATAAGATCTGGGATGTGAAAATTGACCAATTAAAATGCAGCTTCTGAATCAGGTTATTGGTCCTCTTCCATAATCACAGCCCTCTTCTTGCCTGGTAGTACTGAGCTGTCTTCACGGTGGTGTACATATCGTTTCTAAAAGTTGGTGCTTTGAGATCTCTGATATTGTTTACTGAGGCATACTACAACAGCGCTGTCTGTCTCTTGTGGTGGTGGCTTGAAATGAAATAAATTCAGTTATTACCACTGAAGGCAAGAATACTTGATATCAGAAATACACACCCCGCGATTCTTCTGAGTTAAGATTCACCCCATCTCATTCTCAGACCTGGCAGCTGTTAAAACGGGTTACATTAGATGAAAAGTTATTCTTGCTAGAAGCCCACACTGTAATCATAATGGTCCATGAACATGAGCTCATGTGTCAAGGCTCATCAACTTCCAGTGAAAGTATTCTTGCCTTCGAGCTCTGAACAGAACTTTTCCATTCCCCCGAATCATGAATGAAATAATTTGCTGGTGTGATCACATGATGATTTTGTGTTCTATATCATGGCATATAATGATAGCTGTGGCATTCGTATGATATGATTCTGTACAGGGGCAGGAATATCTTGGGTTGAAATCTCACCATATCTTATCTTGTGAGCATATCCAAAAATAAGGCACAAAAGGCAACACACAATATGATATAAAAACCGAAGTCGTCCTCCAAGAAATTTTGGAAATTTTCAACCCCAACCAGGGTCTTCTGGCACTTTCAAGTTGAGCTACCAGAAGTTCTTGTGAGCCGCTCTGATGACCTTCATGTTCTTCATTGGGTAGACCTCAGACACAGAATATTCTCCTTCCAAATTCTATTTTCATTTATGGAGAGTATTCAGCAGTTGCCACCAATGAGTGACTCAACAACTGAACTGTAGTGAACTTTTACAATCCCCCGCTCATTTTGCACATTCTTTCCACTATGGTTTTTGCTCCATTTTGCTGTGAATGGTGCGATTTTCAGAGGGCTTGGAGAGAATTTGACGTGTTAAATCCCAATGCCTGTGAAAACCGCCCGCATACTGTGACGGAAACCGCTGAAGAGAAATCGACCTTCAGTGCAGCTACCATCTATTATTCCTGCTCCTGTGTAGAAGACTACAATTTGCATATTGCATACTTATGATCAGCATAGACACAGCCTAGTCAAGAGGGTTATGTGGCTTTTCCTTGCAACCATTTCCTTGAAAAGAGCAACATCCTGCAATGATATGCGTCAAGAAAACTCCTCTGCTTACCACCCTGATTCCTGTTACAGATGCTAGTTATTGTGGCCATCTTTGTCCTGAAGCAGTAGATTTTGGAACCACCCCTCAGTTCAAGTGTCGAGAGATGCCAGACTTTGGTTATAACTGTATTGAGCTATCCAGTGGCATGGCAGGCAGTCTGCCACTTTGGACACTTGTACTGAAAGGTGTAGCAGTAAAAGCTGGTGATTTTGATCAAATGGTGCCCAGAAACCAGAAAGCTCAGTTACACTTAGGAGGTGTCTGTCTGTACTTATCATAAGTATTCTTAATAATGACTTGGGTGATTGAGTTTGTGTCATGCATTTGTTTTGTCTTGCTGATCTTACTGATTGTGTGGGGATATCACCAAAAACTGCTCCAACCATCCTGACAAACCTCCATACTGGCTAACAACTGTTGAATATTTGGATTTGAACTTGTGTTATTTGTTTCTACTGAACGCTCTTGTATTCTTTGCTGTAAATTGGCTTTGCTTCTAGTAGGCTAGGCTCCTCAATCAGTTTTCTGCTGAATAGGCAATAAAGCAGGTTCTGTTTGGCGATTTTAGGGAATTAATGTGGCGTGTGTAGGATACCGTCGTTTATTGTTGAGTACATGTACCATACATAAAAGCTGCCCAAGATTGATCAGTGTGATTAGAAAAAATGACGTGCATCTTCATGTCTGACATTGTCTTATCATACTTCCATAACCCACACAATCATTCAGGATGTGTAAAATCACCAGTGTGTTAGCATGTTCATTCTTTGTTCTTTGTGTCATTGGTAAAATACTATCTGACTAATAAATAATCATAGAACATATCTTAGATACTGACAAAGTTTAGCTGATAGATCAACATGTAGCTTTAAACTTTGATGGACCATTATGTGCCAGTATTGGCACATGGAGAGAAAAAATTCAGTGAGTTGTGTTTATGAAGGAATCACGTGACATTCAGTGTAAAAGTTCAAACCTTTGGCTTTGATTTGTTGAATGAAGTGAATGAACCTGACAGGTTACCGAACTATTCTTTGACAGCTTACGTTGACCAAAGCAACAATGAATCATAATCCCAAGGAAGTAATAGTACTGCCATAATCTGATAGTCTTTGTATTAAGCCGGTGACAGACTGGCACGTACATGACAAGTCGTGCAGGCATTCCGCCAACCAGCTCCCTGATTGGTTGGACGCTTTCCCGACATGTTGCTTACCCGCCGGAAAAATTAGGGTATGGAAAAAAAAAATTCTGAAAAATTGAAAAAAAAATTTTGGGAAATTTTTTTTTGAAAAATTTGTTTGTTGAAAAAAATTTGGGGGAAAAAATTTGAAATTTTTTTTTATTTTTAAAAATGTTTTAAACGATGTTTGGTGCCATTTTAGGTGTATTTTGAAGCATAAAATCCCCGCACCGGTCATGCCGGTTGTTTGGTTTTGTCCGACATGTCATGGAAAAATGGTAACCCAACGTTTTTAATTTGAGGGTACGGATCCGTACCCTGGAAAAATTTAAGGGAACGGACTTTTCCCCAGTTTACCCTCTGGCGGAAACCCTGCCGCCAGTCTGTCACCGCCTTTATTTGTGCTTGGTTGGTGTTGGGTTGAATACTGTGGTGAGTGCATTACAGTGTTGTTGCTATTGATAGTGGGACAGGGAAGGCCTGGCGGGGTGGGGCTTGTGCTAGTCAGTTTACTCGTTAGTTTTGCCCCTCTGCCAACCTACCAGCCTGATTTCAAACCTGGGCCTATTCATCTCCAGCACTAACCGCCTGCAGTACACTCGCCCATGCAAACCTTTGCATGCTGCCTCTACTGCGTGTGTTAAACCTTGTCTCCCTCATCTGCCTGCACTAAACCATTCAATACGTATTTTCATTCCATTTTAGGGCAGTATTTGGCAACATCCCTCAGGTTGACCTTTACCTTTTGTCTCCATGGCTACGTAAACAAAAGACTAAAAGTGTAAAGGCCATTTCTTCAGTGAATGTTACTAAGTACTGTCAAGAGTGATGTTTGAAATTGTAGGTGGGTATCGGAACTTCTTGACAAACATTTGGGTCCTGTTAAATCATAAAACACAAACCTCGACTTGGCTTCCTTGAACTTGACTCTTGCTCTGTTTTCCAACAAAATTTGTGCGAGTTATAACTTCACCTGCCTGGTTCTTATGTTGATTAATGCTGCTAGGCCAATGTTCCAATTACTTGACACAATCCAGTTGGAAATCCTGTACATAGCTACTGAAACGTTCTCCAGATGTCCAATTCTTTGTCGCCAAGTCCCAAAATCTGGTGAACAGTCTGGTTAAACTTACTCAGGGTGTGTGTTAGAGAGAGCTGGCAAATACCCACCTGTTGGTATTGGGGGACCTAAGAATCGAAAAGTGCAAGGACCTTTGGCTTCACTTCATATCCTTGTCATATGACTGTTCCCAGGGGGCCCCCACCCAAAAAATGGCAAAGTCATGTCTTGAAGTATTTGATAGTTTACCTACAAACTCACAAAAGTGGAATGAAAATATTACAAACTAATTTGCCCATTTGGCCGTCCTAGCTGCTCGTCAGTGGGCAGCCAAGATGGCCACCACTTCAGCTCACAATTCACCTGGTCTTACGCCCCTAGCTACATACGCCCCGTAGTCTTTTCTTCTTGCCACCGGTCATGACCTATGTTTTATTGTAATAGCTACACTTAGTTCCAGCGATCGTCTTGTATCTTCGGATTTCACCCTCTGGAAATCAGCAAGTATTCTTAATTCTGATTGACATAACCATTTTGACTTCTTGCATTGTGAACAATCTTCTATTCGTTTTGTGCTGAATTCATGTTGCATACTAGTAACTGTATTTATTACAGCTAAAATGGACTTTCAGTATTTAGGACTTGTAGAAGGATGTCGTACCAAGGAGGCAAAGACCTTTGCCCTCGGAGAGAGAGAGCGAGAGAGAGCACATTGATTGTGATATTTTTAACCGTGAACTTTTTGAAACTTGAGAAGTATTCTGCTGTGGGGTGGGATTGAGCATGTTTTGGGTGGTTGGCAATTACCACCCTCATGGATGGACTTGCAGAAATCTCTCTCGCTGAGGAAAACGGGAGTAACACGGTGCTCTCTGGCGTCGAGGTATAGGCTTGTATTAATCGGTGGCTCCATCTATCGCCATCGAATACAGGATTACGTAAGAGTGCGCGAATATCTGTGTAAGTCACTGGCTGTGTTACCATTTTTCCCCAGGCCTCTGGTACTTCAACTCAAATTTCCCTGAAAGTTTTTGGTTGACCCACAATATCGGCCGAGGCCTGGTCAGGAAAATGGTAAAGTGAGGAAAATTGGATGTTACAGTTTTCATATGTTTACAATAGTCAAATTCAAATTCAACCAGACTCTTTGCCTTTGGGCGTTTTCATCACTAAATTTGTCTCAAAACATAGATACTTCCTTCTGGCTTTTGAAAAAATGAGCAGAATTTGATTTTTTTTGTTGTTGCCATTCTCACTCTAAAAACTGTGATAAATCTTCTAGTTGTCTTAACAATGAACTCTACAGATATCATGTGTAGACTTCATGCTGTCTGTAGACATCCTAGGTACAGAAAACTACAAACTTCAAAATCAAATACACAAATTTGTGACTCAGAACAACATCATGCGCCCTTTTAAATTTAGTTGCGGTATCACATTGTTATTTGTAGCTGTCTGTGCATTTGTATTACTGACATATATATTTAGGTCAACATATCGTGATAATGCAATGCATACATTAGGAATGTGTTACAGGATTAAGAAAATCTTGCTAGGGATTAATGACCCAAATTGTATGTGTTTATTTGGTTGCTCTGACGATGGCTGAGATGTTACCATGGCAACATTTGTTTTTTTAGGAAGAGGAGATGAAAAAGCGGGCAGAGCTTGAGAGAATTATGGAAGAGAATAACAGAAAAATAGAAGAGGCACAAAAGAAACTGGTGAGTGATTTGAGTGGAAAAACTGAGGCTGGGGGGCCAGGGTTTCCGCCAGAAAAACAAATTGGGGGATGGACCAAAAAAAAATTTTAAAAAAATTTTTAAAATTTAAAAAAAAAAATTTTTCAAAAAATTTTTTCCAAAAAACTTTTTTGGGATTGTTTTATTTGGATTTTTTTCGCATAACATTGTACATGGACTGCAAGATAACATGATGGTATAATATGAAGTTTTGAAAAGAAAAAAGACAAGATTTAAAGAAAAAAAATCCATTCTTTCTGAAAAATTTGGGGATGAATTTATCCCCAAATAATTTTCTTGGGGATGGAATTCTCCCCATTCTCCCCTCTGGCGGAAACCCTGGGGGCGGTTCCTGGGAGATCTGAAACCCTTTTGTCGCGATCTTGACTGGAGCATTGAATTAACGTTAAAGCTTGTGCAGATGACATCACAGAAAAATCTGCCATCTTGACATTCAAATCCTGTATTTTCAGGCCGAAGAACAGCTGAAGCTCGTCGAAGATCAGCGCAAAATGTTAGAAGAACGTCAAAAGCTTGAAGATGAGCAACGTAAGAAAAAACAACGCGACCAGGAAGTTATACTGAACAAAAAGAACGCGCGAGGGAAAATCTCGTTTTCTCTGGGAGGGAAAGTATGATGCCCGTCGTCAACCTAGGATGAATCGTCAAGTTTCCTCTAACGTTGTGTCCGTTACACTCATCATCTCAGGTGTACGCCGTCGTGAGGTGTTCTTGTCCGACGTGTCTCCTTCAGGGAGGTCTCATATCAGTTGTGGTGAGTTTTTCGGGGAAGTGTAGCACATTTGTCACTCGTGGATTCTCACTGCGGAAGGAGCCTGTCTCAATAACTAGCGACTCCATGGGAGTTGAGACTTGTGCTGAGGGATTGGAGGGCAGTTTGCCAAATGTTTACTGAACATGCTGAATGCAGGACCTAAATACAATCAGTGACTGACTCTAATTAACCAGTGATGTACTGTCTTTGTGTGCTCTGCTATAATATTCGTGTAAATCCATGTTTGATGCAAGAAACCTTGAGCTTAGACAAAATGTTCTGTTATCAATCCCAGAATGTGTTGAACAACTACCCGGTACAGTTACTTGCCCGGTACAGTTACTTGTGTAGACCTGAGTATTCGTTTGACTCTTGTGGATTCATTTCAAAGTTCAGCCAATTCAGGAGCACTATTTTGACTAAAGTTCAGGAGCACGATTTTGACTTAAAGTTCAGTTATGACTTTACTCAGCAAATTATCCAAGGCAGGGAACTCTGAACATCAGTGTGTGACATTGATTTATTATAATCCCAGGTTTGTATGGTACTGTTCAGTGTGACTTCATCGGATCCTTATCAACCAACATTCAGTTCCTAAAGTGAGGGTGGGAAATACAATGTAGGCCTTGGGGCTGGTAAGTTCATGCTAGTGCTAGCTGGAAGGTTTTCCCACAGGGGAGGGGAAGTTCCAATGCCTTCCTTACCTGACTGACATTTTGATCACATCCCTGGTTTATGAAAACTTTTGGATGACAATGCGACCCCAAATCTAGGCCTACAGGTCACATGATCATCCAGCTGCAGCAGCACTGATGTAATCAAGATGTCAGCCAGGTTGGGCAGGGCCGGGCAACTCAAGGGATAATTATGGCATTTGGGGGTGGGATGGCTGTAGTACTGTATGCTTCTCGTGCTGAAGTGGGTTCGGGGGGGGGGGTATTTTTTCTGTTTCACCTTTTCAGCTTCTCTGCATTTTCGTTGCTCTGAACCAGGTGTACAATTCTATCCAATCCTGATGATATAAACGTGAGTTTCGTTGCATTACAGGCTTTGCATTTGAGAGTGTAAATAGCAAGTAGTGTTACTAAGTCAAGGAGAGATAGTGTTAGTAAAGAGTTTCCCTTCAGTTCATTGGTTTGTGTTTATGTTCTTTATCTCCTATAGATAGTTGACTTCAGACACCCTGAATGTCTGACGCCTAACTTGTATATTGTAAGTAGGAACGTTAGATTACTGGGCTCTCCATCAGTAGTGCTCCAAGTGGTCATGATGATAGAAAAAAAACAAGTTACTTAAATGAAGCTTTTATGGCTGTGTATTTCTTACATATGTGTATTACCTACATTTTACTCTACAGGGTTTGAAATATCAAAGTTGTACCCATTCAACGCATTTGGCCTCAACTCAAGTCCATTCCTTCTTGAAGGCACTGCTCCTCTGGCTAGTTTGCTGGCTCTCTATAGCCCCTTTTCCACTAGCACAATTTATTCGTGCTCGACCCGGGTCGAGCACGGCACGGCAGAAAAGTTGTAAGTGGAAATGGGTCCAGCGTGCTCGGCACCGTGCCAAATCCAACCGGGCCTGGCCCCTCGAGAGGAGGTGGGCTCGACCCGGGTCGAGCACGGCACGGTTGGAAAAACGTGTAGTGGAAACGGCCACCGGGCCAGGCCCGGCACGGCACGTTTACTTGAGACGAAATGCGCATGCCCAATACTGACCTCGACACTCATCTCATCAATGCCGCAACCGACACGCTGTTTATAATGGGTCATATGAATAAAGACTAGCAATTGCTTTTACTTCAGATTTATATAGCATTGCCTAATGCATTTATATTGCAGAATTCAAGTAAAAGCATACTATTCTTTATTCATACGGGCAANATAGTGTTAGTAAAGAGTTTCCCTTCAGTTCATTGGTTTGTGTTTATGTTCTTTATCTCCTATAGATAGTTGACTTCAGACCCTGAATGTCTGACCCCTAACTTGTATATTGTGAGTAGGAACGTTAGATTACTGGGCTCTCCATCAGTAGTGCTCCAAGTGGTCATGATGATAGAAAAAAAACAAGTTACTTAAATGAAGCTTTTATGGCTGTGTATTTCTTACATTATGTGTATTACCTACATTTTACTCTACAGGGTTTGAAATATCAAAGTTGTACCCATTCAATGCATTTGGCCTCAAGTCCATTCCTTCTTGTAGGCACTGCTCCTCTGGCTAGTTTGCTGGCTCTCTATGGGTGACTCGACCGTAGAAAACTATGGGTGACTCAAAGAAAAATGTGGGCAGTCGTTAGTGTCACTAGTCTCAGTGTGAGCCAATAATGTAAACAAGTTGCCCACTGAGAGCAAACTCGCAGTATGACGACTTGCATGTTGAGCAGCATCTATTACAGACAGCATGTGTGTGAGCTCCTTGCAGCCGTTGCTAAATTGGGTTGTATCCGTTGGTACCTATAGCGAGTCGGTAAGTCATCGCCTCCTGACCTGAATTATTCTCCATTCATGCTGGAGTATCAGTGTGAAAGGAAGGGTTGTCCTCAGAATAAATATCCCCATCATATTGATCACCTTCTGATCTGTAACTGTCATGATTCAAAGGTTATTTTGAATTATAACAAAGACAACCGTTCCAGAGAATCGGTTCCTACATGTAGATGTTCTTGTCAGTGGTGACAAAAATCATCAACCATTCACGCAATTCTGAAAGGGGCTCGTCGTAAAAGGCTGAAAAGAACCACTTTCACTGCTGTTATTATACCCTGGGTACAGTCATTTGAAGTCCAACTATGTTTACCTCATCATCAATGAGTATCCATTGCTAGATGTGATCATCTTTTGCTCAGAAAGTGCAGGTGTAAAAGGTACTCCCCATGGAAATACATCCTCCCTATTTTTATGCCACATGTCACCATTAGCAGAATTCTGTAACAAAGTGTTTTGACGGAGTTCACTTCCTGGTATGAACAATCTCCAGAATATTAGGTTAGATATCCAATAGAAAGCCAAAAGAATCACCTTGCGAGAACACGTTTGTGCAGTCTAAAAGATCAGTCTTTGTCCTAGGTCTAGCATATCTGGGGAGGAGCTGATTGATTTTAGTATCAAATGATGTCCACTCCCACAATCGATAGCTTGGCCTTTAGTGTTTGTGCAGTTTACAGGATGTCGATACAAGTAAGTACATGGCTTTGGGTATCATAACTGGCGTGGGTGACACTGACAGTAGTCACTGTGTTACGCCATTGTCCTTGTGGAGGGGTGCCGTTCCAGTGTCCTTGTGAAGGGGTGCCGTTCCAGTGTCCTTGTGAAGGGGTGCCGTTCCAGTGTCCTTGTGGAGGGGTGCCGTTCCAGTGTCCTTGTGAAGGGGTGCCGTTCCAGTGTCCTTGTGAAGGGGCGTTGCTACTGTGCCCTTGCGAAGTGGTGTGGTTCCTTTGGCCTCGTGAAGGGGCATTGTTCCTACGCCCTTGTAAAGGGGTGCTGGGCCACTGTTCTGGGGAAGAGGTTCTGCTCCNGTGCCGTTACAGTGTCCTTGTGAAGGGGCGTTGCTACTGTGTCCTTGCGAAGTGGTGTGGTTCCTGTGGCCTTGTGAAGGGGCATTGTTCCTGTGCCCTTGTAAAGGGGTGCTGGGCCACTGTTCTGGGGAAGAGGTTCTGCTCCAATGCTCCGTGGATGGGGTACTGTTCCTGTCCCGTTGAGAAGGGGTGCTGGTGCACTGTTCTGGGGACAAGGTGCTTCCCCAGTGCTCAGGGGACGGGGTTCTGCTCCTCTGCACTGGGGACAGGGCCTCGTATCCATTTCCTGGCAGTGAGCTTGGCAAAGTGTTCCACAAGGGTGGAGTGCAACCGCCGCTGCCCTTGCTGGCGTTTCCGGTTGCCATCTCAAACATCCTCTGCATCGCATGCTTGCAGTTGTTGAAGACAAAATTGAACGAATATCCACCTTTCTTTTCATCAGCAGCTTCGATCAGGTCGTTAACTGTCACGTCCTTGGTTTTGACACACTCGAATTTTAGGCTTTCGTAAGCCGAAGAATGATGTCCACCAAGTTCGACTTTGCTGACCGCCGTAGCAAACGCGTCATGTTCGGGGGCGTGCACTTTGTGAATAAACAGCCGAATTCCAGTATTCAGGTCGGCCATCAATCCATAATGGCTCTGGCAGAGCATCCCCGGAAGGCTACTCTTGACCTGCTCGACAGAAACTATAGGTATACTGAGGTCCCTGGGCCTGACTCCGTCCCCTCTCTTGGATGAAGGTGCCGCCCTTTGCACCCTTCTTGGCTCCGCAATTGAACATCATTCGGCAATTATCGCCCATGTTTTGCCAGTGAGAACGACACTTGGTAGCCGACGCTCTTTATCCGAATGACTGAATGTTTATCCGGGATTAGTCGTTATTAAGCTCGTATAACAAAAACGTTTCACAATATCTGTATTTTCCCGCATTAAAACTTCCTAGTGATCGTCTGTCTTCGTTGTTAGGCTTAAATAACGTCTGTATTGATTGAGATCTGTCTCTATTCTCACAATGGACTCATCACGCTGGTTTTGCGTCATAGACGTTACTAATCTTGACAATCGAAAGCTGGTGTAAACGGAAGGGTTATCCATCCTTTGAATAGATGTCCCCACCATATTAATCACCTCCAGAGCTCTTATTTACTAGTATTGTATCAACAGTTCTCGTGGTCAAAACGCCGAAATGAACCATTTTCACTGCTGCTATTTCACACTGGGACAGTAATTTGAAGTTCTTTACCACATGTTGTAATTGAAATTACACGTCAATCTGCTATCCCAGTTCCTTTCGGGCGGCATCCTATCCAAGTGCCTTGGGGAAGGGTTACTATCCCAGTGCCTTTGGGACGGGGCCTCGTATCGGTGTCCAGGCGGTGGCTCCGGCGAATAAGGTGGAGGTGGTTGAGCCCAACCCTCTCTTTTCCCTTGCTTCCGACCGGGCGCCGTGCAGCTGCTTTTGCCAGCGCTTCCTGTTGCCATTTCAAACATCCTCTGCATCGCATGCTTGCAATTGTTGAAGGCAAAATTGAACGAATAGCCGCCTTTCTTTTCATCAGCCGCTTCGATCAGGTCGTTGATGGTCATGTCTTCGTCATCGACGTACCCAGATTTGAGGGTTTCGTATTTTGAAGAATGGTGTCCTCCGACTTTGCTGACTGCCGTAGCGAAGGCGCCGTGGTCTGAGTCGTGTACTCTGTGAACGAACAGCCGAATTCCAGTCTCCAAGTTTACCATCAATCCATAATGGCTCTGGCACAGCATCACGGAATCGCGACTCTTTGCCTGCTCGACAGAAACTATGGGGGTACTGAGGTCCCTGGCCCTGACTCCGTCCCCTCTCTTGATGAAGGAACCCTTAGCGCCCTTCTTGGCCCGGCAGTTATACAGCATTCGGCAATTTTCACTCATCTTTCGTTAGTGCAGACGACAGGTCCGCTGTGCTGACAAAATAAGTCCAAATGATGAAATGTTTATCCGGGATTTGTTGGGAGTTTCGCCATGGGCATCAACAAAATATTTCTCAATGCCCGGGCTTTTCCCATTAAAATGCCCGGGGAAACATCCTCCACTGTCCCCGTCCTTTAATTGGCTGTACAGTTAAATGGATGAAATATTTACGTCTGCATGGATGGTTGATCTGTCAGCGTGATGGGGCGTGATCACAATTTTTCCCATTAAAATTCCCGGGGAAACGTCCTCCACTGTCCCCGTCCTTTAATTGGCTGTACAGTTGAATGGATGAAATACATTTACGTCTGCGTGGATGGTTGATCTGTCTGCGTGATCACAAAGGGCTCGTCATGAAGACTTTGCGTGAAACATTTTCCTGCGCAATTGATTCAAAATATAGCATGAGAGTTGGTCGTGAACGAAATCAGGCAGTCGTCAGTCGGATAAGAGAACTTCTTGGTCGGAGAAAGGTTTGTTTGACAGTCGAAGTTGGTGACAGTCTCTGTCACTTTTCGTCGTTCAGCGGACTCCCGGTGGACCTGCACGATCATTCAAATCGATTTAATACATCTATTGCCGAAGGGGGCGCTACTGTGGTAGTGACGTCATTGGTGTCTTCTGTGTTCTGGATTTATACGACGAATAACTATTGGTCATTCGGAATAATCGGCACTATTTGACGTGAACTAGAAACTTCGTATTCGGAAAGAACGAATTCTGTGCTCGAAAAACTTGTCCCTCGAAAAACCATTCGGAGGATACGTTCGCGCAGGCTACTGTGAAAACTGAAACGTTCGTCTTTTCAACGGACAAATGCCATTGACTTTTTCCGTTCTCATCTGAATCATGACTTGCAGACGTAACGGAGGAGATGATGGTTTCTTTAATCTTTCCTTGCCCAGATCGGACGCCAAAGCATCCGTAGTGTCTGTCCAGAAAGTTAAATCCAAGAGGCCTGTCAGTGCGTGTATTCATCATTATGGGATACACGTCAAACTGACAAATGATAAGAAGTATTTTGTCCACAAGGTTCTCGGCAAGGAATCGTCTGGGACCTTGGCTACTGATGTGACGGACCCTGGCAAATGGCATTATGAAAAGTACGACGTTCACGAGACGTCTGATGCCACGTCTGTACCAGAGTCAAGGGACGTGACGATCCATGATCTTATTGATGCCTCAGATCAGAAGATAAACGGGGCCGACTTCCATTATCTGCGAAATAACTGCAAGCACTCCATGAACCGGATGTATGACATGGCCACCGGAAAGACGGGGAAAAGATAACGGCCTAAGATGATCACACATCAAAAAGAAAGTCCAAAAAGAGGCAACGGAACCTCTGAAATGCATCGAGAAGCCACGTGCCTACCACCGATTGTTGAGAAAAAGACCAGCAAATACCGCGTGTCCGAGAAACAAAGTTATCAAACATATAAGAACGAAACAAAGCCACAATGACAAGGAATTGGTCGTCAGGAGCTGTCACCTATAAGATTGCCTCCAGTCAGGAACGTGAGAACTCCGAAGCCTTACTACGGGATGAGGAACTCGAGCTCACCAATGATNTGATTTCGGACGTGGTTTTTAGGAACAAATCTCACAGGAAAATGCCCCAGAACGCGTCTCAGAGCATCTAGATTTTCAAATTTTCCTGGGGGGCCAAGGACCTTCGGCCCACGCCAACGCGCTTTGACTCTTTAACATCAGCAGCAGCGCCGTAAGTGCCTTCGGATATAAACCCTAATCATTTTTTCATTGCATTTCCTGCATCATGTACTTATCGTTCCATTTGTCGGTGCTGAACCCCCCCGTTGCCAAAATCCTAGATCCGCCCCTGTACTGCTCGCTCCCTTCGTCACCGCAGACTGTGCGGTGACGAAGGGAGCGAGCAGTAAGAACGCCTGATATTCTCAGGATAATGGGAAAGAGGGGGCACAGCCCCCCTTGGATCCCCGCCTGCGATGTACCCGTGTAATTTTATCATAGACTGCGAATTGGAGGATGCGATTAGCCTGTGCCTCCCCATATGCCCACGAAAATATTGGCGCCCAGAATAGCGGCATTTTCATGAATCTGCAGGATCCAGATATGTCTTGGCGTGAAAATGACACGCGCGGTAATGAACGCCATAACAATGCGTCCAAGCAGTCCTGTTGAACGCAGCGGATGAATACATGACCACGCCCACTGGGACGTTAACGCCATCTGTCGTTGTGTAGTGGAACCGAATTACGAATTACGAATTTACGAATTACGAATGTTTATTGTTCCGTATAAATGTCACATCATTTACATAGGAAGAGATACAATAAACGTATAGACATAAAATAAAGTGCAAATAGAAGCAAAGAAAAAGGGGAGAGGAATAGTAAACAAGGATCTGTCTGAAGGAATGTACCTTGAATACTAAGCGTGCAAGAGTTAGTGCAAAGATTACAAACGGAAATAAAATTTACATACGAAGACGCAAAATGTACAGAGACGAAAACATAAAAATATACAAAGAATACACAAGTTAAGAGATGGAACCAGACTAAGGTAAAAACTGGGTAGTGAGACCAGAAGAAGTAAAAAATGCGGAACCATCTTGGTCTGGGTCCGAAACGAAGAACCCGTGTAACAGGCCACTTGTCTCAAAATATGTGAAGCATCCAGTCATAATACTAATAATTCGATTTCATGTTAAGGAATAGATTACTTCTTTGGATTGAAAGGTACCATTTGCTGCAGTAATTTATGGTTTTCGATGACATCGTTTCGCGTTCCCTTCCTTGGGTTGCCGGGTGACTTCACCTAAACAATATGGCGGCCGAGCGACAAAAATAAAAGAACCTCCCACATGTCCCACAAAAACATGAAAAACGGCCCAAAACTGCATTCCCCTGTCGTATTTAACATCCTTTCACTGTATTGAAAGAAATGTAAGAATGTTTTTATATATGAATTGTCGAACGAACCGTCTGTTATGCCTTTGGTTTTGCAAAATTCCTGTGTTTTAGGCCGCCTCTCTGTGTCTGTCGGTCTGGCACTGCCACTCTGACTCTGACAATTCTGAGTGACTGGCTGCTCTGCTGCCCGGCCTGCCCAGCATGCCCCGCCCAGTCAGTCTTGCGCAGATCCTGCTTTTTGGCATCATGGCTTGGGCTGGGCCTTTCCTTGCTTGCTCGGTGAGAAACTAGAAAGAAGATCAGAGAACACGATGATAGGCCTTGGGCAGGCCCTACCCTGTCCTCTATTCTAGCCTTCGCCATGCAGGTCCTCCTGTCTGTCGTTAGGCTAGGCCTAAGCGGCTATTGTTGTCGTCAAGCCCAGCCATTNCTCCCCCCCCCCCCCCATCCATGACCAATGTTACTCGATGCTGTGTTTTCTTCGGGTGAAATTTGTTGTGAATTGTTTTCAGAAATATGGTCCTGCTGATCAACATAGTTGTCGGTCAGAGAGTAGAAGTGAAACACGAGGGGAAGATCTGTCGAGGAACAGTCCGCTACAAGGGAGGTGTTGGTAACAGACCAGGAGAATGGGTCGGTGTTGAACTTGATTCTCCAGGTAAGATCAGAGAAATGTGTGTGATGGCTTAGGCTTCACAGATCAAAGTCTTTTGGCTCTAAAGGATATTATCATTCACACCAGATCATGGTGAATGTCTCTTTTCAGTTGGTCATCACAATGGCGTTTACCAAGGTAGATATTACTTCCAATGTCCAGAGCGACACGGTATCTTCACTGATGCAGAGAATGTCAGGTTCATGAGGCTGAAGAGATGGTAAGATTTGGTGGAGTATTCTCTTGGGTTTTCATTGCCTGCCACCAGTCAGATTCATTGAATCCCCATTTGTCATGTTTGTTCCAGTGACTTTGTGTATTCGGGGGAGATCTTCCCTAACATCATAGGTTTTCAATTTTTGCCAGTTTATCTTGATCTTGGATGTCCTACCTACCTTGTGTTCAGACCATAGTGTTTTCTGAGTAAGATGTAGAACTAAATGTTATATTTGTATCCTACTTGCAGTGTATTCAACAGATACAAGACAGTTGAACAAGACTCTCATCGCCTTTGTGATCAGAGATTATTCACGAACACTTGCAGTAAGTAGACGTTAGGCAAGAATGCCTCCCACTGAGCTGATGGCCTACTTTAAGAGCTGATCTATCACTGTTCATTGAAGCATTAACACTCACTGCTATGTGAATGTGCTCAAGTATTTTGTCGTTGTCTCTTTTAGTTCCCGGCCAAAGTGAATCTGGTGAACCTGGAGAAATTGACGAATTTTACAAGAAGAAGGCAGCTGGTGGATTTCTTGGTAGGTTCTTCGTCTTCATTCCACATTTTCACAGTTCAGAAGTCTGACGAAGCTATCCAGAATTAAGTTTTATTTGTCGTTCCTTTTCCTTCAGACACCAGAGAGCGTCCATTTTCTCAGACCTCAGATTTCCGACTCTCTCATAAGGTTAGCAACACCATGGCCCCAGCAACCAGGTCCCGTCCAGCCTCTGCTCGGTTACCGTACCAATGGGACGCCGATCCATTACGTACCAGCTCCTATCGACAAGAGGACCAAGACTGGATCAGTACACCAACAGTTCCTAAAACTCACATGCCGCATTCTGTTCAGTGTTATTTGACACGCAAAGGTTGGGGAGACCACAGGGTTATCAGAGAAAGTTCAGTGGCGACATTTAGGGACAATTTTCGACAGAAACACTGGAACAGTATTTCCTTTTGAGGCTGTCCACAGACTGGAGACACAAGTTGGAGGGATAAGACAGATGCTGTTCTGGATCCTGTCTCTCAGAAGATTTCTCTGTGTAAAACTTTCTGCCTGTAGATACAGAGATCTCGATCTTCTATTTTTGAAAGGTGTCCCATATTTTAGCTGTCCTGATTGACAGCTGGTAGTACTTTCCTAATATTAGTTATCGGTAGTTGAAGTCACACAACGAGTAGTATAGCTTATCTTAGATTCTTTTACCGGTGCAATGAAATCTCACATAGAAGATAGGCCCCATCTCGCTCTACAAACTTCAAACATGTGGACGGTTGTCTCTCTGGTGGGTGATAGTTTTAGTGGCAGAAAAACACTTGAGGGAGTTTGGGCCCTGACTACTTTAGGGAGTTTGGGCCCTGACTACTTTAGGGAGTTTGGGCCCTGACTACTTTAGGGAGTTTGGGTCCTGACTAACTTCCTGAGAAGATCCACAATACAAATACTTGGTACCCGGATGGTAAATCAAATTTCTGATGTTATCATGTGAAATATCCTTCTGTCAAAATATTGAAATATGCCTTGACCATGTAAAAATGATATAATGTTCGTTGTAAAAAGCAATTGCCTGTGATAAACTAATCAACTTAAAAGTTGCTTATCGTTTTTGCTTCCATCTTTACATTTATCAAAATCGTCTAAGGCTTTACGTGATTTATTCCTGTGCATGCCATAGCAATTTACCAACTCGTTGACATTGGAAATGTTCCTTCCCCCCCCCCCCCAACACCTCCCCAGTATCCACCCCACCCGCACCACAACCCCACCGTCAGGTGCTGCCACCTGGAGACATTCCTATGAACGACTACAGGTGATTCCACAGTGATGACGTCATGGCGGGGAAATTCCTGAAATAGTTGATGCGGCCGTAATTGCTGTGAGAGGGACTTGCCGTCGGGAAAAAGACAAGTTTTTGGGCAAACCGGCGTTAAATCTGGCTCGGAGACAAACAACCCTGAGACACCACCTTCCCCACAAGACACCCATTCGGATATTTCTTGCAACAAACGTAAATTTCGGTGAGTTTTTCGACTTTGTTTGTCAACTTTCTGAATCCACATGTTACGGTCTTTGAGCACAGTGTATTCTATTGTACGTGGTGTATTGTATGCACATACATTGTATAACAGTATTGTTAGCCTTTGACCTAAATATGAGGAATTTTCATTGAATGGAGTTAGCAATAACTGGCATAAGTTTTCCTTGTTTGGTGAATATTGCAATTAAGTTATGTGCAAAAAGGAAGATTCTCGAGTTATTTCTGGGTATTATTAGCTGATTAGGCCTATAGGCCTACTGCTACTTGGGGCTCAGATGGTGTTTTCAGCTGCCGTTGTATTATTCTGAGGGCGTATACTCAACACTGTACTGTTCAAAAGTAAATAATGAGTGTACTGATTGCTAGGCCTATAATCAAGTTTACTACTACCGGTAATCTTCTTCTGAGATATTCATCCTGAGAGTAGATCTAGGCACAGGCGTTCGTAGCGCCATCTGTGAGGTCAGTGTAGTAGGAGTATATTACAGACAAGGCATTCATATGGTTTCAGATCCAACGGAAACAAACGTCTCGATCTCAACAAAAACAACAGAACGAAACCAAAATACACAATATTCATGGACTCTTGATTTCCGCCTTTGTATGTATCCTACCGATTATCCGAATAAACGACGTTTTCATATCAAAATCGTCTTTTGAATTCAGACACACCACTTCGGGACACAAGCCTCCTGCCGAACAATGCTCTCCAGAAATCAAAGTCAATCTGGATAAACCGTACAGTTGTTGTCGCATTGTGTCCACACAGGCATGACAGGCTGCGCAAGACTGCTGTTGAGACTGCTTTGCACAGTGCGAGGTAGGAGCGCTATGTACGGTACGGTTTATCCAGATTNAATGCACATGTTACGGTCTTTGAGCACAGTGTATTCTATTGTACGTGGTGTATTGTATGCACATACATTGTATAACAGTATTGTTAGCCTTTGACCTAAATAGGAGGAATTTTCATTGAATGGAGTTAGCAATAACTGGCATAAGTTTTCCTTGTTTGGTGAATATTGCAATTAAGTTATATATGCAAAAAGGAAGATTCTTGAGTTATTTCTGCTCTAGGCCTAGCTAGGCCTACCGGTATTATTAGGCCTAGGCCTACTGCTACTTGCAGCTCAGATGGTGTTTTCAGCTGCCGTTGTATTATTCTAAGGGCGTATACTCAATACTGTACTGTTCAAAAGTAAATAATGAGTGTACTGATTGCTAGGCCTATAATCAAGTTTGCTACTAATCTTCTTCTGAGATAGGCCTATTCATCTTGAGAGTAGATCTAGGCCTATGACAGGTGATGTGCATGTAAGATCTTGAGATCCTTTTGTGACTAGCCTCCGTACCATTGCCCTTTGCTGAGTATTTGCAATGTAGGCCTACTGGTAAAATAAATGTAGGAGACAACCAGAATCGTTTTAGAGATTGGGCTTCTCGGACTGTCTTCTCCAGGTTTGCCTAGAAAGACTACCTTTCAAACTTGAAGAAAAAACGTGTCTCATTTACTTCAGAGCAAGGTTGTACGGGTCAGAGCATTCTAGCGCCAAAACTACCTGACTGCTGGCAAGCAGCCAGTTGAGAAAGTCTGACTCATCATCTACATCATCTTCAAAATGCTTGAAAAATGGTTTTTGTGTGCTTGTTTTATCTTTTCAATTTTGGCATTCACGCCTCAAAAATGAGATAGTGGGGCCTGATTTATGACTTGAGTCATCAGGGCGTTGACGCTCCATGTCCTGAAAAGGTGGTTGTCTTGCTCTTCTGTTCTGTGCCTTCAACATCTTCGTTCACTACATGTAATGTTGCCGCCTCATCTCGCCATGGTGTCCGTACTTTCAGCCAATCTTGTGCACACTTTAGACAACTTATCATCAAAATATTTCCGTCAAATAAGAAGACATGAAGCCCAGCAGGTGGTTCAAGCTTTGAAATCTTCTGCAATCCATGCAAGCTATCTGTCAAACTGAATGCAATCAAATACACCCCGCAGAAATCATGACCATCTAGTTTCTCTTCTCAACCCTCAATATTTTCACAACGGGTTTTGAACGCCTATCATTTTGTGATATATCCAAAATAAGCACAAAAACCAACACATGATATGACACAATATAAAATAATATTTTGTGAAGTTGATCTCCAAGTTGTAAAGGATATCACTGGTACTTCACAAGGGATGGCAGGGCCAGCAGCTGTAAATTCCACAGTTTGAACCCTGGCTGTTGTTGCAGTTGTTGTTTTCAAGTCAATATCAAAATCACTCACAGGGTCGTGTGCATCTGGTGGTAAAGTGTAGAATAATTAATAACATAGTTTGAGGGATAAAGGGAAGTTGTGAACTTTGGCAGAGGTCAGTCTGGACAGGGATGAGCAGATGGGGATGCCCCCTGATTCGGGGCGGTTTCCAGGGTCCAGACAATTGATCAGTTGTCTCAGGAATGCGGTCCACTCTCTCGCTCAATCCTCGCCTCAAGTCAGAATAACTTTATTCATTATGCGTTTATTACTCGGTTATAATGAGCTCTTCTGTTGAGTAGAACATACAAATATCGCACGCATGACTGGGCCTCCGACATTGTAATTGTGGCCATATGAGGGGCTTCTGATTTCTACAATTCTTGCCACATATTTGGAATAGTTTCTCCCTCATTATTCAAATATAACAAGGGAGGATTAGTTGGTTATGAGTTTAACCCTTTCATGGTGTTTGAAGTAATAACAGGTTTACATGCCTTCCTGCTGGACTCAACTCACTGACCCTTGCATAAGGCATCAATTGCCAGCACTCAGGGGCAGCACGCCTAAACCACTAGGCCAAATCCCCATCTTCAAAAAAAGATGGTTCAATGACCCATGTTAAACGAGACGTCCCTCAGCACCGTGCAAGTTAGTCCAATCTCCGAACCGAAACAGTTTCATGTTACAAGGGGTCACATGTAAAGGAGATAAGCTGTGTTTACACCTATGCAATTTTTCCAGGCCCGGGTTCGAATTTAACCCGGATCCATTGAATTTTCTGTCCACACCTATTATTCGTCTTACGATATTGAACGCTGGCCATGCTATTTATAGACACACCACCCATTCAATTTTAGCAGACCGACACCTGTCGGTGGGCTCAGTAAACGTTTTAGCCCGGCATTTTTCTGTCCACACCTATGAAATTGCCGGGCTAAAGTATAATCCGGATCAGACCCGCCGAGCGAAAGCGGGCTAAATTAGTCCGGCAATTTTTAATCCGGATCCGATTTTCATAGGTGTAAACGCAAAAAAGGCGGGTCAGAGCCGGGTCAGGTCCGGCAATTTCCACAGGTGTAAACACGGCTATAGACTCCATGGCTGTTTGGCTGGGAAAGTGACTTTGTATTGAAATCAGAAACCATGACGTCCCGATATTTGTGGGTTTTCATAACAATCTTCACTGCGTTGTTGTTGGCCAAGGTCTCAATCTGTACCATCGGCAGTCAGCTTTTACTTTGTTTTAGTGCTGGTCTGGTTTTCACTGGTTACCATGCATGGGGGACTTCATGGCCCCCAGCAATCAACGACTTAAACCTGAAAATCTGACCATTGTCTGAGAGAAACAGACCAGGGATTGACACTTCTTTCATTCACAACACCATAGCTCACCACGCCAGAAATTCCTTTGACATTTTTATGCAAATGAGCATTATTTGGCCATGTGGAGGGTTCCCTCCCTTGGATGTGTCAAATAGGGAAGTGAATGAGGAAAATAAACCTAAACTATGACACTAGAGCTCATCTTGTGTCAGTCACATTGTTGTTCCTGACGTGGCCAGTCTTCACGTGGTGAAAATTTGGAAATATTTCCCTTATTCTTTGTGTTGCTTGAATTCAGCTTTGCGGTGAGTAATTTTCATTTATGATGTTTGTGAGAATTTGATTTGTGTCTGGCTTTTGATGTGAGTAAACTTTGTAAGCTCAATGGCGATTTTTCTTCACTTGAATGAATACTTTTTGAATGCAATCTAATTGGCCACCCACACTTTTGGTTCAATATTCAGCGTGTCATCCTGGATCTAATGCTAGTTTGTAAGCGCAATAGCTCATGTTTAGTTCTTGATCTACAAAATCTGAAAAACTCCATGGATACACTTCACCAATACTGGCTGAGACCATCGTTAGGTTTGTATTCAATCTCCACCAATATTATTCACTGTTTTTCTATCTCGACTGTTTCTTCATCAACAGGTAGCTGTATACAGTAGCTTGGTTACTCATGGTACGGGGAGCTCCTCCATGGCTTGTTCTGAAATAAATGAATCGATCATGCTCGTACATGTAGGCCCTATGTTGGCAAACGTAATCCCAAGGTGCAGGGTGAATTTCCCCAGATAGCATTTTGGATGCAGAGAAGATCCTACTTCTGCCATTTGTATTTAGCTGTGCCACGTGTGGTCAGCAAAGACGAGTGAACACCAACTCATCCTTTGACTGACCCCCTACTTCAAATTCCCTGACTAAGTCGGCATCTCACCAACGCCACCTACAGTACCCTTCTTGCATCTGTCCATTTCCCTCCTCAGCTGAACTGGTTATATAATTTCTATGCTCAATCAGTCTTTGAGCCATGTATTTTGAACTATCCTCTACATCATGTAAAAACTACCAAGGAGGAAGATTTGACCGAGTATGAAAGTATCCAGTAGTGGCCTGCGTGCCTGGTATAAACTTGTAATCCAATGGCAGTGGAATTGTGTAAATGGCGAAAATGCTTCCTGGCAACTACGGTGCTAATTTGACATCAGTTTTCAAAATGAATTCACCTGTGGGCGCTATATATAAGAACTTTTCTCTGATTTAGCAGCGAAATGTTTCTAAACTACAGGTGGAATGAACAGATAGGCTAAACTTAAAACTCGGAAAATGGTTTTGGAAATGCAGCATATGGAGTTGGTTTCCAATGTAACTTATATGAATACCCCACAGTTTACCAACAAGAAATGTACAAGGTTCTTTAGTTGATTCTAAAGATTTTCCGTGAACGATGGGTGATACCGTATACCTGAACTAAAGCGCAGGCTGAACTGATCTCTCGATGACTCACCCAGACACGGCCAAGGCAAATAAATTCTGAAGCCGAGATGGATTTTGAGAAAGTTTTTTTTCATGATTGTGTACCTGAATTTTACATTTGATGGGATCTCTGCTGAGGCAGTTATTGGCCAATGGAGGAGAAGTCACCTCATCCTGGTGAAAGAAATGTTGTTGAAGGTGAAAAGGTGACGGTCACAGCGTTGCTAGGCATGAAAGTTCAAGGTCATGCAACTATTGAAAGCTTAGAGGTCAAGGTCATGGATACTGCTGAATAGGAGCAGTCAGCCTTGCATATTGCCAACAGATGGCAGCAAAGTTCTAGCGGACGAATATACAGGAAAATCTACGTGATTGCTGCTCGATCGATAATGACTGGGTCCGCTATATGCATTGAATTGGGCAGTAGTGACACCTATTGGTCAACTCACTGACAGGTCCTATTGCATTGGCTGAGGCTGAGTGATTTTGCTGGACGGATAGTTCATTTGAGCAGCTGTAATCTGGTATAATCCGGTGTAGGAGGGTTTGTTGTTGCTTTTCTTGGCAGGCACTGGTGGTGGACGGTAGATCCGTACGGTTATGCCATCAGTAAAATGAGTCGAAAGAATGCAAAATGCTGCATTTCTCCCAGTCCCAGTCGAATCGTTTGCTAATACATGTAAGTGATACCTGGCTGGAGGGTTGTCGTTCCTGTTGTTGTTATTCTGAAGCAAACCAAACGTTTCTAACCCGTGGCCACGGCGCATCTTCAAATCTTTTTTCGGTGCTGGAGATCGTTTGAAACATGATTGATTCAAGAATCGCCGGCTTTCTAGTTCATTGCAATGAGTCATGTTCAACCCAATGCATTCTGGGAAAAACATCACATTCTAATCGGCATTCTCCGCCGCTTGGCGTCTATCGTATTGTTATGTTCGACAGGTGTTTGTCAGTGCTGCCACCTGGGCATAAATATAGGAACTAGAATCATGATCAACAATGGTTTAGCTCGTCTACCTGGTTCTGCAGTCATGGCCAGTGATGCAAGATCAGTTGTGTTTAGGTCCAATCTATCATCAACTTCCTTGTATGCTTGGTGATTTACTGATGGATCCCCCCCACCCATCCACCCACATGCCGATGTCAGGTGGCATTGTTCGTGCAGAATGTATCGCCATCTTGAGATGCAAAAATTGAACAGTGAGGTATGCTGTAACAAAAAAATGGCATGGAGGAATGGAAGAACAAGGTGCAAAGAATGCGCTGACAACAATGCTGTCAGGGGGTGGTCTCAGAGGTTGAGAGGTTATCTCAGAGTGTGGGGGGGGGGCATCTCAAAGTGTCAGGCGCAGCTCAGGCATATCAGCAATAGACCTCTGTCAGAGTCCTTCATGTTTGAAACCTGCAGGAGCTCAATCAGTTGAGCTCCTCAAAGGCTCAAGGAGAGCTGTTCACACTCGTGAAGGAGAGCTGTTCACACTTGCGCCTGAACTTGAAGGATGCCGAGGAGCGCAGTCAATCGAGCCCCTCAGCGCTATTTTGCTGGCGCGAGCATGACTGCGCCCGTCTTACGCGAAGCACTGCTGTCATGTGCCTGCCGTCAAAGAATGACCAACCTTCACTAGCCAATGGATCGTCCTTATCGGCTGTGTGGTTAGTACCAGCACGGGAAAAGGAACTGAGATGTCTTCTAACTGGCTGCATGTTGTTTGTTGCATGGAAAGGTGAAGGAATGTCTACATGTTGTAGGCCTCTCATGTAAGTGTTGGGTGAACTTCAAGGCCTTTGTTTATCTGTAAAATATGTATAATATGTTGTTGATATTCTGAGGAAGAATGCCAGTGTGAGGGTTTGATGGGTGTTTTACCTTTGTAGCTAACCTGTCTGAATAAAAACCCTGCAGGGTGCATTCTTAGTGCTTGTAGAATCACCTGTGAAGGCTGATTATGATAACACAAAAAGTTGATGATTTACGTCATTCTGTAATGGAACTATAGCTTATTCCTCAATAGGTGTCACTAGTGGCTAATATTATTGAAATGAAAATGACATCAAGGTCCTGATCAATTTTCTACACAAAAGGCATCCATTGAATAGGACCTGGGTATGGTGTGCTGCCCTCTATCATAGTTATGATCCCCACTTTGCTCAATTATGTTGAGACACCAATTATCTTCCTTTTGATAAAAACGTAAAATCAGGCCAATGTCAAACTTGCATCACAGAACTGTGGAGTTCTTGCACCACAGAAGAAGTAAGATTTTGTAAGGGTCACCTTCCTTCCACCTCTAAGACCACACCCTTCCCAAACCTGCCGCTCCTGTGACCAAGACAAGATGAAATCTCATCCATTCCTCTCAGACATATCAAGCGCCACATTTTTTCCAACCTTGCCCCCGGGTATGTTATTGTGTATGTAACAGAATGTGAAACATATGCCTAAAAATTCCTTGGGACAGGGTTACCTAAGGATATTTCACTTGTTTATATAACAGGCAAACTATTTTTCGTTGAATGAAGGTGGTTGAATGCTGGGGGAGATATGTGGATTCTTTTAGCTGACTGTTCTTCTCACATTACAGGCCAAATATTTCTAACGTTTTCTGTAACGATTTCGTGCCATAAACCAATGATATCAACCTCGGAGATAAACGCAACTCTGTGAGTTTGATTTTTTTCTGATTTCTCTCTCCAATTTTTCCCACCCTGTGTGTGTGTTTGGGTTTCTTGAAGTAGTTGAGGACATGGAGAGCGCCAGCCAGTGTAGAGACGCATCGTTTTCAGGACATTCTTGTTCTTTTTTGGCTCCAGCGGTGTTGAGGTAGGCTTGATTGCTAAGGATTCGTGTTTCCTGTGATGAGGGGTCCAGTTCTCTTAGCTCTCCAAACACGGGTGTGTGGTCTGTTGTCCAGTGGTTCAGGTTGTGTTTGTGACTTCCCCACTGAGCTTCAATGCATTATACAGTCCATGTATTGTACCATTACCATGTTCATTTCTTGGCCAGCATGTACGGCGTATTTCAGTTCACAATGTAACGAACATGTGTAGGTGGTGATAAATAGTGTCTTAGAATCTAATTGCCGCTTCTTTTGTAATAGATGCGCTATAAAAAAGAAGAAAAAAGGACATGTTTTTTAAAAACTGTAGAAACGTCCGTGTATCTGCCAGCCATGACCTTCTACCTTTGACCTTTGCTCTGGAATCTCGGGCACATGTCATGAGTGTTAAAGGTACATCTCCTTGTCAATCCCATAACTGTCTATCAGCCATCACATAATAGTCGTAATCTAACCCAAGATTAGAATGACAGGCCGTTCCCATGTTTCCCCCTCCCCTCCACCTCCCCTCCCATTCATGGATAATATACCCTACATAGTGTGTCTGATGTTCGGTAACTGAACAGTCCAGTGCCAGAATTCTATCAAATTGGTAGAATTTCACCTTTAAAAGCCAAGTAGCTCTTTTAAGTGTCAAAAACAATTGAGTATTGATGACTCAATCACATCCTTGTAGTGGCCTTATTAGGAGTCATGACTTCGTACTATATGAAGTGTACCATATGAAGTTTACTGGTACTATAGAAATTAAAACAGTTTGTGGGCCCGCTAGATTATCAGGGGAGCTTTTCTCAACAATTTGTTGAGGTCCTGTCAGGTCTTATGGGGTTTGTTGGTGTCCTGGCGGGTCTTATGGGGTTAATAACCTTAGTTTTCCCATGATTATGGAATGGAATGCAATGCTTGGTAAGACTGTAATAATCCCACGGGACCATATCAGGTCAATTACAAAGACATACTACTCAATTTGACAATGGGGATTATGTGACCCAAAAAATGTGGTGGTAGGTCTGTGTACTAAGTATTCTGCATATTTTTGTAAGGGCCTAAACAATTCGTCTTGCCGTCTCTTCTCATGTGAATAAAACTACTTCCTAGGCATGCCATGCCTGTGGAAGAAAAGCAAAAAGCTAGCAATCCACCATTGATTTTCAAGCTGATTTTGCGTTGCGACTTGCTTTGCAACTGGGCACTGGATCTCCGTAGTGAATAACACAGCCATCATATTTCATCAGGTCAAAAACCTCTCTATGGCAAAACACCTCGCCGTTGAGATCTGGAACGCACTATAGGGCCTATCAGTGCAAGTAGGCCTACATAATTAGTAAAAACCAATTGTGTACACCATACTTGAAAACACTGCACCAGTTGGCATGTCACCGTTTTTTTCTCATTATGGTATTTTTCATCGGTGAATAAGCATGTTGTTGGTGTATTGTTTTTGGATATTTGATACAATGTTCAATGGTTTATTTCAACTGTTTGTGTGTCACGAGGAGAGAGAGACAGGTCACCATTCTGGTGAAGGACTCAGCCAATGATGGTAAGGAATTAGGACCTTGTCGGTATATGTCGTATTCATTCATTGTTCAGTTATGTGAGGAATTCATTCATTGTGTTTCTGAATCTTACAACTGGTGATCTTCAACGTGATTTCACTCTCACATTAGAACCAGTATTCTTGATCTCACGGAATGGAGGAACCTGCAAGCTGTCGCCACTTGGAGGCGCTGTGAGCAGTTGTACCTCTCTGTTTTCAAGGTTTGTCCGTGTGCACTGTGCAGCGGCAGGCATGGATCGGGGGGGGGGGGG
>NMRB01000512.1:169177-205085 GCA_002633025.1 Notospermus geniculatus
AAAGCCAGCCCGTGCCCCCTTTATACCTGAATCCTAGTATCCACCCCTGCTGCGCCGAGGATGCGGTGACACAATGTAATAGGTATTGCTTTGCCTTGTGGTGGAGTTTTCTTTGTCTCCATCAGGGAAACATTTGAGCTTCGTATGACAAACAATGAGGCCATCATTGTCTCCTGTTGATTGGTATCAACCCAAGCTGTCTTGATACCAATCATCCTCCCACAGCAGGGCTTTGGTCTCGCTCCTCTTCATACACTCGCACGTGGATGAAGAAGAGCAAGGTAAAAACCCCTGCTGTGGGAGGATGGATACCAGCTCTCACATTCCATCGGCATGTTTATGTCACCATGGAGTAATCACACATTGTTGACATTGTCAATGTTTGATCATGGATGCCACTGTCATTGTCCACTCAGACCCTGGTCAGAATCCCAACGCTGGAATGTCTCCTGTTTTCACTGTTCATCTTCTAAAAAATCAGGATTTGGGTTTGAAATGAGAAGAATTTTGGTAAGGGTGGATCAAGAGGGGGTGGTTGTCTTCTATTACAGGGGTTGGTCTACTCAGTGAAAATGACCCCCTGAACCAGCTGTTGTGGTCACATTCCTTTCGGTCGTTAATGTCACCTTGGTGTCACGAGGCAGAGGTTGCAGGGGTTGGGCTACTCAGTGAAAATGACCCCCTGAACCAGCTGTTGTGGTCACATTCCTTTCGGTCCTTAATGTCACCTTGGTGTCACGAGGCAGAGGTTACAGGGGTTGGCCTACTCAGTGAAAATGACCCCCTGAACCAGCTGTTGTGGTCACATTCCTTTCGGTTGTTAATGTCACCTTGGTGTCACGAGGACCGAGGTCAGAGGTCATTGCTCATTGTTGACAAATCCTCATCCTCATTATGTGTCATATGTTGGGTATGTCAGGTTTGGTTGTCCATCCTTCACACTCCTTCCTCAAATATGTCACGTATGGAGCATCAATGTCACGTATGGAGCATATTCTGAGAAGTATTCCTGAGGATTTCTTGTGAAGGCCAACTTTGTAAGTTTGTCGAGACATTCCAATGGTCCTGTCGCCTGATTCAGAGGATCCAGTCAGAACTTGCTGACTTGCACTCTACTCCCTCAGGTATTGTCATCAGATTTTATCCTCGAATCCGGAAAACTGGATTAGACGATTTTGTAGTCGTTATTTGACCTCATTCAGGGTTTGACTCGAATTTTTTATAATGAGGACTTAATCCACCACCTCAATAGGTGTCATTAGTGGTTAAAACTATTGAAATGAAAGTGACATCCAGGTCCTAGTCAATTTCCCACACAAAAGGCATCCATTTTATAAGGATGGGATTTGACTCTATAATAGTTATGATCCCCGTTCCCCTGGCGATCAGGGCATTTAAGTTTTATCCCAGCTGAGAAAATGTTTTGATTCGTGTTATCTTTGAATGTCATTGGATCCTTGGAGTCTGGCGTTGTTGAAAATCAAGAAGAGAATCAAGGTCGGCAGGAAGAGAAAACACCTGCATTGATGGCATACCTGAGCAGAAGAATTATTAAACATCGGTCAGAGAGAATGTGTGGAATGAGGGATACTGATATGGCTGAGGGCAGGAATGTTCCCAGACAGGTTGACCCTTAACTTGTATTGTAAGCCAAGTCGTACACTCAATATTCAGCTGAGACTGAAACTTCTCACCTCTACTAAAAAACGGTCAGTTGATTTTGAGGCCCTTGGGTGCAAGTAGTCATCACTTGTTTACTGTAGCACATTGAAAGATTGTCTGTTCGCTCTTGTTGATACATGTATTTCATTTTGGATGAAGAAAGAGTTGACCGGTACAAAAGCCGGTAGGCCCACAAATGATAGGCCTACAAAAATATTAAACACGTGTAGGCATAGTGCTGTGTCTTGTCTTGCTTATTTTTCATTTAGGAACCAGTCTTTCAGGGGGAAAGTTTCTGAGCATTTATCCAGATTGGACCTCTTTGTGAGTTGATACATGTAGGGCGTATATCTTACGTTGCTTGTGTTGTATCTTGCAGGTAACTGAACATTAAGATGCATCAAGATGCAGTATCACAGAGACCCCCCACCCTACCCCGGACACCTCAAACAACAGCAGCTATACCAACCTGGTGAGTTTTTAACCCTTTCGTTACGTGGGACCCGGTCACCGGGTCATCCAAACCCCCACGAAATTTACGTGGGACCTGGTCACCGGGTCCTGTATAATGGCAGGTTTAAGTTAGAACAGATTTTTCTTAAAACAGTTTTGGGATAAAACAGTTTTGAAAATATGGGCCTCCGTAAGCTGGTGACCATACATGCCAATAACCAAAGGGTTAAATGAATTTGATTCGTTGGTTGCGAGTTGTACCTCCTGGCGATCACAAATGTTAGGCCTACTATTGGTATAAACCATTCTCAATGAGTTTGGAGATCAAGTTTTTAGGCAGCCATTTATTTGCCGTCTTTGACCAGAAAAAGTAAGATTGTTCTTATTAAGAACAATCTTATTTTTTCTGGTCAAAGACGGCAAAATTGAGTTGAGGTTATTTTCGAAAACAATTCTGACATTGTGATCGTCGACCCAAGGTCAGAATCGGAGGCACATGGTTACTACCACCAGCTCAGAAATGTCAACTTCCTCAACTCTTGTTTGCGAAATCACCGGAAACTGGCGTTTTGTAGCCTAGGAACGGTTCAATTGTTAATTAATTTCGAAAATCGAGTCCACTTAAAAACAAGACATACAGAAACAACTGATATGGGAAAAACATCGACTTTTTAGGGATCGTTTTTACATTAATCACGATTAATCATAGATTATGTATTTCATATTGGTGACAGAAGTTTTTGCCGTTTGACTTGGGTGAATCTTTGAGATTGTGCAGGCATGGATCTGACCTCATTATGATAACGATTTCTGGCTGTGATTATGAACATTATTTTATGACATGAAAAACATTGAGGGTTGTCAGAATGGTAAAGTGGGAACAGTGATGCCTGTCACCTCTGATGTAGTGGATCCAAGTCCTGTTCACAGCGGCGGGTGTAGTGGAAACAGCGATGCCCGTCACCTCTCACATACATGGGTCCAAGCCCTGTTCAGAGTGGTGGAGATCGATGCCTGTTACATGAAGGTCGCGGGTTCAAGACCCAATCAAACATTTCTCAGATTTTGATGTTTTTCTCACCATTTCAGGATTTCGCCAGAGTTACTCTGGTAGTGAAGCAAGCACTGATGTGTCCATGTCCTCAACTGAAAATCTAAGTCTACAAGCACGTCAAGACCCCCAAGGTGAAGAAACGAATCAGCTATCACATCAACTGGAATATGTTCAACTTGACAGCAACAGCATCCTGGCACGTTTGGGTATGCCTGCTGTCGAGGTCAAGTCGCCAAATTCAGGAACGTTCTACGTCACGGGCAGTATGCAGCAGCCGAATGTCATGAAGTCGTACATTTTAAACAATCAACAAAACTCACCCACCCCGGTGCGTTCGCATCAATTTCTGGATGCGCCCTCTTTTTGTGCTAGTCAGAAACTTGCTCATCTTTACAAGTGTGTAGAAAAGAATCAGGGTCAGCAGCAGCAGAATCAAAACTTAGTTCAACCCAACTATCATAACGATCAACAGTTGGTAACCAACGGTTACAATAACTGCTCGTTACCGGCGACAACGTCGTGTATAACCACTGTCCCGGATTTCTCATATTTACCGCCTCCGCCGGAATATCCTGGACATAAACAGTTAACGTCAGAACAAGTGGACCGGTTACGACGGTCCTATGAACTCTTGTATGGGGAAAAGAGCCAGAATTCATCCACGTCCTCAACACGGTCTCAGCCAGATTTAACGCGAGTCTCGGAAGGTCAAGGTCAAGGTCACGCCATCAAATTGGTCAACATTGGACAAAGTGAGGAGGATACGAGTTTTGATGAGAAGGAATTGGATCAGTCCAAAGGGTGAGTGCAGCTGACGACATCTTCCCACGATAATGTTCTTAATGACGAACCTGCAGAACTAATGCTACTAGGAGGCGCTGTGGGTGGTTGTACCTTTCTTTTCGATATTTCGTCCCTGTTCCGCCGCGTCAAGGACAAATTGATGCGACGTCATTGCGTTGCTTTGCTCTATTTTCGACGTGCTCGCTACAACCACCCGCAGCGCCGACCTGTCGGGATAAGAAGCCATGTGGGTTCCTTATTTGACAAAATTTGTGGAACTGTTTGGTCGAACACCCTTTTATCATGGGCTTTATAGATGCCTTTCTTTCGATTTCAGAACCTCAACAAACACAAGCACAAGTACAATAAGCAAGAAACCTCCCTCCAATATTGACCACGTCTTCGTGGCCGCCAGGGCGTCACAACTTGTGGAACGATTGTCAGATGAAAACAAAGCATTACGGGAAGAACTTGATGGATATTATAAGAAGGTCTCAAAGTTACAAAAGGTAGGGGAATGTGTGTGCTGCCCTCTATTGCATGCAGAATGGCTCTACTGGGAATTGAACCCACAGCATCCAGAGGTGAGTGGTGCATCTGGTGTCACTGCACCACTGGGGATGCTCTCCACACTCCTGCAGTTTAGGGCAAGCAAATTTTGCTGCCTTGCCGCCACAGGTCATTGATGAAAACCTCTTTGGCGTATTCCCAATAAGTGTGAGTTATGGCAGGGAATCCCATTAAAATTGGAGTATCATTTTGATATCTCTTGAGTCCTATCTTGTCTCTTCACCTAAAGTCATCAGTCACATTCTTGACTTGTCACTGAGGAATTTATAAGAACACTTGACCTGGAGTCCCTGAAAAACGCCACGTCTTTGTATCAAAATTAGCCGGAATGTAGCGACTGTTATGTGACCCATGTCGTATTGTCTTGAAGATGGAGGAGATATCCCAAGGGTTGTCCACCTGACAGGGTTTCCGCCAGGATTGTCGAGGGGGAGGGGAGAGAAAAATTCAAAAAAAAAAAATTTTCCAAAAAAAATTTCGGATTTTTTTGGTTAAAAATGGCCTCCAGAGTCATTTTTTACACTCCAAAATGCAAAATTAGTCTTCCTTCTGCATGAAAATTGCATTTGAAAATTGCAAACTTGAGGGGGGATATCCCCTCCTTGAAATTTTTGAGGAGGGGATCATCCCCCCTCTCCCCCTCTGGCGGAAACACTGCCTGATATGTGCGATAAAGTTGATGATATTGACGAGGGTTGTCATTCAGTAATCTCTTAATATGGCCCAGAATTCCCCTGCCAATGCTTCAGAAAAAACGTCCAAGCAATCATGGCATTCATCATTCAGGGGACCTACTCATCTGAAAGACACTGTGGTGACCTCAATGCCCTGATTAATACAGGCCCTGTATTGGCACATGCAAGTGGGTTCATGTGTGGGGGCAGTAAGCCGACATTGGTACACATATTGGTCATACCTTGTATGTATAACCACTGTCACATTATGGCTTATTTGCACTTAGTTTACCTGTATTGTGGGATCATTTGGGTGCAGATGATGTCACATAATGACACCAGCGAGGGTCGTGTCATGTCCCTTATTCTAGGATCAGGTGCATAATGAAAGAGCAGGTAACCGTGAATGAACATGTCCATAATTATGAACACATCAGTCCCATGGCGACGGATGGCATCCGCTCCGTGATGTGCTCCAGGTATTCAGGATCCGGTGATCCGACACCCAGATTCCTAGAGAATCCTGCCTCCATTGTGGAATGCAGAACAAACCTGATAAGAAAACAGCATTCATTTCAGATCAGCACGTTGCACCTGATCAAATGCTCCTTTGTCATTTGTGAAAATACATGTTTTATGAGTGGAAACGATTCCATTTGAAAGCGTTGGCAGACACTTATGGCACACGGTGTCACATCATCTGGTGCCCGTTGTTACACGCCTTACGGCACAATGCTCATCATATCATTCTGGCAGACACTGTGGCGTCACATCATCTGGGAGGCAGTGCGGCGTCACAAGACTCACATCACCTTGGAGGCACTGCGGCACATCGTTTGGTGCTGATTCTGGCAGGCACTGCAGCACCAGTGCCTGGCACCACCGTCATCCACAGGATTTTCAATCTGTTGTCATCCAATCAGGTGGATGACACAAAGAATTAGCTCTTTTTGGCCTGAAATCGTCAGGAAGAACTTGAAACTGGGGCAACATATCCCAGGTAAACCAGCAAATTAAGAACAGAGCATAATGTCCAAAGCGCACATTCCTGGCATACTCAGAAAGTGTGAGCTCCACAGGAGAGATGGATGCTGACCTGGTTAGCATACAACAAGCATGGATACATTAACGGTGATATGTGCATTTCATGTTAACCTTTTCATCGCTAAAGACAGGTGAAACGGATGCAGAGAAACATGGTGAAGGTACTGCTCCATGTGAGGGTTTTCTCTCGAGTGTTGGCTCTCTATGGGTGACTCAACCATTGAAAGCTATGGGCAGTTGTTTTTGTCATTGGTCTCAGCATAAACTGCAGGAAACCAGCAATGGTGACTTGCCCATTGAGAGCCAACTCACATGAAGAACTCGCATCTGGAGCAGCACCTGGACACTTTGACGAGGGACACCATCTGTTTCAAATGTGGGCACAAAAAGTCATTTCTGGACACTGTCCAAATAGATATCCATTGTTACCTGCATTCATCAGAACGTGCCCGAGTTCCTAAGTAACAGAAAATGGCCATGTCCTATTTGAATTGCAGACCCACACCAGATGGGCCTAGCAATGGCTTGTTATGGGCCTAGCAATGGCTTGTTATGGGCCTAGCAATGGCTTGTTATTATACGAGTCACAGCTGTGGAGGATATAAAATAAAATAGCTTCGTGCTCTCTTCCTCCTCCTAACCTTTCATTGTTACATTACACCGTTTATGATCGCCTAATTATGACGTTTTAAATGTTTTGCTATGGTGAGTGACACAAATACAATGCACGAATAATTGGTATAAACCAATTTTCATGACTCAATAATTATGATGATGGTGCAGAGCTTGTAAATGCTGTAGCCTTCTGATCAGAGCCAACTAGGCCCTGGCCTAGGTATCAAAATCATAAAGAATGGCTTTGGTGTTGGCTTGATTCCCAGACTGACGCATTCTTTATGTGATAATATAAGGGGGTGGCCCTCTGCAGAAGTGTATATTTTCTCCTGGGGTTTTGAAAAGTTACCCCTAAACATCACCTAAGGTGAAAATGTCACAGATACATGTAACTGCCTGATGTTGTTTGGTGCCAAATAAGTTGAGTGACCTCTTTGACCTTGACGACTCCTTGCCTGTTCCCANGAAGAACTTGAAACTGGGGCAGCATATCCCAGGTAAACCAGCAAATTGAGAACAGAGCATAATGTCCAAAGCGCACATTCCTGGCATACTCAGAAAGTGTGAGCTCCACAGGAGAGATGGATGCTGACCTGGTTAGCATACAACAAGCATGGATACATTAACGGTGATATGTGCATTTCATGTTAACCTTCTCATCGCTAGAGACAGGTGAAACGGATGCAGAGATACATGGTGAAGGTACTGCTCCATGTGAGGGTTTTCTCCTGGGTGTTGGCTCTCTATGGGTGACTCAACCATAGAAAGCTATGGGCAGTCGTTTTTGTCATTGGTCTCAGCATAAACTGCAGGAAACCAGCAATGGTGACTTGCCCATTGAGAGCCAACTCACATCTGGAGCAGCACCTGGACACTTTGACGAGGGACACCATCTGTTTCAAATGTGGGCATAAAAAGTCATTTCTGGACACTGTCCAAATAGATATCCATTGTTACCTGCATTCATCAGAACGTGCCCGAGTTCCTAAGTAACAGAAAATGGCCATGTCCTATTTGAACTGCAGACCCACAACAGATGGGCCTAGCAATGGCTTGTTATTATACGAGTCACAGCTGTGGAGGATATAAAATAAAATAGCTTCGCGCTCTCTTCCTCCTCCTAACCTTTCATTGTTACATTACACCGTTTATGATCGCCTAATTATGACGTTTTAAATGTTTTGCTATGGTGAGTGACACAAATACAATGCACGAATAATTGGTATAAACCAATTTTCATGACTCAATAATTATGATGATGGTGCAGAGCTTGTAAATGCTGTAGCCTTCTGATCAGAGCCAACTAGGCCCTGGCCTAGGTATCAAAATCATAAAGAATGGCTTTGGTGTTGGCTTGATTCCCAGACTGACGCATTCTTTATGTGATAATATAAGGGGGTGGCCCTCTGCAGAAGTGTATATTTTCTCCTGGGGTTTTGAAAAGTTACCCCTAAACATCACCTAAGGTGAAAATGTCACAGATACATGTAACTGCCTGATGTTGTTTGGTGCCAAATAAGTTGAGTGACCTCTTTGACCTTGACGACTCCTTGCCTGTTCCCTTGGTTCATGTTTGGTCTGTTTTGACATGGCCGACAAGACAACACGACCCTTATGTTGACATAGAAATATGTAGTGACTTATTAGCCTCTGTGCGGGTTGATTGTTGACTTGATAATAACTGATGGAATGATAAACATCACTGGATGATGTGGTCCAATAATGCTACAAATTAGAAATAAACGTGATAGATCCATCACTGTGGAATGTCTGGTGTCAGTTCTAATGGCGTGTATGCCATGAATGCTCTATGAATGCAGACAGTTCATTAACCCTGCGTGTTCAGGATCCTTGAAGTGTGGAGAGAGAATAGCGTTGGTCACCTCCAAGCGGGGCTCATTGCAGGCTTTGAAGAGGGTCGCCTACGCCGCCTGTTATGTTTACGTTGTGAAATATTTTGTGTTTTCAGTTTGAATTAGAAATCCAGAAAGTTCACGAATCCCACGAGTCACTAGTCAGGTCATCTCAGAAACGTGAGTCCCTCGAAAAAACAATGAGAACGAAACTAGAAAATGAATGTAAAAAGCTGAAGGAGGTTAACAAAGATCTAAAAGGTACGTACGGCACATCAAAGGCCTTCTAGTAAACAAGTTGTCACCACCTTGATAACAGTTAGAACGTTTTCGAGTTGTTTAGGTATGCACATTCTTTGGGCATTTTCTGATCAGCAGAGCATACGTTGGANCCCCCCCCCCCCCCCATGAATATGATTAGACCTCGTATCTGGTCACTCGTCTTACTCCTGTCTTGACCTTTGACCTTCAGACCAGCTTGAAAAAGCCCTCTCACAGCCTCTGACATGTAACGGTGGAATCGAGGACTCAGATCTGAGAAAAGAAGTCTCCAAAAAAGATGCCATAATCGCTAAACTTATTGCACAAAGTAAGTATTTGCGGCTGGATGATGGGTACCTGACCACAGGGTGAAGGGTACAAATCAAGCAGGGGCCTACCCTCCGTGCTGTTTGGACAAGGTGATGGGTGAACCCATGACATCAAAGCGTTGAGCACTCTCCCTCAGCGCTACACCTCTGCTGCACCCATGTTAGAACATGATCAATCCATCCTTCATCAAGGTATTCACCATTGAAATAATGACTTCAAAGGAACCTATTTCTTCCGTGGAATTTCCTCCCCGTCTGAAATTATCTTGGAATGTTCCGTGATCTCCAAGACCTACAGCAATTGAATGCGAACTATCTCTTGTCGATTCCAAGCTAAGTTGACTGGAATCATATCCTGTATTCTTTGTAATGAGGCAGTAATCAACATGGTTGAAACGCGCTGAGCGGTGACGTGTAGATTGCATGTAGAGTGGCATGCAGTATTTCACCATGTTCATATGACGTGCCATGCTGAGGTGATCGGTGGTGGTTCTTGGCGCTCATTCGTTTGTCACCGTTTCTGCACAATGAGGAGGGAGCGGGCACAAAGAACCACTAATGGTGATGATGATGTGGGTTCAGCAGCCCTGTTTTATGCCCCTTGGACGAAATCCATTCTGTGCTGCAGCTAATGGAAGGCCAGGGAACATTTCCACCCCAATCTATGAAAAACATGTTTCTGCAGGCAAGGTGTGGTATTTGCCCCTCCTCCAGGGGCTCTTGCCACCATCACCAAATTCTCGCCTGTCATTCACCTCATGAAATGTAAGATCTCAAAGCCCATTCCCTCCAGTGCCATGCTAGTTGTGCATTTCCGTGAAAATCATCCCAAATGACTGCATGGAATTTACAAATCCTACTCAGTTCATTTGAGTAGATGCTACTGGTTGTGAACACTCAATCCTCCTTGAACTAAAGTATTCAGTATTTTCAGGTGAAACTTAGTAGTGCCATCTGCCAAGGTGGATCAGTCAATCCATTCATGTATCATGTTCAGGGTGTAAACACAAGCAACAATCCCATGCTGCTACCTGGTGGTAGAACTTACAACTGAAACTCTCAACTCGCTTCTATGTCACTTACCTGTGCCTCTGGTTCGATCTTTAGTAACCTCCATGCTTCTGCTACAACTTTTTCGCTTATTTTTATTTTCAGACAAAGAATTGGTATCGGGAAAAGAGCGTCTGGAGATAGAACTCTCCGCGCAGCGCTCGACGTTACAGGAACAAAGAACGCATATTGATGTTCTTGACAATGCACTCACCAACGCACAGGCCAATGTGGTCCGTTTGGAAGATGAGGTAGGGGTTTAAAACTGTCTGCTGTACATATTGGAAGAAATAACCGCCAATCACATCTTCGTTTTGTTTACATTTCAAACCCTGATCTGTCGAGGGATGTCAGTCGTTTAGGTTAAGTCATGGTTGAGCCTCTTTGTCTCTTTGTCTTACAAGAAGTGTTCTAGAGTCAGAATGAGGGAAGGTCAGTTTTGAACTGCCCCATATGAAAGACGCTGCTCGACATGAGTTTTCTTGGCGAGTTCACTCACTATGGGGAACACAGCCATAGAAAACTAGCTCCTGTAGGGTCCCTTCAAGTGGAGCAGTTCCTTAATGTTTAATGTTTTTTTCAGTGTCGCAAGAAAGATATGTACGTAGAACGAGTGGAGCATCTACAGAAATCTTTAGCTTCGTTACAACGTGTGTGCGACAATCGGGAACAGCTTCAGGAGAAACTAACATCCAAGTTGCATCACGAGATCCACACTTTAAGAGCACAAAATGTAAGAATATTCATGCCAAGGATTTCTGCTGTTCAGTGTTTCAGTGCACAGGTCCCCCTCTTCATATGGAGTTTCCCCCATTGTATTCAGACCCACACAGAGCTGGCTGTTGGATATAATTGAGTTCCATTCAACAGTCAGGCCTTGACCAGCAGTGAATGTGATCACATTTCCCCTCCATTCAAAACAAATCCCTCGTGGCCCAAACTGTAAAATATGTATAATATGTTGTTGATATTCTGAGGAAGAATGCCAGTGTGAGGGTTTGATGGGTGTTTTACCTTTGTAGCTAACCTGTCAGAATAAAAACCCTGCAGGGTGCATTCTTCGTGCTTGTAGAATCACCTGTGAAGGCTGATTATGATAACACAAAAAGTTGATGATTTACGTCATTCTGTAATGGAACTACAGCTTATTCCTCAATAGGTGTCACTAGAGTAGTGGCTAATATTATTGAAATGAAAATGACATCAAGGTCCTGATCAATTTTCTACACAAAAGGCATCCATTTAATAGGACCTGGGTATGGTGTGCTGCCCTCTATTGTTGTTATGAGCCACTACTTTGCTCGATTACCGGTATGTTGAGTACAAGAACTTGGGGGGGGTCACTGGGTAGCCCTCCAAGTCATCTTCCTTTCAATAAACATGGGTGGAGTTTTGCACCACAGAAAAAATGAGGTTTTGTAAGGGTCTCTTTCCTTCCACCTCTAAGACCACACCCTCCCCGAACCTGCCGCTCCTGACCAAAACAAGATGAAATCTCATCCATTCCTCTCAGACATATTAAGCGCCACATTTTTTCCAACCTTGCCCCCGGGTATGTTATTGTGTATGTAACAGAATGTGAAACATATGCCTGAAAATTCCTTGGGACAGGGTTACCTAAGGATATTTCACTTGTTTATATAACAGGCAAACTATTTTTCGTTGAATGAAGACCGTTGAATGCTGGGGGAGATATGTGGATTCTTTTAGCTGACTGTTCTTCTCACATTACAGGCCAAATATTTCTAACGTTTTCTGTAACGATTTTGTGCCATAAACCAATGATATCAACCTCGGAGATAAACGCAACTCTGTGAGTTTGATTTTTTTCTGATTTCTCTCTCCAATTTTTCCCACCCTGTGTGTGTGTGTTTGGGTTTCTTGAAGGAGTTGAGGACATGGAGAGTGCTAGCCAGTGTAGAGATGCATCGTTTTCAGGACATTCTTGTTCTTTTTGGGCTCCAGCGGTGTTGAGGTAGGGCAGATTGCTAAGGATTCGTGTTTCCTGTGATGAGGGGTCCAGGTATTCTCTTAGGTCTCCAAACACGGGTGTGTCGGGTCTGTTGTCCAGTGGTTCAGGTCGTGTTTGCCTGTGACTTCCCCACTGAGCTTCACCTAATGCATTATACAGTCCATGTATTCTACCATTACCAGTGTTCATTTCTCGGCCAGCATGTACGGCGTATTTCAGTTCACAATGTAATGAACATGTAGGTGGTGATAAATAGTGTCTTAGAATCTAATTGCCGCTTCTTTTGTGATAGACGCGCTATAAAAAGACAAGAAAAAAGGAGATGTTTTTTAAAAACTGTAGAAACGTCCTGTATCTGCCAGCCATGACCTCCTACCTTTGACCTTTGCTCTGGAATCTCGGGCACATGTCAAGTCATGAGTGTTAAAGGTACATCTCCTTGTCAATCCCATAACTGTCTGTCAGCCATCAGATAATGGTCATAAACTAACTCAAGATTAGAATGACGGGCCGTTCCACAGCTCCCCCTCCCTCCACCTCCCCCTACCTCCCATTCATGGATAATATACCCTACATAGTGTGTCTGATGTTCGATAACTGAACAGTCCAGGGCCAGAATTCTATCAATCATTATCTTGGTAGAATTTCTCCTTTAAAAGCCGAGTAGCTCTTTAAGTGTCAAAAACAATTGAGTATTGATGACTCAATCACATCCTTGTAGTGGCCTTATTAGGAGTCATGACTTCGTACCATATGAAGTTTACTGGTACTATAGAAATAAACAGTTTGTGGGGCGCTAGATTATCAGGGGAGCTTTTCTCAACAATTTGTTGGTGTCCTGTTGGGTCTTATGGGGTTAATAACCTTAGTTTTCCCATGATCATGGAATGGAATGCAAAGCTTGGTAAGACTACAATAATCCCACGGGACCATATCAGGTCAATTACAAACACATACTACTCAATTTGACAATGGGGATTATGTGACCCAAAAAATGTGGTGGTAGGCCTGTGTATTCTGCATATTTTTGTAAGGGCCTCAACAATTCGACGTGCCGTCTCTTATGTGAATAAAACTACTTCCTAGGCATATGGAAGGAGAGCATAATGCCCGCTGTACACAATCAAATTTTTCATCCAATTTTCTGAATATGCTCAATAAAGGCCTACATGCGGGTTTATACACTGAAGCCCCAATAGGCCCGGAATCTGAAACCTCTCTATATGGCAAAAACACCTCGCCATTGAGATCTGGAACACACTATAGGGCCTATCAGTGCAAGTAGGCCTACATAATTAGTAAAAACCAATTGTGTACACCATACTTGAAAACACTGCACCAGTTGGCATGTCACCGTTTTTTTCTCATTATGGTATTTTTCATCCGTGAATATGTTGCTGATGTATTGTTTTTGGATATTTGATACAATGTTCAATGGTTTATTTCAACTGTTTGTGTGTCACGAGGAGAGAGAGACAGGTCACCATTCTGGTGAAGGACTCGGCCAATGATGGTAAGGAATTAGGACCTTGTCGGTATATGTCGTATTCATTCATTGTTCAATTATCTGAGGAATTCATTCATTGTGTTTCTGAATCTTACAACTGGTGATCATCAACGTGATTTCACTCTCACGTTAGAACCAGTATTCTTGATCTCACGGAATGGAGGAACCTGCAAGCTGTCGCCACTTGGAGGCGCTCTGAGCGGTTGTACCTCTCTGTTTTCAAGGTTTGTCCTTGTGCACTGCGCAGCAGCAGGCATGGATCGGGGGGGGGGGGGCAAAGCCAGCCCGTGCCCCCTTTATACCTGAATCCTAGTATCCACCCCTGCTGCGCCGAGGATGCGGTGACACAATGTAATAGGTATTGCTTTGCATTGTGGTGGACTTTTCTTTGTCTCCGTCTGGGAAACATTTGAGCTTCGTATGACAAACAATGAGGCGATCATTGTCTCCTGTTGATTGGTACCAACCCAAGCTGTCTTGATACCATCCTCCCACAGCAGGGCTTTGGTCTCGCTCCTCTTCATACACTCGCACGTGGATGAAGAGGAGCGAGGTAAAAACCCCTGCTGTGGGAGGATGGATACCAGCTCTCACATTCCATCGGCATGTTGATGTCACCATGGAGTAATCACACGTTGTTGACATTGTCAATGTTTGATCATGGATGCCACTGTCATTGTCCACGTCAGACCCTGGTCAGAATCCCAACGCTGGAATGTCTTCTGTTTTCACTGTTTATCTTCTAAAAAATCAGGATTTGGGTTTGAAATGAGAAGAATTTTGGTAAGGGTCGATCCAGAGTGGTGGTTATTGTCTTCTATTACAGGGGTTGGATAACTCAGTGAAAATGACCCCCTGAACCAGCTGTTGTGGTCACATTCCTTTCGGTTGTTAGTGTCACCTTGGTGTCACGAGGACAGAGGTCAGAGGTCGTTGCTCATTGTTGACAAATCCTCATCCTCATTATGTGTCATATGTTGGTATGTCAGGTTGGGTTGTCCATCCCTCACACTCCTTCCTCAAATATGTCACGTACGGAGCATCAGTCACGTATGGAGCATATTCTGAGAAGTATACTTGAGGATTTCTTGTGAAGGCCAACTTTGTAAGTTTGTCGACACATTCCAATGGTCCTGTCGCCTGATTCAGAGGATCCAGTCAGAACAGGTATCATCTGAACCAAATGACTCCATGTCTCTCCTTGAAGGCCTTGTTGACTTGCACTTTATATTCCCTCAGGTATTGTCATCAGATTTTATCCTCGAATCAGGAAAACTGGATTAGACGATTTTGTAGTCGTTATTTGACCTCATTCAGGGTTTGACTCGAATCTATGATTCATAATGAGGGCCCTAATCCACCACCTCAATAGGTGTCATTAGTGGTTAAAACTATTGAAATGAAAGTGACATCCTGGTCCTAGTCAATTTCCCACACAAAAGGCATCCATTTTATAAGGATGGGATTCGACTCTATAATGGTTATGATCCCCGTTCCCCTGGCGATCAGGGCATTTAAGTTTTATCCCAGCTGAGAAAATGTTTTGATTCGTGTTATCTTTGAATGTCATTGGATCCTTGGAGTCTGGCGTTGTTGAAAATCAAGAAGAGAATCAAGGTCGGCAGGAAGAGAAAACACCTGCATTGATGGCATACCTGAGCAGAAGAATTATTAAACATCGGTCAGAGAGAATGTGTGGAATGAGGGATACTGATATGGCTGAGGGCAGGAATGTTCCCAGACACGTTGACCCTTAACTTGTTTTGTAAGCCAAGTCGTACACTGAATATTCAGCTGAGACTGAAAGTTCTCACCTCTACTCAAAAATGGTCAGTTGAGTTTGAGGCCCTTGGGTGCAAGTGTAGCCTAGTCGTAACTTGTTTACTGTAGCACATTGAAAGATTGTCTGTTTGCTCTTGTTGATACATGTATTTCATTTTGGATGAAGAAAGAGTTGACCGGTACAAAAGCCGGTAGGCCCACAAATGATAGGCCTACAAAAATATTATGCCTAATAGTGCTGTGTCTTGTCGTGCTCATTTCTCATTTAGGAACCAGTCTTTCAGGGGGAAAAGTTTCTGAGCATTTATCCAGATTGGACCTCTTTGTGAGTTGATACAATGTAGGGCCTATATCTTATGTTGGTTGTGTTCTATCTTGCAGGTAACTGAACATTAAGATGCATCAAGATGCAGTATCACAGAGACCCCCCACCCTACCCCGGACACCTCAAACAACAGCAGCTATACCAACCTGGTGAGTTTTTAACCCTTTCGTTATGTGGGACACGGTCACCGGGTCATCCAAACCCCCACGAAATTTACGTGGGACCCAGTCACCGGGTCATCCAAACCCCCACGAAATTTACGTGGGACCCAGTCACCGGGTCCTGTATAATGGCAGATGTTTAAGTTAGAAGATTTTTGTTAAAACAGTTTTGGGATAAAACAGTTTTGAAAATATGGGCCTCCGTAAGCTGGTGACCATACATGCCAATAGCCAAAGGGTTAATGCGAGTTGTACCTCCTGGCGATCACAAATGTTAGGCCTACTATTGGTATAAACCATTCTCAATGAGTTTGGAGATCAAGTTTTTAGGCAGCCATTTATTTGCCGTCTTTGACCAGAAAAAGTAAGATTGTTCTTATTAAGAACAATCTTATTTTTTCTGGTCAAAGACGGCAAAATTGAGGTTGAGGTTATTTTCGAAAACAATTCTGACGTCGTGACCCAAGGTCAGAATCGGAGGCACATGGTTACAACCACCAGCTCGGAAATGTCAACTTCCTCAACTCTTGTTTGCGAAATCACCGGAAACTGGTGTTTTGTAGCCTAGGAACGGTTCAATTGTTAATTAATTTCGAAAATCGAGTCCACTTAAAAACAAGACATACAGAAACAACTGATATGGGGAAAAACATCGACTTTTTAGGGGGTCGTTTTTACATTAATCACGATTAATCATAGATTATGTATTTCATATTGGTGACAGAAGTTTTTGCCGTTTGACTTGGGTGAATCTTTGAGATTGTGCAGGCATAGATCTGACCTCATTATGATAACCATTTCTGGCGATGATTATGAACATTATTTTATGACATGAAAAACATTGAGGGTTGTCAGAATGGTAGAGTGGAAACAGGATGCCTGTCACCTGAGATGTAGTGGATACAAGTCCTGTTCACAGTGGTGTAGTGGAAACAGCGATGCCCGTCACCTCTCACATACATGGGTCCAAGTCCTGTTCAGAGTGGTGGAGATCGATCCCTGTCATGTGAAGGTTGTGGGTTCAAGACCCAATCAAAAACGTTTCTCAGATTTTGATGTTTTTCTCACCATTTCAGGATTTCGCCAGAGTTACTCTGGTAGTGAAGCAAGCACTGATGTGTCCATGTCCTCAACTGAAAATCTAAGTCTACAAGCACGTCAAGACCCCCAAGGTGAAGAAACGAATCAGCTATCACATCAACTGGAATATGTTCAACTTGACAGCAACAGCATCCTGGCACGTTTGGGTATGCCTGCTGTCGAGGTCAAGTCGCCAAATTCAGGAACGTTCTACGTCACGGGCAGTATGCAGCAGCCGAATGTCATGAAGTCGTACATTTTAAACAATCAACAAAACTCACCCACCCCGGTGCGTTCGCATCAATTTCTGGATGCGCCCTCTTTTTGTGCTAGTCAGAAACTTGCTCATCTTTACAAGTGTGTAGAAAAGAATCAGGGTCAGCAGCAGCAGAATCAAAACTTAGTTCAACCGAACTATCATAACGATCAACAGTTGGTAACCAACGGTTACAATAACTGCTCGTTACCGGCGACAACGTCGTGTATAACCACTGTCCCGGATTTCTCATATTTACCGCCTCCGCCGGAATATCCTGGACATAAACAGTTAACGTCAGAACAAGTGGACCGGTTACGACGGTCCTATGAACTCTTGTATGGGGAAAAGAGCCAGAATTCATCCACGTCCTCAACACGGTCTCAGCCAGATTTAACGCGAGTCTCGGAAGGTCAAGGTCACGCCATCAAATTGGTCAACATTGGACAAAGTGAGGAGGATACGAGCTTCGATGAGAAGGAATTGGATCAGTCCAAAGGGTGAGTGCAGCTGACGGCATCTTCCCACCAGGGTTTCCGCCAGAAAAAAAGAGGGTACGGACCCAAAAAAAAATTTTGAAATTTTTTGAAAAAAATTTTTTTTGAAAAAAAATGTTTTTTGAAAAAAAAATTTTAAAAATTTTTAAAAGGTTTTAAACGATGTTGCCATTTTAGGCTTTTGAAGCATAAAATCCCCGCGCCGGTCATGCCGGTTGCTTGGTTTCGTCCGGCATGTCATGGAAAAATGGTTAGCCAACGTTTTTGAGGGTACGGATCTGTACCCTGGAAAAATTTAAGGGTACGGAATTTTACCCTCTGGCGGAAACCCTGGCACGATAATGTTCTAATGAGGAATCTGCAGAACTAATGCTACTGGGAGGCGCTGTGAGCGGTTGTACCTTTTTTTCGATGTTTCGTTCCTGTGTTCCACTGCGTCAAGGACAAATTGATGCGACATCATTGCGTTGCTTTGCTCTATTTTCGACGTGCTCGCTACAACCACCCGCAGCGCCGACCTGTCGGGATAAGAAGCCATGTGGGTTCCTTATTTGACAAAATTTGTGGAACTGTTTGGTCGAACACCCTTTTATCATGAGCTTTATAGATGCCTTTCTTTCGATTTCAGAACCTCAACAAACACAAGCACAAGTACAATAAGCAAGAAACCTCCCTCCAATATTGACCACGTCTTCGTGGCCGCCAGGGCGTCACAACTTGTGGAACGATTGTCAGATGAAAACAAAGCATTACGGGAAGAACTTGATGGATATTATAAGAAGGTCTCAAAGTTACAAAAGGTAGGGGAACGTGTGTGCTGCCTCTATTGCATGCAGAATGGCTCTACTGGGAATTGAACCCACAGCATCCAGAGGTGAGTGGTGCATCTGGTGTCACTGCACCACTGGGGATGCTCTCCACACTCCTGCAGTTTAGGGCAAGCAAATTTTGCTGCCTTGCCGCCACAGGTCATTGATGAAAACCTCTTTGGCGTATTCCCAATAAGTGTGAGTTATGGCAGGGAATCCCATTAAAATTGGAGTATCATTTTGATATCGCTTGAGTCCTATCTTGTCTCTTCACCTAAAGTCATCAGTCACATTCTTGACTTGTCACTGAGGAATTTATAAGAACACTTGACCTGGAGTCCCTGAAAAAGGCCACGTCTTTGTATCAAAATTAGCCGGAATGTAGCGACTGTTAGGTGACCCATGTCGTATTGTCTTGAAGATGGAGGAGACGTCCCAAGGGTTGTCCACCTGGTATGTGTGATAAAGTTGATGCTATTGACGAGGGTTGTCATTCAGTAATCTCTTGATATGGCCCAGAATTCCCTTCCCAATTGTACACGATGCTTCATTCAGAAAAAACGTCCAAACAATCATGGCATTCATCATTCAGGGGACCTGCTCATCTGAAAGACCCTGTGGTGACCTCAATGCCCTGATTAATACAGGCCCTGTATTGGCACATGCAAGTGGGTTCATGTGTGGGGGTAGTAAGCCGACTTTGGTACACATATTGGTCATACCTTGTAATGTTGTCTAACCACATCATGGCTTTCTTAGTTAAATGGGTTTGCACTTAGTTTACCTGTATTGTGGGATCAGTTGGGTGCAGATGATGTCACATGATAGGGAGGTTAAGATTAGCGACTTATCACAGATCCTTACACATATACAGATAGAATTCTGCACGAGGACAAATTTTGTGTACATTTCGATCCGTATACATATAAGGATCCGTGATAAGTCGCTGATTTCAACCTTCCTAATGTCGCCAGCGAGGGTCATGTCATGTCCCTTATTCTAGGATCAGGTGCATAATGAAAGAGCAGGAAACCGTGAATGAACATGTCCATAATTATGAACACATCAGTCCCATGGCGACGGATGGCATCCAGTCCGTGATGTGCTCCAGGTATTCAGGATCCGGTGATCCGACACCCAGATTCCTCGAGAATCCTGCCTCCAGTGTGGAATGCAGAACAAACCTGATAAGAAAACAGCATTCATTTCAGATCGGCACGTTGCACCTGATCAAATGCTCCTTTGTCATTTGTGGAAGTGCATGTTTTGTGGGTGGAAATGATTCCGTTGTGAGAGCATTGGCAGACACTTACCAGTGTTCTCCAACTTCTGAGACAATTGGTGTGGCGGTATCCGAAAATTTTTGCGTAGGTGGGCTGAGATGCGATTTCCTGCGTTCTGATGATGCAAAGACTGCATGTAACAGGTTCCTGCAACCCCTCATTTGAAATGGGAACGGTCCCAAACCAGACACAACAAAGCCACGTGGTCAGCCTCCAGTCAAAACAAGAGCACACGGTCAGGCCGTAGTACTGCTCAGGTGCAGTAGTTTTGGTCATGGCACCCTGCATGGTTCACGCAGTGACTTAGGACTGAAATGAAGGATAGGGCCATCTTCCTCCCTTCCTTTGTGAAGAAGAGCCAGGCATCATCTTCTGCAACATCAGCTGTCACTGTAGTTTGAACAAAATAAATTTCCTGGTGAATCCTAAACAGTGCCAGCAACGTTTCTTGTTCATCCAATGAAATTAGAAAGGGGTGTGAGAATCAGAAGTTTTCAACTGAGAGACAGACGTCAATCAACCTGTAACTTAGGCCCCTGACTCCTGATTGGCTATTGCCATAGCTACCTGTGTCTGGCCGAGTGTCAATCAAACATGATGTTTGAATGACATTTGNCAATTTTCATGACTCAATAATTATGATGATGGTGCAGAGCTTGTAAATGCTGTAGCCTTCTGATCAGAGCCAACTAGGCCCTGGCCTAGGTATCAAAATCATAAAGAATGGCTATGGTGTTGGCTTGATTCCCAGACTGACGCATTCTTTATGTGATAATATAAGGGGGTGGCCCTCTGCAGAAGTGTATATTTTCTCCTGGGGTTTTGAAAAGTTACCCCTAAACATCACCTAAGGTGAAAATGTCACAGATACATGTAACTGCCTGATGTTGTTTGGTGCCAAATAAGTTGAGTGACCTCTTTGACCTTGACGACTCCTTGCCTGTTCCCAACAAAACCTTGGTTCATGTTTGGTCTGTTTTGACATGGCCGACAAGACAACACGACCCTTATGTTGACATAGAAATATGTGGTGACTTATTAGCCTCTGTGCGGGTTGATTGTTGACTTGATAATAACTGATGGAATGATGATGTGGTCCAATAATGCTACAAATTAGAAATAAACGTGATAGATCCATCACTGTGGAATGTCTGGTGTCAGTTCTAATGGCGTGTATGCCATGAATGCTCTATGAATGCAGACAGTTCATTAACCCTGCGTGTTCAGGATCCTGGAAGTGTGGAGAGAGAATAGCGTTGGTCACCTCCAAGCGGGGCTCATTGCAGGCTTTGAAGAGGGTCGCCTACGCCGCCTGTTATGTTTACGTTGTGAAATATTTTGTGTTTTCAGTTTGAATTAGAAATCCAGAAAGTTCACGAATCGCACGAGTCGCTAGTCAGGTCGTCTCAGAAACGTGAGTCCCTCGAAAAAACAATGAGAACGAAACTAGAAAATGAATGTAAAAAGCTGAAGGAGGTTAACAAAGATCTAAAAGGTACGTACGGCACATCAAAGGCCTTCTAGTAAACAAGTTGTCACCACCTTGATAACAGTTAGAACGTTTTCGAGTTGTTTAGGTATGCACATTCTTTGGGCATTTTCTGATCAGCAGAGCATACGTTGGATATTTGATAAAGTAAACATTTCAAAATCCCCCCCCCCATGAATATGATTAGTCCTCGTATCTGATCACTCATCTCACTCCTGTCTTGACCTTTGACCTTCAGACCAGCTTGAAAAAGCCCTCTCACAGCCTCTGACGTGTAACGGTGGAATCGAGGACTCAGATCTGAGAAAAGAAGTCTCCAAAAAAGATGCCATAATTGCTAAACTTATTGCACAAAGTAAGTATTTGCGGCTGGATGATGGGTACCTGACCACAGGGTGAAGGGTACAAATCAAGCAGGGGCCTACCCTCCGTGCTGTTTGGACAAGGTGATGGGTGAACCCATGACATCAAAGCATTGAGCACTCTCCCTCAGCGCTACACCTCTGCTGCACCCATGGTAGAACATGATCAATCCATCCTTCATCAAGGTATTCACCATTGAAATAATGACTTCAAAGGAACCTATTTCTTCCGTGGAATTTCCTCCCCGTCTGAAATTATCTTGGAATGTTCCGTGATCTCCAAGACCTACAGCAATTGAATGCGAACTATCTGTTGTTGATTCCAGCCTAAGTTGACTGGAATTGTATCCTGTATTCTTTGTAATGAGGCTGTAATCAACATGGTTGAAATGCGCTGAGCGGTGACGTGTAGATTGCATGTAGAGTGGCACGCAGCATTTCACCATGTTGTATGATATGCCGTCCTGAAGTAACGAGTGGTTCTCGGCACTTGTTCCCTTCGTCCACCATATTTGCACGATGACGAAGGGAGCTGATTTGCATTTGTTGGGTCATCAGCCCTGTTATGTCCCTTGGAAAACATTCATACCGTCCTGCATGGAAGGCCAGGGAAAATTTCCATCCCGCTATCTATGCAAAACATGTTGTTTCTGCAGATTGCAGCCTGAAATTGGCAAGGTGTGATATTTGCCCTCCTAAAGGCCTCTTGCCACTATGACGAAATTCTTGTGTATCATTCACCTCATGGACTACAAAACGGCCATGCTGGTTGTGTATTTCCGTGAAAATCATCCCAAATGACTGCATGGAATTTACAAATCCTACTCAGTTCATTTGAGTAGATGCTACTGGTTGTGAACACTCAATCCTCCTTGAACTAAAGTATTCAGTATTTTCAGGTGAAACTTGGTAGTGCCATCTGCCAAGGTGGATCAGTCAATCCATTCATGTATCATGTTCAGGGTGTAAACACAAGCAACAATCCCATGCTGCTACCTGGTGGTAGAACTCAGAACTGAAACTCTCAACTTGCTCTCCTTCACTTACCCGTGCCTCTGGTTCGATCTTTGGTAACCTCCATGTTTCTGCTACAACTTTTTCGCTTATTTTTATTTTCAGACAAAGAATTGGTATCGGGAAAAGAGCGTCTGGAGATAGAACTCTCCGCGCAGCGCTCGACGCTACAGGAACAAAGAACGCATATTGATGTTCTTGACAATGCACTCACCAACGCACAGGCCAATGTGGTCCGTTTGGAAGATGAGGTAGGGGTTAAACTGTCTGCTGTACACATTGGAAGAAATAACCACCATTCACAGATCGTTTCGTTTACGATCCTAATTGTCATTGGTCAAGGCATATGCTGAAAGGAAACCCACAATGGCAAATTGCCATTGAGAGCCAATTCGGAGGCAAAAACCCCAAGTGGAGCAGCACCTTAATGTGTGATGGATTTTTTTCAGTGTCGCAAGAAAGATATGTACGTAGAACGAGTGGAGCATCTACAGAAATCTTTAGCTTCGTTACAACGTGTGTGCGACAATCGGGAACAGCTTCAGGAGAAACTAACATCCAAGTTGCATCACGAGATCCACACTTTAAGAGCACAAAATGTAAGAATATTCATGCCAAGGATTGCTGCTGTTTCAGTGCTCAGGTCCCCCTTTTCATATGGAGTTTCCCCCATTGTATTCAGGCCCAACCAGAGCTGGCTGTTGGGTATACTTGAGTTCCATTCAACAGTCAGGCCTTGAGCAGCAGTGAATGCAGAGATGCCAACCATTACGTTTTTGCCGTAATTTCTACGTTTTTTGCCGATTTTCCAGCTATTCTGGCCGTAATCCGAAAAATTACGGCAAAACGATTTTTTTAATCCAAAAAAAAATTTTACTTTAAACGTGTGGCTTGACGATGTGTGGAGATTGTTCATGCGGCGCATGAGAGACGTCCACCAGCCTTTTGAGAAACTAAACTGCGCAGATCGCTGGATTTTGTTTACTGCGCATCGTCTGGTTCATGAATGTGGAATGGCGGCGCCCATAAAAGCGCATGTGAAGCGCAATTTTGCTGGGAAATGTGGGAATATCTGCAGATTTTCTGATCGATTTCGGGCTTTGTTACATAGTCATCATGACTGCTGGACCGCCTGTCAAAAGTTTGAAGGCTGTGCAGAGGTATCAGCGGGAATATTCGGAAAAATATCCCGGTTTGGAGCAATCAAAGAAGGATGATTTTCATGTCTTTTGCACCGTGACCGTGTGTAACATGTGTAACGTTGACTACATCCACTGATTACTTGAAGCCTTCCTCAAATTACTTGAAATTGGGCTTTTTGGGGTGAAAAATTACTGGAAGAGTCAATTTGAGGTTGGCATCTCTGTGAATGTGATCACATTTCCCCTCCGTTCAAAACAAATCCATCGTGGCCCAAAATTGCTGTTAGTTCTGTGTGTGACTTTTCTTGTGTCATGACAGAAGTTTGTGGTGTATTCTATGGAGGCTTTCCATTTCCTGTCTTTCATCCCAGTCTACAAATGGTCTCATTTCCAGAAGTCTAAGTCAGGTGACCTTCCCAAGGAACAAAAAAGTTCAGAAGCGGAACCAACCGTCGACGATCTGAAACAGTTATTATCTGAGAAGGAGGAGAAAATCTTGACGCTTGAATCAGACGTCATCACGTGGGAACAGCGATATTTAGAAGAGCACGCTCTACGCCAGCTTGCATTTGACGCAGCATCCCAACCAAGGTACGGTTTGGGTACACAAGTAAATAGGTGGTGGGTGGTGGGGGCTTTTCGTGTGAAACATGCCTTCATGAATTCATTTTGTTGAGCAGTTTTGGATCTGTCAGTTATGCACCTTTTAGATTATGCATTTATTTTCTGCATGGTGTTTCTTTTAATGCCTAGATACACCTCCAATATTATTGCACAATAGGCCTATGGGCCCCAAATAGAGTCATGTGCTTCTGGCATGATGGGTAGAAGAAACATTGGCAATGATATTGCCCATTTTGATCCTCATATTGTGCAATAATATTGCACGTGCATGGGCTGCTTTAGATGTTCGTAGGCATTAGTTGCTTGGAATGAATTCAGGAGCAATCTGCAGATTGGAAACTGAGCTGTTCGTGTGCATGAATGAGCATGTGTTGTACAAACTCCATCAGAAGTGCAACTTTTAAGAATGCACCCACAATGTTATGCTACTCCAGTGCTTCCCTCTGAATTTTAAACTTTATTCATAGATGAGAGTTTTCCGGGAATTCCCGGATTTTCGGGAGCAGTCGCTGGCCCCCCAAAAATCGGGCTTTTTCGATCTGGCTTCGTTCCGGCACCTGTGCTGTTCCACGTCCCGAACATACAACCACCAATGATCCTAGATTGGTTCCGTGATCCACCGCTATTTGATGATACCGTGATTGAGAGACCAATGCCAGTTTGCTCCCCTTCCCTACCAATTTCCTAAACCGTGTCCTGATTGGCGGACGATCTTGGCGGCGCTAGTATGCGCGAGAATTGTGCGCATTCGGCTATGTATGGCGGATGGTTCTTTTGTCATAATTGTATTGACCAGTGAATAATATCGTAATTGTCATCGCATGTCATGGCCTGTTCCAAGATAGTGGATCGAACGGCAGATTGGAACTATGACTTCTGGGGTCATAATTAATTTCCGGGAGTTTTTTGAAATGGCATTCTCATCTATGTATTATTGCTTGAGGAATTCTGTCATATCAGTGATATTCAGCTTGTCTCTCCAGTGTTAAAGTTGGACCGTCCTCCTGCCCAAGGCGACCTGTTTATGAGCTTTTTACTGCACATAGAAGTTTCTAACTTCTACCTAGAAGAGTTTTCAATTCTCTGCTCCTAGTTGTCTCATTCTGCATATAGCTTGTTTTCTGTTGATACTAGTGCTGCCATCACAAAATGTGTCACGAGAGGACACTAAAGATATCGGAGTAGATTTGAGTTTCTTTTTACTGACCTCTCCGTCTTCTCTGCACGTTTACTCTGTCGTAGCTTTGCCTGTCTTTGTTTCTAACTCTTCCCAGAATGCTCGGCATACTGCGTAGTGGTAGTGATAGTAATGACGGCCTACCCAGCCCTCGAGTCCCGTCACGTGATCTGCTGACGTGTATAAGCTTAGGCCACTGTTATTTCGCTTTTCTGGATACTTATACTTTCTGTTCTTGCTTAGCTGGCGCTTTTCGGCAACGTATAATATTACCATTTCTCTTCTAGCGCTAGCTCAACCAGCCCTTATCTCAGACCTTTCCTTTCAACCAGGCTCCATAAACTACGCTTACGTATCGCCGCCCTCTAGTCGCACATACAGTAATTAAACTCACTTGCCTTTTTCGTCAACTGTATCAGTTGGTAGTCGTATACTCTGCACTTTTTGGTTCACATCTCAACACGGACCATGATGCTTGATGTCAATATTAGAGTTGTACGGTACTACCATCACTGCCGGGGACCGACCACAAGGCCATTCAGGAGATCCTCAACATTGGCCATGGCAGGGTGTCCGCCAGGGAAAAAATGAGGGTACCGACCCAAAAAAATTTTTGAAAAAAAAAATTTTTTGAAAAATGTTTTTTTGAAAAATTTGAAAAAAAATTTTTTGAACAAATTTTTGTTTTTAAATTTTTTTTTGAAAAAAAAATTTTTTTTGAAAAACATTTTTTTTGAAAAAAAATTTTTTGAAAAAAATTTTTTTGGGTGATTTTTTAAAAGGTTTTAAATGATGTTTGGTGCCATTTTAGGCGTATTTTGAAGCATAAAATCCCCGCGCTGGTCATGCCGGTTGTTTGGGTACGGATCCGTACCCTGGAAAAATTTAAGGGTACGGAATTTTACCCATTTTACCCTCTGGCGGAAACCCTGCATGGTGGTTGACGTGTTCTCGCACCTTCAGGAAATGCTAAATGCCATAACCAAAGACTGAAATATTCACACCAAGTATGATGGTCTGGAAATCAACCTTAACGTTGCTCTTCTCACTTCGTTGCTTATCTTTAACTTAATTTCTTTGTCAAGAATCCGATGTTCATCTGTCAAACTGAGAGTGTTAAAAACGAACTCATCAGATAACATGTGTCACGAATGACTTGCCTCTTTCTGGGTGCAAACCCATAATTCATGGTCACGAACTTGTTCCGTATTTACAGAAGTCTGGTCTCCATAACTGGCGGAAACCCTCCATGGTGGTTGACGTGTTTTCGCACCTTCAGGAAATGCTAAATGCCATAACCAAAGACTGAAATATTCACACCAAGTATCATGGTCTGGAAATCAACCTTAACGTTGCTCTTCTCACTTCGTTGCTTATCTTTAACTTAATTTCTTTGTCAAGAATCCGATGTTCATCTGTCAAACTGAGAGTGTTAAAAACGAACTCATCAGATAACAAGTGTCACGAATGACTTGCCTCTTTCTGGGTGCAAACCCATAATTCATGGTCACGAACTTGTTCCGTATTTACAGAAGTCTGGTCTCCATATGTGCGATTGTGTGATGAATTAGTATACGTTTGTGTGAACAGTTCCAATATATAACCGTATATAAACACCCAAACAAACACATTATTTGGCAAAAACATGAATTATCTTGAAATAGGCCAAGGAAAATGCAAGAGCCTGGAGCGAGACACAAAAAACACATTATTGGTGGCCTTAGCATAAACACGTTGGTCAGGATCATTGAGGGGCTTGGGGGGAGAGGTCACGCGCGTTAATATTAATTGCAGTGATACTGATATCTACAGGGAGGCTAGGATCGCCGCGCTGGAGCAGAGTTCCGCCGAGAGTGAACGACTCATCGCCGAGGCCCGCATGGAAAAGATGAAGCATATTGAAGAAGTCTACCAGGCCCAACGCAAGGGCGCCGAGATGGAGACAAGGTACGCCATCTTTTGGTCATCCACAGTGCTATTCATTGCCAGTTGATTGCTGATGCTTAACTTTCAATGAGGACAACAACCCACTACCTCAGTAGATGTTACTAGTCGTTAAAATTCCCATTTCCATTTCAGATTAAAATCCCTCCAGGCTCAGCTCGCAGAAAAAGAGGCCATGATTCGAGTGCTACAGAAACACTCCTTCTCAAGTAGCAACAGTTCAATGACGATGTTTAACACACCTCTTCACTCCCCCCGCGCCTCGTTCACCACCCCCGTCAGCACGAGTACGTTGTTATCTAGTCATGGTAGTCAGAGTCATAATGACGTCACATCCACCAGCAAGGACCCCACGCTTGCCTTACACTCAAAATCAAGTAAGTATCTCCGCAGGTTTTACACCTAATATTATCTAGGTAGAATCACTGGCCTGTTTGATGACTTCCATATTTAACCTCAATAGTTGTTACTAGGCATTAAAATTCCCATTTCCATTTCAGATTAAAATCCCTCCAGGCTCAGCTCGCAGAAAAAGAGGCCATGATTCGAGTGCTACAGAAACACTCCTTCTCAAGTAGCAACAGTTCAATGACGATGTTTAACACACCTCTTCACTCACCCCGCCCCTCGTTCACCACCCCCGTCAGCACGAGTACGTTGTTATCTAGTCATGGTAGTCAGAGTCATAATGACGTCACATCCACCAGCAAGGACCCCACGCTTGCCTTACACTCAAAATCAAGTGAGTATCCCCGCCGCAGGTATTACACCTAATATTGTCTTGGTATAATCACTGGCCTGTTTGATGACTTCCATATTTAGACATTGGCCTTGTTAACCTTCCCTGTCAAGACAACTGAATATGTTTTCTGAAACATAACCAAAGATAACACCCAAAATTTTTCTTCTCCCATTTCAGATAGTGCCGGTGAAGTTGAAAAACGCAATTTCAGACCTAGTCACGCACATGATAATGTTTCATTGCAACAGGTACGTCCCAAACCGCAGAGAATTTGAGGAGCGCCCTCTATTATCCAGTGTTGGTGTTCCAAACTTCATGATCCAACAGTCGTCCTCATATCGATGACTTCCTCCTTTGTCAAATCTTGACCCTAAATTCCGTGACCTATCATCCTCAAAGTTCGTGAATTACAAAATTCTTTCTCATTCCCCATACTTACCTTTGCAAGTATCTTATGTGATGATCTACAGACCAATTCCTACCCTGGCCTGTCTTCCCAATATGTGTCTGCAGACTATTGATCCTGACTTCATATTCTTCTCCTTCCAGCTGCTCTTTGAGAGGAAGTTTGAGACCGACAAGGTATCAACATGTCTGTGGCAGGTCTAACGAGGTCAACTCCCGACACATCGCACGTAACCATGACGACATCATCCCAATGGCAGCTTCAACCAAACAAATTCTCCTGAATAAAGTGTTCTCGTACTTTGCTTTGCCTTTCTCACTGATGTGTTTCTGTTTCGAGAGCTTCATCGCTCTCCTCTCTCCTGAGCATCTCAATTCAACTAAATTTTCAGACTTTTCTTCCAGTCTTCCCGCATGTTTTATATATGGCTTGATAATGATAGAAATACTCAGATATACTCACTAAATGACACACAAATTGTGGAGCCCTAACTGCTCTTAGAGAAGGCTAAAGTTCTAGTTGTTAGTTACCGTTCCACGACTTTGGTTTGTCAGATGCACCCCGTACGTTTGTGGCATTTTAGCCTTCTGTCACGTAACTTACTTTTGGTGCTAAATCCTGTGTGTCCTGTGCTTCATTTGCATAATATGCCCATTCTTGCCTTCCCAGTGTCCTTGATTCTACATAAGATTTGCATTTTAATGAAGATTCAGGTTCAAGCCTTCCACGAGATGCTCAGGATTTCTTCCCTTTCTGATATTTTCTGAAACATTTCTTAAGCTTATTTCAGCCCCTTTATTTGTGAAATCTGCTTTGGAAAAGTTTCACATCTTTTTTCTGACTGTTGACTTTTTCCAAGCTCACTCCTGGAGGAGTTCGCTTCTGAAAAGTCCATTTCTTTCTTAATCTTTTGCTCTGTCTAAAGTCTCATCACATGAAGATGGAATTTTCCTCTTCATGGTGGAGAGATAATTTTCCTCTTCATGGTGGAGAGATTCTATTCTTACTGAGAAAGTTTTATCAAAAGTTCGCCGTCAAACTTTTCTTTAAACAGTTTGTGTTTTGTACTTTCAGTATATATCAAGAAAGAATTGAAAATCTGTTTAAATTCTTATAAAACTAGCAAAGTACATTGTACTGGTTTCATATCTGACTTTGATTCATTCAACTGCTGTGAGAAGTTGACTTCGTACAAATTCTCATCAGTTGAATACAAATCACTTTCATTTCATTTCATTTCAATACCTCAAAACTGAATGAATACTTTCTGGCTGGTTGGAAACAGTTTTCCACTGCTGTGTTCGTTTGGCATTTGTATTTCGTGCCATACTGTGACTTAATCTCGGCGGAAACAATCCAAGATTAGGTATCAACTACTTTTGAATGTGCAATAACTACTCAAGGTCAAATATTAGGCTGAAAGAGTCTAATATATGTAACTTAAAAGCAAACAGCTTACGAAAAAAGTTATTTGGATAAAGTTTTAGATTTTGTACGTTTTTGACAATAACTTTTCTGAGACCAATTTTGAAGTAATATTTTCTTGGTATTTCTAAAAGTTTTGAGCTGGTTGGTGGGTAAATTTTTATCGGGAAAAGTGAAGTGAGGTCATGAAGAACTTTTCCTGGGTTTAAGGTACAGTGACTTAGTGGAGAAAAGAGTTTTTTTTCTATGAATTCTACTTCATTATTCCATGATCAATAGAACTGGTGCTCTGATATTGATGCATTTTATACTTGTTGTCAATCAAAATGCAAGTCCGTGTTTAATAACAGATAATCATGTTAGTTTTTGATCTAGAACGATTCTGCTTGTACCTTATCTCTGTCTTGGCAGGCTCACAGACTGGCAGAGTTAGGGTTGTCATGACGACTAGAAAACAAGCAAAATTGGTGAGAATGAACATGGCTTGATTGATCCAAATGCTGATTTGAAAGAGGCCATCAGCTGATTTATTTATACCGTGCCAAAACAAACTGCATTTGAAAGAGAATTTTGTTGATGCTCCACCCACTTGTGTAACTTGAATCTCGGTGTATATAGATAGATTTTCAGCTGATGCTGGTCACTGTTAACAGTATTAGAAAACTCGCCTTTTCACGAACAGGTGGAAATCAGGGCCCAAATGAAAATAACACCTGCCTCGTGAATTTGTGAGTTCGGGATCAGGCCTGGTCGGGGAATTTTAAGCCAGTAACAAGCTTCTTGTACGATTTATGCTCTAATATATATTCTTGCCCGTAGTTTGGTATATATACAAGTATATATGATGAAATGGTTGCTATGCACCATGGCCTGGTCGCCATGGTGATGTTGGTTGCTATGGAAATAGCTGTATGTCTACAGACTGCATGCTTGAAAACTTCATAGGTCTTTAGTTGGCAAGTTAAATGATCATTTTGTCGACAATTCTGTTTCATGAGTTGCTACTCTGGGCTGACCCTGCTCAGGATTGGCCAGGGTTAGAAAACCGGATAGAAAACTAGCCAACTCCATGTGGTGCTGTCATCTGGTGGACAGAATGTGAACAACTGAGCCCACAAGAAGCCTGCTGATTGCAGCTCTCAATGGCGTCAGACTGGAAAGTCTGGGTTAAGTTTTTCAAATCCATTGGCCAATACCTAAAAAGGGTCGATTTGTTCATGCTGAAGGGAGTGTGTGTGTTTGTAACATATATTCACAGCTCACTGGATGGGCATTGCATGTATATATATGGACACACTTCTCTTGGTGGTCAGAAAAACTGGCGACAGCAGATCTAGCAGCTCTTTGAAACAGTTCAATAACAAGGGGACAGTTCAATCAGCTTTGGGAGTAATTTTCAAAACATCAAGACGTAATTAGAAAGAGTACGCATTACCGCAGTGACCTTTGAAACATGTAATTAACATTGAATTATTGATGCAAGAGTGACGGCACTGTCCATGCCAGGTACTTAACAATGCTCATCTGGCATTTAAAAACAACAGTATTGAACTATGTCGATCTTGAAATTGTGGGCTCTGCTTGTGCGAAATGGAGCGAGTCCAAAGACCTTGATAGTGAAGGTTGTAGTCTGAAGCATGTAGTTGGAGAATAGGCAGAGATGTCAAAGTAAAGTGTTAACATGAGGGGAAATCAGGATTGACTTATTTTTTGCATGTCTTTTGTTGTACTTTGTTGTCATAGTAATGCGCTCCCCCCAGGGTTTTCAAAGTATCTGACCCTGTAGCCCGGGCCCTATATCCCAGAAAGAATACGCCTAGTAGGCCTACATATGTTCATTCAGCAATGTCCCGAGCAATGTCCACCACACCCATGTCCCTAAGTGCTGTTCACTTCATGTAGGCCTGGTCCGTAAGCAGTTGTCAAGGAGCAAACTTCCCTTGTAGTTTATAACCATAGCCCTGGTCCCTCTGCCCTCGTAATGCTCCGCTCTACGAGTAGGGCAGCGGAGCTTTACTACAGTGGCAGGGGACCAGTCTATAGCGTTTACGCAGGCACGGGGACAGTCTCGAGGCAACCATGGCTAGGTTAGAACAAGTGAGTATTATAGAAGCTGCTCTTTATTAAACTATCATAATAACAACACAGGACCATTTAGTAAGTACAGAGAACACTGCCCAGCTTCCCTACCGACAGAATGCACAATGTCGCCAAGTTACTGAAACCATCCAAATCTGGTCACGTGACAGTTTCGACCAGATTCTTCATAGAATGTTCCTTTGTACATGAAATAGCTCTGTAGTGTTGTGATCAAAATTAGAATATTCGTTCAGGATATAATAGCCAATTGTTTATTACATATTGTCCGTGAAAATGAAGGGATTATTCCCTCAATAGTTGCTCAATCAGGGCTGTGACTTTCGGATCGTCGGGTTCAATCCATCGGTGAATTCGGTACCTCACTCGGCCACGCTTGTCAATCAAAAACTTCTCAAAGTTCCACAGAACATCTGTTGTCTTCAGCGGAGACCAGAAAAGTCTGCTGGGGTTGCCGATTGTCTGGGATGTGGGAGGGCAACGGTTCTGAAAATGATTGAACAATTTAGTAGTTGTGTAGGGCTAGGCCTACATGTAGCTTGCAATTTGCGCGCATCCGCGAAGCGAGCAGGTCTCGTGGCTGTAGTCTCGGTCACCCAGCCGCTAAAATCCTGGGAATCGTTCGTGGAGCAACACTACGGAACAAAACGACTGGCTGCGCGAGACTAGTGGCTCTGGCGCCGACCACTGCGTGTCGGGAAACTCCCCCGCAGTGCGTGTCGTTCCGCATTTTATGATGCTCCATCTGACCCTTGCGTTGGAGATTGTCTCGGGTTTATCAATTGCATTCGTCGTCAGACAATTGTCGGCTTCCCAGCGTTTATCCTGCTGTTCCCCACCACACCCGAAGACAGCTCCTGTCGTTTACAAGCTCGGGTATGACAAGGTCTGTCTGCCGTTGCTTGACTTCCTGTTCCCCTGCCCTCGAAACGTCCGCAAATACGCAGCGGGGCGGCTTGAGGACAGGGACCAGTCTGTGTTCCACTCACCTTGACGAAAGTAAAGAACTTGTTCTCCTTTTCTCCGTTGACGTCCATCTTCTGTGTGAGGTTGAATGACGGGACATAACCACCACCAGGCCTCACGTACTTGAGCCCATTCTTTATCTCGTCAAGGCTGAACCCTGGTTCTTGTTTACCGAATTGGTTGCAAGGGACGCCGATAATTCGGAAGTCAGCCGCGTTGTTGTTTTGGGAAGTGGAATATCTAGTGATGAGTGCATTCAGGTTGTTGTATTGGGAACTCAAGCCTGCAATGGGGACATTGTGAACTGCTTGTGTGGACTGAAATTCTCAGTTTCAAAACGAAATTGTCCAAGGCGGAATCGTTGTACCGTGGCCTGGAAACCGCAATACGCAAAAAACTCCACTTGCCTCAGCAGGTTCGTCGCGCACACATTGCGAAAGACGCAGGGACGAATAGTCCAGCCAAAATATAGTTATAAACCACAGAATTTGACGCCCTGTACAAATCCCTGACTGCGCCGTCGGACAGACGGCCGCATAAATCGGGCGGGTGGCTGGCATTGGCTTCAGTCTACTCACCTCAGTAAGTGGCGACGTTCAACACCATAACAACCCTGTTGTTGTAGGCATCGGGAGGGACACCCAATAAGGCGTAGTTCACCGTCTGGTTGTCCTTGTTCTCGCATGTCTTGATGTTGGGGGGTTTCGACCCGTAACCCTCTGACCATAAGGTCACGAGGACCAGAAAACTGGCCCACAAACTCGAACTGTTCATGCTGGCAGCCAGTCTGAGTCTGGTCCTAGGCATCAGTGCGTAGACCTACATAGATATTAATTCACATCTGATGACATAGGATTACTATATTGGCGCCTATTTGCATATGTAATCGGCGTCAACCGTAATCATACTGTTTTATCACGAACATGTGGTATGTGTTGAAACAGGTGGCTTTGAAAAAAGACCGTCATATCGCATTGATTATATCGGTCAAGTCTATTACGTCCACGTAATTACCCGTTTATATAATCTTTAATTCGAGTTGGATGAAGAAAAACAACAGAATGATAACCACGTGATGTTTATTTAGAATGCGACACGGTGACCGCACTGGCGACAGAATGCACAACATCACCAATGAAACCATACACATCAGGAAATGACCTCTTTAAAGTTTAGGTCACGTCCCTCATACAGTGTTCACCATCCTAGGAAACATCGTGTCGTTCAAACACTACTTTATCAAACAAAACCTAGACTTTACGGCAGCTTGCTTGGAGTGTGGCAGCTCGCTTGGAGTTTGACAAGACTGCAGTAATTTCATGTGATTTCCGAAGACAAGACGGCCTCGTGACGTCATGGGCCGTCACTTGTCTTCACAAGCAGTCTCCAACGCAGAGGTCCCACCTCTGATGGCAAACAAAGGGTCGTAAAACCAGGCATTTTGAGACACACTGTATATTTGATGGGAGAAAAGTTTGTCATGTTAAGATTAACGGCAAGCAAGGTGCTGAGATCGTAACAACGTCATGGCTGTCCTAGTCTTCACTCTTCAGTTCTTCAATGCGATCCGTGACGTCACTATCGTCCGGGATAACCTCGCTTTCGATGCGGTACCTCACCCGACCTTGTTTATCGATCAGGAACTTCTCAAAGTTCCAGGCGACGTCTTTGGGTGGTTCAAAGTGACCCTAAAAATAAAAAGAGAGTGATTTGTTGAGTCGCTCATTTATAACCCCCCCCCCCCAAATATGACNAGCTTTTAGGATTGCCCCCCCCCCCGCCCCACCAGACAGTCCCCTTACTGTCACTGTGGGGAAAACAACAGTCCTCTTACCTTCAAAAACGTATAAAACTGGTTCTCCTTCTCCCCATTCACCATCATTTTCTTCGTGAGTTCAAACTTGGGTTCGAAGCCGCCGCCCGGCCTCACGAACTTGATCCCGTTCAGAATCTCATCCATGCCCTTTCCTGGTTCCTGCTGGCCAAACTGGTTACACGGGACCCCGAGCACAGTAAAGTCAGGGCGGTATTTGTCTATGAGTGCATTCAAGTTGTGGTACTGTTTGGTCCTACCTGAAAAGGGAAAAGTGAACATTGAAAAGGTGACAAAAGGCCCAGCAAAATGCAGAACGGTTCAGCTCTTGTTGTTGTCATCAGTCTCGCTAGATGGCGCTCAAGACGAACGTTGTGTTCACTTACCTCAGTAGGTTGCGACGTTGACGACCATCACAACCTTCCCCTGGTAGTTACCAGGCAACACCCCGAGCTGCCCGAAATCGACCCTCCCTCCCTGGCTTGGCTTACAGCTGGTTATACGGTTGGATAGGAGCCGAGAGACCCACATTCCGAGGCGAACCATCTTGCCGCCAGTGTGTGGGTGACCTTGTCTAGTGACTGATATGAACGCTAGGGTGAGTTTGAGGCGCGGGTAGTTTGAGCGGGCCGCGTATTTGCTCGGACTCGACGAATGGGCATCGACGATCTTTCCAGACGGTAGCTG
>NMRB01000512.1:226710-243297 GCA_002633025.1 Notospermus geniculatus
TATGCTTGCATGTCGTTAAACATGCATGAGTTACAAAATGGGAAAAATTGAAGCTGGTCGTGCGAACATGTTTTTGACATGAAAAATTAAATTTTTCCCAAAATGTGCCACCTCTAAATATTTCTAACATTCATCTGCCGTTGAATTATTTTTTCTTTACACAGAGGCCATAACAATGTTTTACGACAGTCTCAAACCAGTTGTAATTGTTGACCCCATGACTTATCATGATCAGCTGGCGTGCGTAACAATGTTTGACAGCAAAGATTACGCACGTCATGTCCATTTTTATCGTGAAGTACGTAAAAAATGGCTATACCTACAATACTTTGGGAAAATGATTTTGAAAGATCGGTTACTGTGCTACACCCCAGCCGAAAATCTTGCGTTTCTTCAACTATTTAGGCATCGTACGAGTTGATTTTGCGGAAGCTTACAGAAAACGTCACAAAAAACGTTCTGTCAAACAGTGAAAACGCTGATTGACATCATGATTACAAAAGCAAATGTGGAATTGTACTTTAAAAGTAGTTTTGATTTATTACTACTTTAGGAAAGGAAGAAAAATCACAACAACACTTAGCAATCCAGTTGTAGGTAGCGAATTTATTTCAGAAAACAGGGTCGTGCGTAACATTGCATGAACTTGGTGGAATGACCCATATGTGTGTGTGTACCCCACTTCATCTTCCGTCCCTCTCCTTGTTATTGCCGAGCTGTGGGTATAGCGTCTTGGCAATGAATGATCTATTGATTTGAAATATTGACCCAGCATCGGGGGTCATGCCAACACAAGTCTGTCATCTCCACATCGTCAAAGAGCTGATGCTATTACCACTATTGCGCGGTTGTGATTACACTCCAGCTACACGTTTTTTCGGCCTTGGTGCTGAAAAGACAGCAATGGTGGCGCAATACAGCATTGGCTATGAATATTTCTGGTGCTATATTCATGAAGAAACATTATGTGGTAAAAAATCAAACTGCATCCAATTTGCCAGGGGATCATCCCCGAGTGTTCCGTAACAAAAAACGCTGTCACTGGGATGGATGGGAGTTGAATTTTCTTATTGATATTTTGTCGTTCATATTTGGCATCAGTATGGAGCTAGGTCCCCTTTTATAGCAGGGTTTAGACTTCTCTGTTACAAACAGAATTTGAGGTCAGAGAGAAGTGGTCGCCACTCTGGCAGACGATTAGAAGACAGTTTATCCCCGGACAATTCGTCCCCAGACAATTCATCCCAAAGGTCTTTTCGTCCCTGGACAATTCGTCTCCAAGGAAAAAAGGAAAAGCCTGGCCGGCCAGTGAAGTTACATAGGATCTGCAGGCACGTGGTGCAAGCAAGATACATGTAGGTAAGACTGAACTGATTTTCATGTCATCGATAATGACATGAGGTCATGGCCTACATCTCAGCAGGGTTTCTGCCAGAAATATTTTTGAGGGTATGCAGTTCTTCAAAATCAGCAAAAAACCCCATGAAATCAAAGAAAATGGCCCTTTTCTGCTTCTTTGAGGGTACTCACAGCGTACCCTGCGTACCCTCTGGCGGAAACACTGATCTGTGACGTCAAATTTGTGACATTCTAGGACCGCAAACTTGTGGTGGCCTCTGAACGGCAGTCTGTCTCCCATTGGTAACCAATGAAAACCTCATCCCCCTCATTCATGAGTGTCGACTGATTCTTGGCCTGGCTGTGGTAATTATAAAACAGGTCATTACATCCCGGTACAGTGATTGATTCTTTGAGGAGATTTTGACGTGGTGACGTCAAATCACCTCGTCCTGGTCAAAATCACCTCTTCCTGGTTGAGCTTCCTAGAAGCAAGCTCACCCATTGACTTATATCCTCCACTGTAGCTTAGACATCTACATTTGTATGTAATCGAGCGAGCCCTTCCCTGTATCCTCCTCCACCGGTTTATGAGATCAATTCCACGAAATATTAGCTTTATATCAATGCAAATAGAACAAATGGTGTTATATGCTGCACGGAGGTTGAATTTATGAATATGGCTGGAGAGTTGTGAGAGATACATGTAACATCTACATGTATTGCATTGCAATGCATTTTCATCATGTCCTAAAGATACATTAGTTGGGTGCTATGAACTATATACCAGTCGCCCTGGGTATTGACATTAGCAACTGGCACGGGAGCAATGGTCCGCTAAAGGGGCAACACACCAGGCAAGGTGAGGAGGATATCGCAAGCGATCCGATCGCCATCTATCTTCTCACCACCCACTGCAGACTCACAGATGTCGCATTTTGGTCAGTGGTACGGTGTTGACCCATGAAACAGGTGACCCCTACGATACATAGGAAAACCCGTCTGAAGTCGCTGAATGATCAACAAGGGCTCTCAGATTGCCTGTGCATTCATCTGCTACTGTTACCTGTCAAAAAGTACATTTTCAACTATTGAAATGTACAGGTTCACAAGGCCAACATTGTCCTCAAATGCGACATCCGACAGGTTTTCCTAGACTGCCTCACACTTGACAAATTGTCATACACATAGCATCCTCCATTCAGACCTTGTCATAGTTGTACCCCAACCAAACGTAACCAAACGTGTCTCCACATCAATCCATCATTGCTAAGACAATGCACTTCACCTCTCCCTCACTCTACTTGTGAGAGATGTCAACTGTTCTGCTTGCCAAGGCCGCCGAGCACATTATGATGTGACAGCATGCTATTCCTTTCCTCTTTCTCCACTCCACCGTTGTGGCGACCAAAGCAGAAGTCTCCACCTTTGCCGCTTCGCGTACAGGTGGTTGCCAGGAGACTGTGCTAGCTGTATCACACGACTTCTGGACGCTGTCTTTCCCCTTAGAAAATTGTCACTGCTATGCTACAGTGTCATGTCGTTGAATACGTGGCTAGCTGGCGTGTGGTGTGCTGNGCCTGATTAAGGTTCCAATATGGCCGCCAGGTGGCGTAACACGAAAATGTTCAAAATTTTGCCTTTAAGTGGCATGTTTCGTAACCGCAGGTGCTATTGGCCTGAAATTCGGTACATATAGACACCTTGGTCAGATGACCTATGACCCCAAGTTTCGGTCCGATTTGACCCTTAGCTTGGCCACCAGGTGGCGGAAACCAAAAACACAAAAAGTGCAATAACTCATGAACTAATGACTGGATCCTCTCCAAATTTTTATCATTGGTGCTTCTAATGAGGATGCATGACATAAGTAAGGGGTTTTTGATTTGACCGACTTTTCAAGGTCACAGAGGTCAAAGTTCAAAATTTAGGCATTTGGTGGCGCGTTTCATAACTGCTTGGGCTATTGACTTGAAACTTGGTACATACATGTATACAACCCTATGTCAGGTTACCAATGACACCACTTTTCGGTCCAATTCGATTCTCTGCTTGGCAACCAGGTGGCCAAAACCAAAGCTCAAAGTCCAGTAACTCCTGAACTGTACCTTGATTGTCTTCGATTTAACATTTGTCATTTGTTTTTCTGGTACGTTCACCCAGGTGAGCACATGGTCCATGGACCATTTCATTCCTTTTGGAGTGTAAAAAATGACTCTGGAGGCCATTTTTAACAAAAAACAAAAAAAAAATTTTTTTGAAAATTTTTTTTCTCCCCCTCCTTGAAATAATGAAAATCCTCTGTTCTTGTCATATCTTGTCATTACGGATTTGAACCCAAGATTTCTTGGTTCTGGCACCCTTGCCAGCATTAGGGGACAACTGCACTCTCTGAGCTAAATCCCGATTCAGTAGATGGTTCCTGTGCTGTCGTAAGCTCTACTTCATTGGATTCGAACCCTCAATCTCATGGTCATGCATCTGGCACCCTCGCTAGCATTAGTTGACATGTGTTCACCACTGAGCGAATCCCTATTCACTAGAATAGATGGTTCCTGTCGATAAGCTACTCTTCTGGGATTCGAACCCACGAATGCTGCTTGCAGTTTTCCTCTCACACAAGCAATTTAGTTGCAAGAAGGTCCAGGGTTTCTGCCAGGATTTTTTTCAGGGTACGACCTGGGTGGGGGGGGGGGAGAAAAAAAAATTTCACAAATTTTTTGTTTTCAATTTTTTTTCCTGTTAATAATGGCCTCCAGAGTCATTTTGTACACTCCAAAATGCAAAATTAGTCTTCCTTCTGCATGAAAGTTGCATTTGAAATGTAACAAGAAAAACATTACTGAAGTGATTTTTTCAGCCGTAGCCTACTACATGCTGTAAAGCAAGATAATTTCGCGGCTGGAAATGTTCGCGAATCATTGACATATTCGCGGCAGGATATTTTCGCGAGTCTCTGCCATTTTTTCATTTTTTTTTCACGGACCATTTAATATCACTTGCGTGTATTTATATTCGCGACAGGAAATTTTCGCGACTCATACACTCTCGCGAAATTCGCGAAAATTTCCTGCACGCGAAATTTTCCTGCTTTACAGTATATCGTACCCTCAAATTTCTTTAGGGTACTATATTTGTACTCAAAGTACCCTCTGGCGGGGACCCTGAGGTCCTGTCCATTTGACATCAGCTCATGGTGTGAGGACTCTTCTTCTAAAGAGATTTTTCAATACTGTGAATGTACCCGGAGTCGTTTTCACCACGATTGCGACATACTCAGAGCTGACGTAATGAATGAATCCAATTCACTGAAGTCTCAGCCATTCTGTCGCTGGTAGCATTACTCTAATTGTTGTTCCATCATCTTTGGTCTTTAAAAGTCATGGTCGCCAAGATTGACGAAAAGGCTGGCGTCGGGTTTGACGCAAGATTTCAGATTTGGTTGAAGGCTTTCCAAAAAGCTCTCTGATTGAAATACATGTAGGTACAGTACATTGAATCGGGAGCTGGCATTATTTATTAGCTGTTCAGACAATATTGGGCAAATTCAATGTACAGCAGCTGTAGAGACTAGAGTGTCCAGAGAAAACATGTGCAGTCATAGAGAGAGTTGGCCTTTCATCACAAGCAGGTCCGACTGGGGCTTCAGGCCTTGCCATTTGACGGGCGCGATTTTGCATGCACTTTGCAAACAATTGAATTTCTATTGTTTGCGAGGTGCATGCAAAATCGCGCCCGTCAAACGGCAAGGCCTGGGGCTTGAACCCAGAACCTCAGAGGTGACAGGCGTCCCTAACCCTCCCTGACTCTAACCCTCCCTGACTCTAACCCTAACCTTGGCACCAATGTTTCCAGTATGCCACTCTGTAGCCCTAAGCTCATACGCTTGAACTAAACAATAAGGAATTTGTGAAAATGGCATCATTTGCTTCACAGTTCTGAACTTCAGCAGAAAAATTCCACCACTTGGGTGATCCTCGGCAGAACAGAGTTAATATATTGGCAAATAATGACAGATCAAATGTGTTCATATGTATCATTTCCGATATCGGTGGCGTTGAGGTCGGTGACTGGTGGACTGATTGACAGCTCAGATCATGGAGGAATCTGGCTGAGTCTTGCCGTATTGATTGGAGCCAATGCTCTCTGGATGCTGTGTGTATCTCCCTCATCGCTTCATGTCCCGTCGAGCATTCTATCAAGTATGTGCTGGATTCACGTACCTTGATTTAACCCTCTGGAGACTGATAGCGATTACGGTGTTGAAATCTGGGCATGGGATTTGGAACTTCCGGCATCCATCTTTTGCAAGCTTCCTAAGTGTCCATGTCAGGACACTTTCCTATCACCTCATGTCAACAGCAAGATTCAATCCTGGGACCACCTGGCTACTTGACAGAGACCAGGGCCGACCGCACAGAAAGTCCGATGCTTTCGGCGGTTTAGTTAATGGGAAAATGTGTAAAAACTAACTGCCGATAGGTGCCGGTAGCACTATCGGACTTTCTGTTCGGTCGGCACGGAAAACTACAAAAGTGTGGCTTCGCCATCCAAAATCATCTACCACGTCAGACGCAAGTCTGACTGACGCCTGTTGCAGTTGGAGCCTAGTGTAGATGGCAGCACCAATGATGAGCCGGGATATGGCTCCTCATGTTCTCTCTGAACTCACTCAGGGTTTCCGCCAGAAAAAAAAATGGAGGGTACGGACCAAAAAAAATTTTTTGAAAAAAAAAATTTGTGAAAAAAAATTTTTTTGAAATTTTTTTTTATTTTAAAAAGGTTTTAAACGATGTTTGGTGCCATTTTAGGCGTATTTTGAAGCATAAAATCCCCGCGCCGATCATGCTGGTTGTTTGGTTTCATCCGGCATGTCATGGAAAAATGGTTACCCAACGTTTTTGATGGTACGGATCCGTACCCTAAAAAATTTAAGGGTATGGAATTTTACCCTCTGGCGGAAACCCTGTCACTGTAACACCCTCTTCCTCTTCTTTCAGCCTTGTCTCACCAGCCTACTCTCTGAGTCCGTGGAACGACAGCTGACCGATTCGATCTCTGACCAGTATCAATGACAACATCAATATCGTATTATTGTGTCCATCAATATTTTCTTTCATCATTCCAGGCGGCCTACAAAGACTGGCTCTGCGCAAGTAATATCAAACTACTTGACAGGAAGGGAAGACCCTGGCAGCCATGTCCGTCGTACTGTACTGCAGTTGAACAACGCTGTCCTTACTTCCTTCCAGACTTTGATGAACAATATGCAGGGGAATCTACATTTTTATGCAGCAGTAGGTATCCAGGAGAGGGGTTGGCGTATACCCTTACAGGGGTGGGCATATAACCAAGAGAGGTGTTGGCGTGTAACCAAGAGAGGTGTTGGCGTGCCGTATACCCTGACAGGGGTGGGCGTATAACCAAGAGAGGTGTTGGCGTGCCGTATACCCTGACAGGGGTGGGCGTATAACCAAGAGAGGTGTTGGTGTATAATCATGACAGGGGTAGGCGTATAATCCTGAGACTGAGAGGGATTGACCTACATGTATAACCAAGAGAGGTGTTGGCATATATAACCATGACAAGGGTGGGTGTATAACCAAGAGAGATGTGGTGTGGTGGTGCGCCACAAAATGGCCTAGAAATATCCCTTGAGAGGGGATGATGTAAGCACAAGTGTGGCTGATGTTGAAGCTGTTATGAACTCTGTACTACACAATATCTGGCCTGGCTGATGACCTGATTGTTGCGTTTCTGTTGTTACATATTTAATATGTGGATAAGTATCTCTATTAATCACTCTTAGTCGTGCTTGGAATCACAATACAATATTAACTCTTGGAGAGGAAACTGTACTTTGGAATTTGTTGTCTCTCGATGCAGCAATCCAACTTATAGGCCGTTCTCAGATTGACATGAACGACAAAGATCTGCACACTTCACCGAAATCTCAACCATAACCTTGGTCTGAAACTGAATGACGTGACACAGACAACCCCACGACAGTGACTTCGAAGACGTTGCGTCAGAGTCCACCAGAGCTGAATCGTGGATTGCGTCACGTCACCCAATTTCAGAACGAGGTTCTGGTTGAGATTTTGGCAGAAGTGCACAGATCTGCGAATTGGAGAATCATCTAATCAATTCCGTTTTGTTTCAGAACACACCCATATCCACTCTTCAGCGGATGGGAGCCTCCAACGATGTTACAGGCCATGCGATATCGAGGATAACCACGCAATTCATAGCTCCAGCGAACCATGCCTTGATCATGACAAGTACGAGACTGTTAAACCCAACTCAACTTCAAGTGGTGTGAACTCCCTCTATAGTCACACGCACAAACTTCTATATATCAAATACCTAGCTCTATTATGGCTGTTTAGGACCTATATACAATATACCAACATAGGATTAACTTAGTACAAAACCTAGTTGTTTAGTCTAATGGTTTGCTCACTTCAGCTCATTATCATAACTTATTCATCAATTTACATAATCAATTCATGGATGATCATAATTTATACATACACGGACATGACACGCCTACTGCATGTTTGTACAGATCACGCAGACGCATAGCAATAGGTCCATCGCCAGACGGAGACATCGGAATGATCATCGCGTTATACGTTGATGGAATAATCTTCATTCACGAGGAGGCCGTAAGATTCATCCATTCAATGTGGTTTCTAATATAAATAAAAAACAACGTATTTGAAGCTTGTATATACGCATGTCTATATTTAGATTTGGCGCAGGAGGTACATCGTCGTTGTGGTTGTTACGTTCATACTTGATGATTCGGGATCGTGTGATAACTGTTATTTTTGGCGACAAGTTCTACTGTGATTTTACCCATGGCTGATGAGATGGAGTTATTGGCATTTTTCCGTGATACATAAACGGTCGATTTTCATTGGACACTTTATACTTCAGTTTCCTATCATTCGTGCAGGTTTTTACCGGAGCCAACTTCTGGGTGAAATCATGTCACCTTGTTCCATAATCCTGGATATTACGATGTGAACCCAATTTTAAATGCAGCAAAGACGGCCTAAACACGGTAGAACCCAAAACACTCACTTCAGCTGAATGTGACGGATGTCGGGATATCATTTTGTGGAAAGTATTACCTTGGAGAGTAACCATCTTGAAAAATGTGACGAAGACGCTCCCTGTCCTCATCTTAGTTCTGTACAACAGGAATCAGCATCATTTAGGAATAATGAATGATAGAAACACCTGCTGACATCTGGTGGAGAAACACAGCATCATTGACGAGCGGCATTGGAATACTCAGTTTTGGGAACCGCCAGTGGAGAAGGTCATCAGAACATGATGGAAGGCGCTCGCCTAAAGTTTACCAAAGACTTCGTATGTTTTGTGATACTGAAATGGATTTCTTGTTGGAACACTCAACTTTATCAGCCGCTATCGGATAACGCCTGCAAAAATGACGTAAAGGACTTCCACTCGCTATGTTTCTTTTTTTGAAAATCAAACGGAATGCTGTATCCTGGTCAAATCACAAGGAATTGGCCGCACGGAGCATCGATAGACAACCATATTGTGTGATCATGTTGGTCACTTACTCAGGATAGCTCAACTGATGATGTTGTGTTGTGTCGTATCCATTTGGGATTAGCTGTGAAGATGTTGAAAATTGCCAAAACATGGACAAACTTCTCATTTGTTAAACTTCCTTTCATGTCATTGATTGATGTGTCACCTTGAGCATCTCACTTTACTATGTTTGTTTCAGAAATGTCAGCCCAGATTCACGGTTTCAACGCATTCAGTCCCATCCATCACAGGCTCCATTTGGCTCTCCATTCGTCTTAAAAACCATGGCAGCATGGTGGCATGATGATCAGGCTGGCAGCACGTTGGCATGACGATCACTGTGGCAGCACGTTGGCATGATGATCGGTATGGCAGCACGGTGTCATTGATGATCATTGCGCAGCACGGTGGCATGATGATCACTGTGGCAGCATGGTGGCAGGATGATCACTAGCAGCACGGTGGCGTGATGATCAATGTGGCAGCACGGTGGCATGATGATCGGTATGGCAGCACGGTGTCATTGGTGGTCACTCTGGCAGCACAGTGGCATGATGATCACTGTGGCAGCACGGTGGCATGATCAGTGCGGCAGCACAGTAGCATGGTAATCACTGTACTGTGTATGTGGCAGCACGGTGGCATGATAGTGTCTGTGTGTAACACTCTGCCTCGTCACTACTTCATACTCTAAGCTGGTCTTTTGAGGATCAAATGAAGCCAAATGGTGGAACTTGTGATTGCCTATGGGAAACTCACGAGGCCAGTGACAAGAAAAACATTGACTTTTTGAGCCCTGTGATCTGTACTCGGTAAACGGATGACGTCAGTCACATCTGCCGCAGATAAAGCTTCCTGATTTGATCTTTACCAATATGACATCAGAATCAACCGTAAGCCTGTCACCTGAATTCTGGTCAGATGACGGAAATTGAGGGGGCAAGTCCTATTCTGGGATTACTGAAATCAAATTACTCGGTATAGTTTTCGAACCATGTAGATGTTTAGGTTTATATTTAAAGGGGTATTTGATCCCAACACAGAGATGTTGATGATTGGTCGCTAAGGCCCTGTTTTTCTTGACGACCGGGGCCTAGCGACGGTAAAGTCAAACAAAAACTGTATCCAATACTGCTGCACTTCTTCCAAATCAAACTCTGGAATCACATTTCACAAGTCATCAGTTTTCTAAAAAGATTATTTTCCAAGTTGTTCCCTTTAAGCTAGTGCCTAAAACGCCCTCTAATGTGAGATCGGATCATGGCTTGGTAATGAGTTGACTGGAACGTATCTGATAACCTATGATGGTGACACATGGTGTATTGGGGTGAGGGAAGGGACGTATGTCTCTGGGGGACCTGGAGGGGTGGTAAAAACAGTCGGATTGTGATGAGAGACAGTGCTTTCCCTAGCTGTAGGTAGTAGGCCTAGATTCTCCAAACAACTACCCCACAGAGGGAGATCCTAAATGTTATTCAGTAGCTCTATGGTAGGACTTGAGTGAATGAGTAAACATACGACTGACAAATGGATGATCTCATGTACTGCATATAATCTTCTTTCCCCTGGTGGTGAGGTTGAAATTCGACCATTCCATCATCCGTCATTCCATCTCGGTTTCATTCACACACTATACACAATAGAGGCATGCTGGGAAGGAAAGGTCAGAACATAGTGACCTTGACACCAAAGACGGTGACCTTGACACCAAAAATGGTGACCTTGACGCCAATGATGGTGACCTTGGTCAAAGACGGTGACCTTCATGCCATAGATGGTGATCATGGTCGCGACCTTGACGGCAAGATGGTGACCTTGACATGACGACAAGGACAGTGGCCTTGAGGGTCCTGATCTGCTGGGGGGACACATATATTAATATGTTGTGTTTAAGTCGAAACTTCATACCGGTTCCACTCCTGTCGGGCCGCCTACTGTGTCGCTCTACATGGTAAATCTAATCATGTACAGTTTTATATTAACAAGGGAATAGCGGGTAATTATTCGTATCAATTAGACCTGTGTCCAACAAATTGCTTTATCTACTGATGTTCTTGTTGTCCATACAAAGAGTAATCAAGGTAAAATATGCTCTCTTTATGTTAGAGACCTGTGTCTGACACGATGCTCCCAGTCAACACCATCCTCCAACAGCAGGGTTTCGTCTCACTCCTCCTCTTACACTTGGACCCAAAAAACCCCTGCTGTGGGAGGATGAGTCAACACGGATCTGTGGATGTTGATGACGTTATGTTTGTTATAGCCATATTTAATAAGTTGATTAATTTATTCATTTTTGTGTAGATTTGGTTATTTAGATTAAGATAGTGAAAGAAACTAGTCAAATTTTTGTATGATATATTAACAAATTGGAGTGATTATTGTTATAGAAGTTGGAGGAATATCAACCGGCAATGATCTGGTTGACGTTTTTCTCTAAGTAAGGCTGTTGACGAAATCAAGGACTAGGAGTCTTATAAAAACAACCATTCTGTGGTGTCCGTCTGTCCATCCATCCATATGATTCATTATTGACCTAGTTTTCAAGGTCACAGAGGTTTTGACCTAATATACATGTACCTGTAGAAATGACCTGTGGCTAGAAGCTTCCAATTGCCTGAGCACCGGCAGTCATCTACTCATATTACAAGAATGTCACTTTATCCCTCTTGGTTCAAGGTGTAAGACAAGGTCGTTTGACCACACCTCTTTTCTTTGACCTACTTATGGATGTTTGTCAAGGTCGTTTGACCTGGCCTGTTCTCTGACCTATAGATGGATGTCAAGGTCATTTAACCTGGCCTGCTTTAGTGTTTGGTGACACTATCATGGCAATGTATATCGTAAGACCATCAAATGCTGCAGAAGAACCCTGTCTTCAGCCATTGACTAGGTGACCTTATTTTCAAGGTCACAAATCTGACATGATGTAGTGCTACCCGACCTGATAAGACAGTAGAGGTCAGGATGTCCAGTTGTGTAGGAGAACATTCGGTCAGTATCACCAGAGTGGTGCTACTTAGATGAGGCTCTGTCCCCATGGCTTGGGGCAGAATGTTGGACATATGAGGCTCTGTGTGTCCCCGCATGGAAAAGTTTGATGTATAAGGCTCTGTCCCTCAGGACAGAAAGTTTGACATATTGAGCTCTGTCCTTCTGGGCAGAAAAGTTGATGTATAAGGCTTCGTCTCCATAGGGCAGCGGGTTGGACGTATAAGGCTCTCATGCCCCACAGTGAGGGCAGAGAGTTTGACAGAAGAAGGTGCTGGCCCACAGGGCTGAAGGTTGCACGAATAATACTCGTTTCCACAGGGCAGAAAGTTCACAGATATTCAACTCTGTCTGACAGGGCAGAAAGTTCATGTATAAGACTGTCTGACAGGGCAGAAAGTTCATGTATAAGACTGTCTGACAGGGCAGAAAGTTCATGTATAAGACTGTCTGACAGGGCAGAAAGTTCATGTATAAGAGTGTCTGACAGGGCAGAAAGTTCACGTATAGGCCTAAGACTCTAGCCTAGTTCATACTTCGACGCAAGGACATCGGCGTCCGACGCGCGATCAAAATCTGGATGCCGACTTCGCGGAATTGATTCATAGTCCAGCGTACTTTAGCGACAGCGACCCGTTATGAAATGACTCAAGTAATTACAGCCTCGCGATCGGACGACGACCAAATCGCACGACGGGGTCGGCGTCGAACGCAAGATCGCGTGTCGGTCGCCGGCGACGGTCGTGCAGCGAAGTATGAAATAGGCTTCTGTCTGACAGGGCAGAAAGTTGGATCTATAAGACTCTGTCCCACTACTAAGCAGATGGTTGGACATATAAGTTCTCATTATATTCTTGATCACATTCAATCTCAATGCTCATTAATGCTGTGTATTGAAGCTGCTTAATTCTGTGTTCACCATGAATGGTTGATTTTTAAACAACTTCCCTTGTAGAGAATGTACATAGCCCTCCTATTGTATGTTGTTCTTGTAATAAAATATGGCCATGGGCGGCTGAACATTTATTTAAACTTCTCTAGGGTTGTTTATCTTCTATGTTGTATCCTTTTTGCAGGAGAAATCATCTTCTCACCTCGTACGTATTAATGCAGAGTACTGGTATGTCCTTGTATAACACGTGACCTTTAACCCCTCAACTTTGACCTCTTTCAAAGGATCACCTCAGCTTCTCAAGGAGCACATGTTTATGTAGTCAGTATTCAGTGGTATCAACTGTACCACATTGAAATGACCATGATTGTGATCATGGCCTTTCAACAGTGGTGCCATCTTTGGTGGTGACTTCAAACTAAGGACATGCTGTGGGTTCCAAGAGACTCAAAAATGAGGTAACGGTAGTTCATGTTCTTATTATGAATATTGTCAAAACCTGTCGAAGTCTTGTTCTTCCAAGTTATGAATGCTTATATGGGCCTTTTGCCATTCTCCTAGGGAATGAATTACACAGCAGCTCAATGTCCCAAAATTAATCAAGATTAGATCAACACACCTCTTGTCCGAGGCAGGACTTCACCATGTTCACTCGTAGCTCCATGTAAACTGTTCCTGAACTTGTCTTCATCAGTTTTATCCCTGTTTCTGAATCTATCAATAACAAAGAAAATTGGTAAAACAGCTGGTTTATTTGCAGGCCTAGTCCAGACATTCAAAAACATGGCAGTATATCAGTAATGACTGGATAACGAGTCGGATGTGACAGATGAACTGATTCGGTGAGTTTACATTGAGAATTTCACCTCAAATCATTCTCCCATAGCAGGGCATTTGTCTCGTTCCTCTTCGTACACTGAGTGGAGCAAGGTATAAACCCCTGCTGTGGGAGGATGCCTCAATCTTCTGATTTCCCACATCTAGTGACATTCTTCCATTGCTTCGCCGACGGCACCGAGCCACCATAGCTGTATTGAGTTGTCCTGTGGGTCGACCTCGTCTGGGTCGCTCTCGCTGCTGTCCTCAGAGAGGTGAGATGGCGAGCAATGCTGCTGTCCGGAGCCTGTCACTAGCAATGGGAGGTACGGATGGAGACTGAAACAAAATGATAATCTCAGTGTTCTCTGATGCCTCTGACAAGGCCACTTGGCCATCGATTTAATCATGCAAACATTGCTAGGTTTACTACAGGACTTCTAGACTTATGAAGTCAAAAATATTGAATCTTTGGCATACCAGGCCTATTCTCTTTCTGGCCATTGAGGTTGAAGTCTCATTCACGTACCTGACACCGTTTGTAGTTTCATTGTGAGTGCGGAAACGTAGCATGGGTTCTAGGATCACGTCAGAGTCGTGAGTGGCGGTGAGATCCCAGACGCTGGTCGTGCCGTCATGGTTACCACTCACAAGATAGCGGCCGCTCCTGAAACATGACGGGGAGGTAAATGGTAGGCACAGTGAGAGGGCAATCCAATGTTGTAGGAGAGGGGGGCCTTGTTCTAATGTCACTGGTTGTGCTACATGGCAGTCATTTAAAGGCTGATGTTCATGTGGGATTCGAACCCACAAGTCCTGCATCCCACAAGAACTGTTCACGAACAAGAACGTCATTATGCCACAGGAGATAACTCGCATGTAAAGAGCCCTCTTTTGGGAAGAACAGTCGATAGAGATCAAAACCTCCGACACGCACCTGTCAAGGTCAAAGTACATCCTCTGGTGAGTCTCCACTCTCCGCCGTAAACTGAACAACGGTTTCCCAGGGTTCCTCGTGTCCCAGCACAGGATCTCGGGGTCCTTCCTCCCACCGGAGTAAATGTACGTACCATCGGGAGAGAACTTGAGGTGGGTGACGCCACCTATGTGTCCGTTTAGCAAACAGATCATTTCACCGGACACGGCACAGTAGACGCTCACTGTGGGAGAAAGAATTTGACGATAAGTTATTATTATTCCAAGATGGTTGGAATGGTATAGGCCTACATGGTGACCAAGGGTTCAGTAGGCATTGATAGAACATCAGTTTGTGCCAGGTTATGATGCTAAAATCTTGACATCCCCGTCTCACCTGTCTTGGCGTAAGATCCCACGGCATAAAGACTGTCATCTGGGCTGATAGCAATACATGACAAGATGCCCCTCTGGTAGGTCGGCTTGGGGGCCTTCTTGGCTGGAATAGACATGCAACAACAGGTTGAGAGTTTCATTTCCTACAGCTCATGTGCTGTGCTGAAACTGAAGTGTAGGCCTGGCCCCATGCCTGGGACAAGAACTCTGTAAGTGTCCATCAGCATGGTCTGACATGCATCACGAGATTGTCCATCTTGGCAGCCGAACCCAAACATACCCTTTCCTTTTTTCTTCCTTTTCTTGTTGGGCTCCTTCACTTGGACCACAACCATATCTACAGAGTAAAGAAAGACAAATGGGTTTTAATCGACTGAATGTTTTTCAGGTGGTAAGCTATGATATGACTTCACAAGTAGGTCACCCTTGTTTGCACCTGTCAGTGTTATAACATCAATATCATGCTGACCACCTGGAAGCCGGAACACTGTACCAGTGTCCCATGATTCAATCTGATGACTTGTTTAGTAAGGTTCATCCGTGATACTGACCTTTATTCTGCCTGGTCTGGCAGTCCCGTCCTGGGCGATTGATATCAAAGATCCGTACAGCACCATTGAACCCACAGTATAACTTCTCCCCCGAGTTGCTGAATGCTACACTGTATGCTGATATGATCTCATCCTGCAAATCAAACGACAGGTCGTGAATGATGAACTAGATTCTCATACCCTGTCCCCCCCTCTCCTCCCAAGAAAACTTTACCAAAGTTTTGAGGTGACTGTTAAGGCACCTGCCCATAGGAACTGTTGTGGAAATTAGATAACTTTAATGAACAGTCTTACACCAGACTATGTATACTCCACCAGGCCTTGTCTTCCGAGGCGAGTGAAAAACTCCTCGCCTGAGAATAGAAAACTCTATTGTTCTCAGGCGAGCAGTTCTTCACTTGGCCTACTTCACGGTGAGACCACTACTCACAGCGCTGTCATAAGCTCTGTATGTACACCTCAGGTCGCCGTTGAAGGCGTCCCACATGTGGATGGGGTTGTCACGGCAGCTGCTCACTAAGCTGTAATAGAAACAAATCGTCCGTCACTAGACCAGTCCCAAGCATATCAGTAACATTAAATACTGGCCTTGCTCTGGCTACTCGTCAAATTGAGCCCAAGTTAACATCAGGGGCCTTATTCATCAACGGTTCGTAGCACTTACGTATTCGTAACCCTTTGGTAAGTATACCAAATGGTATTCACTAAAGCCACGTAAAGCATTTAAGTAATGCGTAAATCCCCTATTTATCAAGCACACTTAAGAATTTCGTAAGTTTGTCGCGTAAGTGATTAAAATTACTTACGCGGTATTCAGCAAGCTTACTTAAGCCCGATACTTAAGGTCGATCTGTATAGACACTGGGTTTTCCCCAGACAAGCACATTCCAATGCACCCACTGACGTGTAACTGAATGAATCATAAGCCATATTTAGCATACATTACAAATTTAACCCGGGGCAAATTCGTTTAACCCGGGGCAAATTCGTTTAACCCAGGGTAAATTCGTTTAACCTGGGGCAAATTCGTTTAACCCAGGGTAAATTCGCGTAATGTAAATGTGGCTATGAGTAAAAATTCCTTCTACTCTGTTCGCCAATTTAGGCAGCGTTAGCGCT
>NMRB01000512.1:249948-307842 GCA_002633025.1 Notospermus geniculatus
AAAAACGCTGGGTAACCATTTTCCATGAAGTGATATAAACCTACTGATGAATATATAATGTTGTACAGTACATGCAGTCTTTATTTGATAAATTCACATATTTATCAGCTGTATTCATTGTTTTTCACCATTTAACAGCAGTACCGGTATTCATGTTGGCAAGTTTGGCAAACAGGCCAGACAAAGCCAAACTGAAACAACCGGCATGACTGGCGCGGGGATTTTATGCTTCAAAATACGCCTAAAATGACGCCAAACATCGTTTAAAAACCTTAAAAAAAACAAAAAAACAAACAAAAAATTTTTTTAAAAAAAATGTTTTTTTCAAAAAAAAAATTTTTTTGGTCCGTACCCTCATTTTTTTCTGGCGGAAACCCTGCAACCCACTATGTATAAATATTCCTCATGTTTTATAAAAGTTCTAATCCAGCTTTTCATTTCTGTTCTTTCTTCTAGGCCCTTTCTGACCGAATGTTACCAAAGTTCTGATTGGCAAGTGTCAAAATATTGCATCATGGACCTCCAGAAGTCTTGGCCGGCATTCACACAACGAGTCTTACCCAACTTACTGGAGGATCTTAGCTCAGCTGGACATATGTTTAAATTGAATAAAACCAAAGGTGGGAAAGTTGGTGTAAAAGGGTCAAAAGTCGAGAGCAGTTGGAAGGGCCATAATAGAAATACCAAAACCAAGCGAGCAAGGCCTGCACTGACTTCTAAAGGTGACAGGATCAAGGAGGATGGGGTTATTTGTACGAGTTATATTCAAACAGATTGTTCATTTATCTCACAAGGTTCCCCCGCCGCCAAGATGCGGAGAGTGTCAGATTTCGGTTCACCCATCCGTTCTGGTAAAGATAGTTTTAATGATAGTGTTTTAACAGAGACCGGCCTGACATTTGTAGAGGCACTTTCGCCGACTTTCGAGGTGCAGATACCGCCAACATCACCTCAGAGTAGCTTTATATCACGTTCTTTCGCCCAGAGAAGTATTGTGAATACATCCAATAGCAGTGTTGTTGGTCTGCGATATCAAAAAATTGATGAGAATGAACTGATGCATGATGTGGCGCGAAACGAAACTCTTTATGAGAAGAAAAAAAGGAGGTCAGAATCACTGATGAATCTACAAGTGTACAAAGAGAACGAGTATAAAATTCTGTCGTCCAAAAAACGATCAAACAGTCTAAGAATAGGGACCAGAAAGAATGAGTTGAATTGTAGTATTAGTTCAGAGAAACCACTGGCAGACAGGGGCAGAACTTTGAACCTTTTAAAGAATTCTGACAACATTGCAGCAAAAGAATGCAGCCCACGTCCTCGGAGGAAGTCACAAACTAAAACATTGTTGAAGACAGCAGATGACCTTGTTGAAGGTCATGTCCAACAGAAGTGCTCTCCCGGGAAGAGGGACAGAATGAAGCCAGCACAAGATAAAGGGCTCAGAAAGAAGAAGAGTGCATCTACGTTTCTCCGATCGGAAAGATCCAGTGTCTTCAAACTTGGTGAGAGGAACCCAGTTCATGCAATGATTCGTCAAAATGCTTCAAGTCGTCTCCAAACCCAGGCTCTACCCGGTGATGGTAATACCGGCAACGTAGTTGGTGTTGGATATCGCAAAATCGGTACACCACAAACGAAGACATCGATAGAGAGACAACGACGTGCGAAACTGAGACGGCAAACTCGCGTTGAGCAGAATCCCACTCGCAAGCGACGACGCAAGGACAGTGGTGGCAGCAGTAGTAACGGGGGAAGTGATAAGGAGAATGCATATGCGTCTAAATCTAAAAAATCATTGAAGGCAGCTAGCCCTCAGGAGACAGAGAGCTCCAGCCCTCAGAGGGAGAAAAAGGACAGTAATCATAGTGGTTGTGACAGAAAAAATGACGCGACTCCAAGTAAAAGACAATCCAAATGCCAAAAGAAAGTGTCCAGTGTGGAATCTAAGGCCAAGAGACAGCATTCCAGTCCTCAAACTAACAGGAAATCTAAATGCCCAAAGAGAGTTTCCAGTGTGGAGTATGAGGCCAGGGGACAACATTCCAGTCCTCAACCAAAGAGCCAGAGGCAAGTTTCCAGTGCACAGTCTGAGGCCAGGAGACAACATTCCAGTCCTCAACCAAAGACCCAGAGGCAAGTCTCCAGTGGTCAGTCTGAGGCCAGGAGACAACATTCCAGTCCTCAACCAAAGATCCAGAGGCAAGTTTCCAGTGCTCAGTCTGAGGCCAGGAGACAACATTCCAGTCCTCAAACTAAGCGGAAATCTGAATGTCAGAGGCAAGTCTCCAGTGTGGAATTAGAGGCCAGGAGACAAAATTCCAGTGCTCATTCTAAGAAGAAATCTGAATACCAGAGGCAGGTTTCCAGTGCTGAGTTGGATGCTGGAACCCCAAGTTCCAGTACTCAGTCTGATTCTCAGCAACAAACTACCAGTGCTCAGTGTAGAAGCCAGTCTGACCAAAAACGAAGACCCAGTAGACAATTTGAGAGCAAAGTCAAGAACTCTAGTACACCACCTGGTTCCAAAACATTGAAAAGACAGCACTCCCTCTCCAGTCCAATGTCAGATTCCAAAAAGGTGAAAAAACTGACCACCTGTACTCAATCTGATTCGAAACCTGTAAAACAGAGAAATTCCAGTGGCCATTTACGAACTAAAGAATGGGATTCGAATTCTCAAATTGATTCTCAAATGTGGAAGTGCAATGTTCAGTTTAATGCCAAAGAACAACATTCCACACCCAAAAATGATCGGAAAAGACAAAATTCAAGTCCTCAGTTGTATAAAAATAAAAAAAGACAGAATTCCAGTAGCCAGTTGAATAACAAAAGCGAGAAGCCCAGTCCTCAATCTTCAACAGATCAATCATATAATTGTCGGACAAATAACATGAGCCAGAAGAATGAACAAACCTTACATATTGTTGTGAAAGAATCAACTGGAGCAGAAAAAACGTCATTAGGTCAGGCAAGGTCGAAATCTAGCAAGCTTTTCACAGCTGAACGGAGCCATGAAATACTGTCAGAGCCTACGAGCACATTACAGGCAGCGGACCGTGACGATCATAAGTCTGTATTCAATACTTATGAGGGGGGCGAAGAAATTCAGGTCAGAGGTTCTATTGAAGGAATTATTGATGACAGATCTCCAACAAGCAATGTAGAGTTCTCTACGGGTACAACGAATACCTTTGAGAATGACAATACTCGGGCCAGATCATCGTGTGCAGCTAGGGAGGTGTCCCCAAAAGTTACTGACAAGGACAGGGTTGGTGACCCCCCAGGTTTAGAACAAAAGGACTTGGTATTATTTGACCGAGGGGAATTGCAGAGCAGGAGAGATCGTCAGTTCAGTGTGATTAATCCCAACGGGCTCGTGCAACACCAGGGATTCCAAAGACAGTTGTCGTGGGTTGTGAAATCTGTTGAGGAAACACCAACGACGTGTGATTTGGATCAGGAAGGCCTATCGACTAAGACTTACAGTAGGGCTAATTCTTGCCCAAGCCTGAGTGACTATACCAATAAGTGTACATTATGTATATCTAATGGTCATTACAGCGTTGGCTATTCTTCAACTAATGTAAGGCCTGACCATTGCGTGATTAATCCAAGTGTTCTGAACAGAGATCTTGGGACTGTGTTGGCATTACATGGAGATTTGAATGGTGAGAGTGTGAAGGGAGTGTCACAGGAATACACCGAGGAATTCTCAGGGGATACAGGAGTTATTCCAACCAAGTGTGAGTTTCTAACTGACTTAAAGAATGTCACATCTGAGGATAAGATCTCTGAGAAGAACTGTAAAAATCACAGTAAGAGTGACCCAAAGTCAAGTAGTTCAGCATGTGAGGTAATTGGGAATCTGAATAGAGGTAGGTCAGATTTCAACGAAGGGAATTTTGATCCGAAGAATTTGAAAAGTGGGCAAGAGTGGAATACATCTGATCAGAGTTCAGGAGATTTTGTCGCTGGTTCTGAAAGACTGGATGATATTGATGGATTTAGAAACCACTGTTGGTTGAGTTTTCACCCTGCGTTTGAGGAAGGCCTAGACGTGAAGGAAATATGTCATAATTCAGAGGAAGTTAGAAACAATTTGGGCATTGGTGATGTTCCTGACGCGTGGATCTGTTCACAGAATGAAGGTAGTAATAATGGCCGATCTCGGTTGATTTCTGCGGCTGATGAGATGGCGAGCTTAAAACGTTTTCTTACTCCCAAGAAGAGCTCCAAGGAGGCGAAGGAACCAAAGGAAAAAAGTGTACAAAAACCGAGTAAGTCACTGCTCCGTGTGAACACAGGAACAAAGTCCTCTGGGTCAGCCTCGACTCCTGTGCTGCTGGGGGTCTCTAAAAAGGAGAATGAAATATCGAGTCCTGTCTCCCCAGGGGGCATAGCAGTCAGCTACGGCAAGTCTCCCGATACCAGCAAACCATCAACTCCTAGTGGGACATCGCTTACGAATGGAAAGGCTAAACAGCCAGGGTCAGGGGATCCTGGTGGATCGGACACCAAGTCGGCATCGCCATCAAAACCTGGTGTCACTTCGCCATTCTCCAGGGGTGACGCTACCAGGCGGAGTGCACGAGAAAGGTCTGTCGCTGGGAAGAGTACAGAGGAGCAGGGATTTAAGAGAAATGACTCAACGCGACGGAGTTTGCCGGCGAGATCGTTGTCAATGTCATCAGCTAGTCGTCCTAACATTGGCAAGCTGACGTCGAGAGTCGGGTCGGAGATTCTTAATGTGAGCGACAAGGAAAACAAATCTAGTGGAGAACATCCTATCAATAATAAAGTTGCAACGAATCACGCCAGCGTGCCGAACTTAAGTGTACGTGAGAAAATATCGGGTAACAAGCTTGGTGGTGAGGAAGACGACCAGGTTTGGGTGAAGCGAAACTCACAGTTGGGTAGGCCTAATCAGCCAGCTGAATCTCAGGGAACTGCACGTGGTGTTCATATCAGTTCAAAAACTGCTCAGAATGTTTCGTCACTTGAGGAGAGGAAACCCTCAGCACCAACGTTGTCTGGGCCTAGGAAGTCCTCGGACCCTTCACAGGCAGCTGCTGTGCCGAAGAGGAACTTGGAAACAATGGGGATTAAGAATCGAGTGGTGGCTTCAGAGGAGAACTTAACAAAACCTCGTCCGGAACGGCGGATCGGACGGGTTCAGTCTCATTACCATATCCCCGGCAATAAACCACGATCTGAGAGTGATTCAAGTATGTGGCGTACGACCTCGCATCAAGAAGTCTCGGCCTCGACAAATTCACTCAATAAGCGGAAGAGTTTTGATTCCAATGTGTCGGTTTTTAGCGAACCTGATTCTGGCCGACCGAACAGTATGAACTTGGATTCAGAGTTCAGTGACGCATCGGACATGGTCGACAGTAGACATTCTTTAAACTTGGATGAACCCAAACAACCTGGCGTCAAAGTGAGAAGTGTTTCCTCAAGTAGTTTATCACGGTCGAGTGCATCTGCTGACAGAGCCCAACGCCATAGCTATTCAAATGAAGGTGACGCCAAGCTCAGTGTTTTTGATCGATTAAGCATGCCGCGTAAGAATAAAATGTTGGCGGCATCTTCTGCACCGCGGTTGGACCAAACAGGCGTGGCCCGGAGTAAGTCATCAGTTGGAAGTAATTGTAAGAGTCGACTGGCAAATTCTAACTCTGTGACCAAATTATCCGGCGGTACTCATCGTCCTCTCTCAGGTGGTAAGGACTCTGGTCGAGGTTCGGGCAGCAGCGATGGAGAGAAATCATCTATCAGTCGGAGTTCATCATCTTCGTCAGTTCATTCACGTGCTACAAAAGAAGCCAGCACAACTCCCTCAACAGCCAAGGGTAATACACCAAGTAGATTAACCAGCACTCCTGCTAAACCAGGACCTGGAAGACCTTTCAGTCCGGAGCCTAGAAAGTCTACAGGACAGCGTCCATTCAGCCCCGAGCCAGATAAACCAAAATCTAGATCACGGGCATTTAGTCCTGAACCAAAGGACAATAAAAAACCAGCTCGGCCTCTGAGCTCGGGAGCAAGGCCACTTAGTCCAGAACCAACGAAGGGCACCAATCTTAAGAAAGAACGTGGCCGTCCGTTTAGTCCAGAGCCCAAGAAGGGGGTGGCGTTTGGAAGAGCATTCAGCCCTGAGCCAGGGAAGACACCTGCACGTGCACTCAGCCCGGAACCAAGAAAGCCTACGCCGAGTCGTCCATTCAGCCCCGAACTGAAGAAACCAACCCCTGCATTCAGCACTGAACCTAAAAAGCCGCCACATGGCCGACCGTTCAGTCCCGAACCAAGGAAACCAACACGAGCTTTGAGTCCTGAGCCTGCAAAACCCAAGATTACTCGGAGTGCGTCATCAGTGCAGGCTGCTGTCAAGGATAAAAGTAAGAACGGGAAGGGTGAGGGACAAGCAGGGGTTCAAAGGAGCGCATCATCAGCTTCCTCTCGGCAACCTGTCGGTACAAACACAATTCAGAAAAGTTCTTCACACCATTCGGTACGGGATGCTCTTCAAAACAAGACAGATTCAGGCCAAATTACCCAGGCTATTCCACTGAAAAAATCAGCTGCTAAACACAAACTGCTTAAGGAACTTTTGGCCAAGGCTCCTGATGGACAGGCATCGGAGACTGACTCTGAGGTCATGCAGTACACAATGGGAATAGACCCAAATTCTCGAAGCTCTGACAAACCTGTTCAGTCGCCTGCCAACAAGCCCAGGCAAGTCCAGAAATCAGCCAGTGATTCAGACTTACCTTCGTCACAAATGTTCCCGAGTAAACCTCAAGCGGCAGAGTCAATGCCGCATATGCCTGGAGTTCACCACGGACCAATCATTGGTGGGCACTTGAATCGGGCCCGAGGGCCTCATGGGTCAGGACCATTGGATGCTGAACTCATCCACTCTCGGATCATGGAGATTCGGCGCCATCTACAGTTGCAACAAGCGCGGCGGCTGACTGATCGTATGATACGTGGACGTCTAGTGACGAGTATTCCTGAAGATATCCGGGAATATGAATGCGAGGAGACAGAAGCCGCTACCATGTTAGCTACGGATGTACAGCAGTCATCGAGTGAAGAGGTTTCGACGGATAACGCAACAGATGTCAAAACCGGTGAGGAAAGTCTGTCATCAGCAGGAGAGGGAACGTCTAATGAGGAGAGGGGTGCTGATGGTAAAGATAGGACTACGAGTGATGAAGGCAAAACTTGGACACAAGATCAACCCGTTCAAAACAAAAATCAGTATTTGGCAGAAAATCTTGCTGATGGGAGCTCCGCCAGTCCACTTACACCTTGTTCATCTGATGAAGGGTCTTCAATCAGGAAGGACAGCCTAGAAACTGAGAAGGCTGTTAGGAAAGAAGCTAGTGAACTAGGCCAAGTAACTATAGATGTGAAAAAAGAGTTTGTGAGTAAAAGTTCCATCGTTCTGAGAAGGAACTCGGTTGAAAAAGACAATGAAGTTCATGTAAAAGTGCAGAAGGAGAGCTCTGAACAGGTCCTGAACGATCAGCCTAAAAACATTGGAGGTAAAAAGGAAACAAAGTCTCGGTTCCCTGCTCAGAGGAGGATGCCTGTCTTCATAAATGAAAGCTCGGACACAGTTTCTGTAAGTCCAGTAGGTGTAGGTGAACCTGAATGCCCCGGAGATCGTATACGGAAGAGCAGCGTGGAGTCAACGAGTGATTCAGACAAGAGTTTGGGAGTTCAGTCACACAGGAGTAGTTCAGAGTGGAAGGGAGACACGAGCAGTATTCTGGATATCACTGCTGAAAACGAAAGATCTCGTTTGGATTCACCCGATGACACGAAGACGAGCTTCGTGAAAATGCGCCACAGCACACCACGAAAAACAACCTGGTCTGCTGTTAATAAGAGATTATCAGATCCAAATATGGAGAGTCAAAAGAGATACTCGGATCCGTATTTAGACAGCAGGGCATGGAATGAATCACTGCAGGACTCTAAACCATCGACACCAGGACCCGAGCAGGAACCAGCAAGGCCTCAGAGGAGAAGTTTGATTGATACTTTCTACTTGGAGCGACGTGTTGCCAGCCCCCATACCACCTCGCTACAACGCTTGTTTGGGAGTTCGTCACAGATTGATAGCCAGAGTGGTAGCGATACAAATTTGTCGGCGTCAGGCTTGGGGTCATTTATGAGGGGAAATAGCGTGAAGAAAGATGCTGATGATAACCTGTCTCCTGATACTTTGTCAGCCGCCTCAACCAACAGTAGTCGCGTCTGTAGCCCAGCGTCAGACAGATCGGGGCAAGCCTCATCAAGTTCCAAGGGCTCAAGTAAAAGCAGCTCCTCAGGGGGTAAAGGCAGACGTTTGTCCTACCACGAGAACTTCATTGCAGAAGTTTGTCCCGAGAGTTCAAAGGTGGCGCCGCTGACACACAACATGGCAGTATCAGTTGTTCCTGAGGCTTCCTCGCAGGCAAAGAAGCAGGTTCCGCCACCTGTACCCATTCACAGGAATCTCCCATTCATGGCGCAACATGACTCGTCTGGTAGGGAAACAAGAATTATACAAGGGGCGCCACCTGTTCCAGCTCATCGCTCTGGGGTCTCCCCACATCTTCCAGCTCACCAAAACACCCAGGAAGTGCCCCCTAGTGAGCCAATAAGTAAGAAATATCAGAAAACGCAGGCTCCTCCTGTTCCCGCTCATAGGAATGGTTGGAATCAAACATCAACGGAACGTCCAATACAAAGCAATCAGGAGTCGAATGAGATGTATCCAGCTTTTCGTCAGAGGGACTATCCTGTGGTACCACCTCATCACCTCACGGCCCAGCGAGCGGAGAATCGTGACTTTGGACTTGGAGTGTACGATCGTCCTCTACCACCGCCGCCAGTGCCGCCTCACAGGACGTCATCTCTGACCGGAGCAGACAAGCCTGACTCGCCGCAATATGATGAGCCGCCGCCGGTTACCACGGCACGGCGCAAGATCTTCTTTGATGGTGGAGCACAAGGGGATAAAAAGGTAGGTGGCGTTCTTTACATTTGATTCCTTCAACCTTTGATAGTAAACCTGACGTCTCGGTGTAAATAAAAACCTAAAGTACAGATAAGAGTATTTGAATAAGTGTTAGTAGGTCTCCTCTTCTCACTAGGCTCATCAATAGTCTTTCATTTTGTATGAACGTTCAATGGGGTCTTGCCAAAAAAAGTCCAACACACAATAAACGATATTTCAGCTGGTTGTCAGCCTATAGGCCTTTTTCTCTGATGTTATCAATATTTTTGTGGTTTTTGTTGACAGTAGACCTCAATTTGTGGCCTGATGAATTCGGTTTAGTGGCACTCTTGCGTGAGTGCACATCAAAGCCCAAATGAACTGCGGGATATCCCCTCGGGCAGAGAGTGACTTATTTCTCACTAAAATGTTATGTTGGTTGATTTATATGGGGCTGGGGGACACTCTTCAGCCCTGGGTGATCAACGTGACACCATGCATGGGCATTCTAAGGCGTCTAACACTTGGTTCTGGCCAAGGTGAGCTGAGAATCAGGCAGGCAGGCCGTGACAAGGGATGGGTGTCCTTGTCAAAAAGACACCTACATAGAATGACAAGCCCATTATGAATATACAACCTGGTGAGTTTGTACACGCTGGTTGAATGGTCAGCAAGGTTTGGGGAGATTGACATTCAAAATGAATGTGTCCGCAATAACACGCCTAACCTAATTCAATTCAGATTTGATAAACTTGTTTTGTTTGTTCCTTTGTCCTGATGGCTTCACCTTGTTTGATGTGATGACACGAATGATAAACTGGTGAAGCTAATTCTTGAAAGCATTTTGAAATATTCGTTGTTCTTTTCAAGTCTTGACCACTGACCTGGCTTAGTTAACCATTTAAGGTGGATCGTAACGTGAAGAAATATTTCATCAGAAAGTCAGATAATGGCACAGATGCGGCAGTTGTGCACTTTGGACCAGCCAATCGTCTCACTTTTCACCTCGAGTTGGCCTGGGGTCTGATAACATAGAATCTTCTCATTGCATGTTCCTCTTCGTTTGTCCTCAGCGAATTAGGGGGTATTCCTTCCAAATTTGCTGACAACAATCCGGCCCGCTGGAACTACTTCCAGTGGTGACACCTGGTGGGGCTCAGATTAACTGTTCCCATGGTCAAGGATTCCCAAAGTCGGATCAAGATAAGAGGGGTTCTCCCACACCGCAAGTTTCCTCCTCCTATTGTCAAGTACAGAACATAGGAGCTGTAAGTGAGTTGACCAATAGGTGTCACTATGCCCCGATTCAGTGCATACAGCGGACCCATCATTTGTGATTGAGCACCAATCACGTGGATTTTCCTGTGTATTGGTCCGCTAGAACTTTGCTGCCGTCTTTTGGCAATACGTGCGGCTGACTGCTCCTATTGTATGTTTGTTGTGTTTGGCACTGGGCTCTTTACTCCATATTTACAAAGGTTTATTCAGACTACATGTTTCATGGTGCACCCTGTATAGGCCTACAGGGGGAAGCCAGGTGTGTGGAGGTTCTGATCGTAATCAATAACCAATAATGGGTAATCAATGGGAAATAATGATTTTGATCAGTCACATCTATCAGCTATGTTGAAGACTTGCAAGACTTGGATCATATTCCACTTGGCTGTCAACCCCTGCTATTCCCAGCGGTATGCCCACCAAGGCCTGTCAAAAGAATGGGGAACTGTCACATTTTGAAGGTGAAAATGAGTTTTGAATCCTATTTCCCAGCGTTTAGCCCCAGTCACAACGGTCTTGACATGACGTGACTGTGATGTCATATTATTGGGAAGTACCATTCAAAAACTCATTCTTTGTTGGGTTAGTAATCGTGTTTGATGTAATACATGATTGATTTATGTTCAAGTTCAGTAGGTTGGTTGAGATATCAGCTCACCTCTGCGTGGAGTGTGGAATTCAGTGCAATCCTCCTTTTGATTTTGCTTTGCCAACTGTGCCTGGAGCATGTGTAGTGTTTGTAGCAGTTTAAATGTACCTTGTTCCCTCTCCTAAATGTTGATTCACTGGCCTCTTGGCATTGTTCGCCATTCACACAAACCTCAAAACTTGAAGTCGAGAGGGGTGTTTTTTGGCCGTATTCTCTGCATGGTGACATTTTGTTATGATGATACCGCCATCCGAGGTAGGTTAGAATGTCCTGAACAAGGGCTGTCAGTCTGTCATGAATCAGGTCCACCCCTCCATTCTCCNTGAAATCATTGCCCCAATGGGTGTCAGCTTTCGAATTGTCACCATGCCTTTTATTTCCATGATGTGGGGGGGGGGGAGGGTGTCAAACTGATAGCGTCATTAATAAACCATAATTACACAGGCCGTGTTAATTTCCTGGACAATAGCAAACAATTTAGAGTTGTATTTATAGCTGGCACATTGTTCACCTCCACCCACTTGGGAGTCCGTACCAGGATTATTTGACCTAATAATGTACACACTCCACAGAGACAAATGTACTATCTCCTCTGGCAGGTTGGAGTGACAGGGTCTCTGTCTGGTTCAACCTGAAAATCCTGTACATTTATACACAACTTTACCAAAGATGTACAGTAAGTTTATGCACACTTGAGTTGACACCAACTGAATTCTGTCCCACACTAAGCTGACAAATGTTTCCTGTACAATGACCTGTAGTCATGTGTACAGATTCTGGTCTTCTGTCTTTGTGTGGTGAGCTACTGTCCTCCCTGCGGTTGTTCTTAGAAAAACTCAGGAAGTGGACAGGATGATGGGCTACCATCAGTAAATTCCAACCTAACCTTATTCACAATACCTTGTGTTTGTACAGAGGGACACACATGGATGTGTGTCGGGATGTGGTCAAGTTGTATTGGCATGGACTGAAGGGTATTTGGATAGCTCTTGTCATTGTTACAATCCACTTTCAGTTTGTGGTCGGACTTGATGAACCTACCATATTTTGTCGGATTCTTTGATGATAGATTTGAACTTTTTGAAGGACTATTGTTTGAATGTGGTGGGCTCTTATCATAGGATACATTAGATCTTGATAACTGTGTGTGGATGGGTTGGGGTCTTCTTTGCTAGGATTCAGTCTGTCTGTATCTCTGAGGAGGAGGAGGAGGAGGAGGAGGACTGTTTGAAGTCTACATGTATTCTAGGATCCATTGCTTTCTTTGGCCTGGACTCACCAGGAACACTTTCTGATTCGATAGGCCTTGATTTTCAACACGTTCTCTCTGTTCAAATATTTCTGGACCAAGCAGACATTCAGTGGATGATATTTGAATGTTTTGAGCATTCATTTTTGGAATTCATTGAAAATGCTGCTTCTTATTCCACAGCAGGTATGTAATGATCTGTCATCCTCCAATAGCACGGGTTTTACCTCACTCCTCTTTATCCACTCACACTCTGTGCAAGCGTATGAAGAAGAGCGAGACCAAAACCCGTGCTGCTATGGGAGAATGAGGTGTCTGCTGGCTGAAAGAATGAATGCAGAAGGCTGCCGTATACAGGGTGTATCTGAATACAATGGCCAGGGTAGGCCGCATAGAAACTCCTCTAGTGCTTCGACAGCCTATTGGTGTTAAAATGCATGGAAAAATGTACAGCACTATCGGGAGATGGGCTCCGCTAGCACTAGCGGAGTTTCTATGCGGCCACCCCAGGTTTCCCTTAGTGAAACCCTGCCTTGTTCTTTTCGCTTAGGCAGGCCTACCTGGGTCTCCGTCATGTTTTGGAATATGATGTGATTGAGACATGATGATACACTTTATTTTCTCTTTCTAGGCATTTGGTGGAGAGAATAGTGATGATGAAGGGGAAGGTGCTATCCACACCTTGGCCGCCATGGACTGGCAGTCGGCTGTCTCGCAACTGGAACGTAGGCGCAGTAAAAGTCTTCCTCCAGATGTCCTCCAAGATGAGGCAGGAAAGGTCGTCCGCCATGAAAATATCAAACCGGTGGTTGCTTGGAGCCAAGAAGATGCCGTCGATGCCGGGAGAAATAACAACACAACACCTAAGAAACCAAAGATCGGAAGACGATGGTCCGTGGAGACGTCAAGCATGCAGGATTTATTGTACGGACCTGATCATAATAAAAGTCTAGAGTCCGTCGATTCCTCGGGTTCACCGTCACATCCAGAGGAAAGGAAACATTCTGTCTCCACCCAAGATTTACACAGCTTGGATGCCGTCTCGTTACATAAACAGTATGCTGCGGCGGCTCTCAGTCCGTTACAACACCGTGACATGTCCGTGTCCTCGCCAAGTATAAGTCAGTCCGGTGGTACACAGCGCAAGGTGTCACCACAGCCAGTGCTGTTAGAATCTCCATATATACAACCAGACATTCCAGAATCTGACAAAAAGGACAGTACAGTCACACCACGTCGTCGCGGATCCCTAAAGTCAGCCTTTTCTACGGGATTTCTTAATACACTTCACAGGAGTACAAGCTCAGCCAAGTCCAGTTCAAAAGGTTCAAAACACAGCAGCTCCAAGAACCTGGATAAGTCGGTGTCTGGGTCATCTAAGACTGTCAGCAAGTCAGGCCAAGAGTCATCTGGGAGTAAGCTTACCAGCTTCTTGAACAAGATCTTGAATCGGAAACGTAGCAGCAAGAAAGATAAAGTGGAAAAGAACGTGTTACGACGGCGAGGCAGTTCTGACATCGACCCCGATGCTGATGCTGAAGATGAAGATGAGGATGAGAATGAGATCACGATTGTATCTCCCGTGAGAGAAGAGTTAGTGATTGAGACGAAGGACGACGACAGTGAGAGTCTCACACAGGAGTTAGAGATCGATTCTCTAAATGATACGCTGCGGAATGATGCATCGATTACCGAGTTGGATCAGCGGAATGCTGATCGGGGCTCATTCATCGAGGAGAGAGACGGATTGATATTCTTCAGTTTTGAGAACCCAGCATCACGAGCAAGTCCTGTAAGTAACGTGAGCTATGAACAACATGGCGAAACATCCAAATCTGATAAGACATTGGATACAACCTCGGATAGCGGAAGTGAAGCCTCCGTCGCCGATTCTTTGGGAAATAAATTCAAACAAGTTGGACTAGGTGCACATGAACAAATCAAACGTCTCCAAAATATCGGCGAAAGTAGCGAAAGTTTAAACTCTGTGGCAACGGCGAGTGGTAGTGATTCAGAACACCCGTTTAAATCTCGCGTCAAGTTGTCGCGGACGGAATCCTTCCGTATGGCACGGCGACCGAAGCCAGAACCGGACCAAAAGTTTGTACGTGGTGGTGTCTATCGCGGGAGTATGCCTGTAGTTCGGCGTACGCCACCTGGTGCCAAAATATCTCCCAAAAAGGATGAAGGCGATCGTACTCAGGATAAAAAACATGCAGGTATCATTCCTCAGGCATTGGATTTAAACTTCATCAGGAGTACCCTCGCTCAACGGACCAACGAAAACACTGGTGTTCCCACGGCAGGTGGTACTGAGTCTGGGACGAAATCATCAAAACCAGCGCCATCTGAGAGAAAGCTGAAGAAACAGAATACGTTCACACCGGAGGAGGTGGCGAAGGTGGCACATCACATGCAGGGGATGGCGAAGTATAATCAAGATGGTGCTAAGTTTGGTCAGAATCCAACGGGCTACAGACAGGAGGCGGAGAAACAACAGGTAAGGAATATCACCTGACTCCTTCCAATTATCAGCAATAACACATCAACATTGATATCTTGAAATGAGGCTGAACGAGTTGCATTCATATTTTGAATTGACCTGAATCATGGTCATCCTATCTGGGGTCTGTTGAATTGAAGTCCTTTCCAAAAAGGTTTTCAGGGGGTTAGACCCATTGAATCAATCTCAACGAATAGAAAGGAACATCTAAAAATAGCCACAACCATTCTCTTTGAGTGGTTATTTGGGCGTGCACTGCTGGTTCCTCAGGTTAGGACCCACTGGTGTGTAGTTGATGCACAACATGTATACATCTTGGTCATACCAACTTGAGGTGGAATGACCAGTGCCGGCATCTGTCTCTCAATCTCGCTGTATCAGATCTACCTGTTGCTTCACAATCTCAATAGCGTGGGACAGCGAGTGCAGAAGACGCTGCGAGCATAACATAACACTTGTTTTTTACCGGCTTCTTTTCAAAGATTCATAAAGGATACACGTGTTGTCTGCTCGTTCAACTCTGGCAGGACAGTCTTGTTTGATTGATTCGGTTGGATATTTGATTGATCATTTCTGGGTCTCTTTCTTTTGGAGCAACAGGTTCGTATTTGAGTTCTGAGGTAAACATTAAAACAATGACTCTCCTTCATCCGTATTCATTCAGATTGCTTACCAGTATTTTGATTTCTGCATGAACTCTGTCCCCCTTTGAATGGGCATCACACCAGGTGAAGACGATATTGCAAGGCGACTGTTCGTCACCGCTCTCGCCAGCCCTGAGCTACCGCGAACTAGGCGATATCAGTTTTGGTATCGTTTGATATCGGGCCATCAGTGCTGGCCAGAAGATTCCTGGCGTCCATTGCTGATTTTGCTCAGTGGCGATTGGATCACTTGTGATTTATCGCCTGGTGTGCTGCTTGCTTTAGGCCTTGGAGAAAAGGCCGAGGTTCAGCTCAGCATTGTTCCATTGATTGCTAGTCCACACTCTTCATTCCTGATGTTTGAAGAGGGATTCCTTATCTGACATATCCGAAGTGTGTCTGCATAGATTTCTTTAGTTCATGTCATGTTTTAGACATTTAGCTTACCGGTACTTCTTTCTGTCTTGCAAAGGGGCTGTTCGTTTTCGTCACTTGAGGAATCTGAGTTGTGATCCTTGAGAAAACGGAAAAAGCTCTGCACTTGCAAATTACAGGGATTATTTGTTGTGCTGTACAGAATAATCGCTGCAATTTGCAGCTTCATAGCTTTCTCCATTTTCTCAAGGATCACAACCCTCTCAGATTCTTCAGTTGACGAAAATGAACTTTCTTCTGTTGGTTCAAGCCTTGGTCTGTCAACACCCCCCCCCCTTCTTGGCGTCACCTCGATTAACACCTCTGTAACATCAGTAGCCGAATCTATCCCCTTTTGGCCATGATCTTATCTCATTCTCACCGAACTATTAATGGGATCTATTGATGATATCAACCCCTGTTAGAGACGCAGCCTTTTCAAGTCTTTTGACTTGTGGCTAATTTTGATGACAATCTTCTAATGATGCTCACCTGCTGCCGACCCATAATTTGACCACATTGTTGGACTGTTATGGAGGTCCATCCTCCCATAGCAGGGCTTTGGTCTCTCTCCTCTTCATACGTTTGCACACAAAGCGTGAGCGGATGAAGAGGATTGAGGCCAAGACCCTGCTGTTGGAGGATGTGAAGGTCTCTCTCTGTGTGATCAGAGATCTTGGTTTTGTGATAGTTGTTTTCAAATGATTGGTCTTTTCGTCATGTTCAGTGATGTGTGGCTCATACCAACTCCGTGTGAGCCAAATCTGTCTTCATCATGGAGGTAGTCCTATGTTGTTCCTTCTGACATAAACGTACGTTCAGGGTAATGATATTACTGAGTTTTCGCAAAGGCTTGGTTAGGCCTACGACAACATTTGATAGTGATGATTCACCAGTTGTTTAACTGTTATGGAACCAGAGAATAAGTTTCTGTTCATGTTCATTTTATGTTGCACCCTGTATGTTTGGACGGTATCTTTGTGGTCCCTACTCAAAAATGTCAAGGTTGCTGCAACTAGTGTTACCAGTAGGCCTAACAGGGCCGTTACAAAAACTCGCTATTGCTTGAGCGGCTACAGGTTGTATTTTCAAGGTCGTGTCCGTCAATGATGGATGTATCTCCCTCATCAATACAGGAATATGGATCACATCCAGCCTCCAAACATGCCAAGTATTCCAATAATACACCTTGATCACTTGTTGAACATGAAAATAAACAATTGATCATCATTATACTTGAATCTTATGACTTGATTAAAATACCGTGTCTGCCAGTGTGTGGATTCTTCTAAATATCGTTACGAATCTTCGGATCAAGTTGAGCCAACATCTCGGTCAGCTCTGAGGATGAAACGGACATCATCAGAAGCTGTGGTTACTTGGCTGGGTGGCTTGTATCCAGACAACAAATCTGCATGTCTCAATCCAAAGTTTTCTCAACTCCTCCGATGATATCATTTCAGGCTGCCTCGGTTGTGTACCGTACTGCCAGTTTCCAGGGTGATATAGAATCACCACGGCCGAAGTCGGATTTCTGGCCGGGACAGAAGCCAGACGAGAAGATCAAGATGAGGCACACTCAGAGGGAACGGCCCAAGTCAGATCTTGGTGAGTAAACAAAATCCTTCTGACTGACGTGGTTGAGTAACAATGACGCGATATTTTGGTTGAGAGTCGAATACTTTATGAAAATCGTGTGTTTACAATGCCATCTTTTCTTCCTCCAGGGGGCGCCAAAGTGATCGGACTCGCCACCAACAAACAAGAATGGCGGACACAGCTTACGACTCAGCGATCGTTCAATCGTCATTTATCTGATCTTTGCGCGGATGACGAGAGTTCGATGGCTCGTGGGAAGCTCAGACGGGTAGGTAATGATGCATTGTGGGTATCAGTCGCAGGCAATGTGATTGGTCAAGTGTCCACATTGGTGCAGTGGAGACGTCTAGTCCTTGTCTCCTTGGAGGTCCGTGGTTCAATTCTGGTTCAGATCTGGTACGCCTGTGATAGCGAGGGCGAATCTCTGATAGTATAGGTTTTTTCTGGGGGCTCTGGTTTCCTCCTACGTGGCATATCAGTGACCCAGTAATAGGGAGGTTCCACAAAGCTCCGAATTCCGAATCCCGAAACGATTTCAGGCCTGCGTGACGTTACGTCATGACGTCGTTTCTTCGTCGAAAATCTGCGGTGGTCCGACTTTTGGCCTTGTGAACGATGTGACAACCTCTCTTTAACACCACGCCATTATCTTACACTGACATTTTAAGCATTTATTTCATCGCTAAAGTGTGCCAGGTATATCCAATTGTCACCTCTATGCTCAGAAAAGCCCAAGAAAACATTTCTTGTAAATGAAAATTATCAATTCGGGATTCGTAAACCACCTACAAAGATTTGCGGCCATCCTCGTCAAGACGCAACGAATTTGCACGACGTCACGAATGTGATGCAACGTCATACGTCAAAATGATGACGTCATAATCAAAGATATTCGTAATTCGGAATTCGGAGACGTTGCGGAACCTCACTATTGTCTAAAGAGCCAATGATGGGCCAGGTTAGATTGACGGCCCTTGACTTAATATTCAAACAATGCTAGGCCTGAATCAGTAATATGTGTTTGTGTTTTCAGATGTCGATGCCTCACCCGATCAAGCTTCGCAAGGATAAACGTAAACATCCAACCCTCACACGCCAGAAGAGCATGACGTTGAAGAGATCAAACAGTGCTCCAGAGAATCTCAATGTTATGAGGAGATCGAAGTCGTCAGCATCGTTAGGTGAGTAGTGACTCGGACTTGGACCTCCCTATCTACTCGAAACCATCTTCAATTCTTACATGACCCAGGATAAGAAACATTTGGGAAGCCATTTCAACAATGGCTTCCAGTACCAATGCTCATATGTGACCCGCTCAAGCAAAAGTAGGTGTTTGTTGTAACCGAGGAATAGCTGAAATGTACGTCTCTGCAGGTTGACAGTGGTAGTGGACAGCAGTGATAAAGTTGAGTAAACTGATGACCAATAATGATCACCTGCGACATGCGCCTGCTTTTGCTGGAGCGGATCACATATGAGGAGGAATTTCCAGAGTTGTATCTTTTGGCATTATCTTCACACAAGTCCTTTTCATTTCAGCTGATTCCAATGGAAATTCCGATGAAATCTACGAGACCATGTCTCTTGCAAGCAGACGATCTTCCCAATCAACCATCGCTCCAATTGATGAGGTGAGTAATTATTATGTTGGTGTTTTCTGGCGATGAAGGGACAGAGGTTTGCTTCTTTTGGAGAAATAGTGGGATCCTGGGTTCTAGGTTCTGTAACTCGTTGGTCATCTTGCTCTGACAAGCGTTCTATCACTCCTACTCTCGCTCAGTCGAAGGGAGCGTAGTTCAAAGGGCAATGTGATCGTAGGCCCTGATATGTCAAGATGCTCCTCGGAGAGTCCCTCGCAGTCTGAACCGGTGAAATTGTAGTTTCATGTAGGCCTACCTACTCCTTCCACGATCAGCATGACTTTGTCCTCAGAAGGGCAAGCTTGGAGCCTTTCTTGGTCCCTGATTCTGCTTGAGTTCACCAGGTGGCTGTACCTGTAAGGAAGGCCTAGGCCCATGTCGTCTTCTGTGTAGACAGCAAGTCTGTGTGAAGAAAAACTTGGTCTATGACAAAACAACTGGGATCAAAGCACACAACACAGGAAATAAAAACACAATGAAACTGTTGTAAACAAATTAGACCAAATTGATTGGATAAACTCAAAGCTTGTAATATCTAATTTGGGGTTACGAGTCATGTGTTTTGTTTGCCCCTAACGTCTGCCCAGTTGGGCTGGGGTGAGGCCCAGCCATGGAGCTGTCAGCTGTCAGAATCATGGTGTCTGACTCCAAGCCAAACAAGTGCTGACGTTTGATTCTCATTCCATTCACAAATTTTTTATTTGTGGTGAACTTTGTCTGTCACATGAGATGTAAATAACTTTATGATTCAGTTAATGTTGTTATAACAGTAGTGCAATGATGTCACTGTAACCACATTCAACAATCATTCACTTTAGTTGCCCAGTTGTTTTAGGGAGGGGATTAAAGGCCTGTTTCCATTACAGCAGGTTCTGCTGCGGTTAGCGGCAAGTGAAGCGGTTTTCACAGGCATTGGGATAATTAACACACCATGTATTGTTAAACCATCGAAGGATTATCCAAAACCCTGTGAAAACCGCTCCGCTCGCCGCAAACCACGGCGGAATCTGTTGCGGCGGATACGGGCCTTTTATGATTGGACTTTGAGTCCCATGCATGATGCTGGTCCCATGCATGATGCTGGTCTTGCCATAGGCCTATGTACACTTTAATCTCTCACCATTTCATGTTTATCTCTTGAACATAAAAAACCCGAGGTGTTCTATTTTGCTGACAAATCTCTCAAAGCCTTTGGCAGGGCCTACTTATGACTATTTGTATTTCTTAAAGAGAAGAAGTGAGGCATGAATCGTCATTGATATTCTTTATTTGTTCTCTCCTTTATCTGTCGGAGGTACACATCGGGCTTATGGAGGTGTCGTGTTAATCCAAATATATCATGTGCAATCAATGTCAACGTCACTTGACCGAAGGTATAATGTTCATAAATGTATAGGAAGTGGTGAAATGGCCTTCCTGGTAAGGTTGAAAAAACTTTGCTCCATGGAAGAAAAAATAATTTGTGTAACAATATCTTTTGTTAATAGTGATTGTTTTTCATGTTAACTAGGCGGTAATCATGAGAGTACATGTGTGTAGGTGTTGTGTTATTTCGTTTGTCATGGTGGGTGGAATGGAATGGTACATATCAGGCTTCTGTTAAATGGCAATAATTTATGTATAGACATTTTCTTGTCATTGTTAAGGTGGAACTTTCATATTAGCAGAAAAATGATCGTGTACCAAGTACATCCTGGTAAAGCATAGGTTTGTGATTTGATATTGATGGTGATTCGTTCTGATTGTGCCTATAGAAATAATGATCTATAGGCCTTTTCTGTGTGGACTATTTCTGACGTTAGTACAGCTATATTCTGACGTTGTCATTGTGGGATCGTTTCTAAAAAGCGCTCAACCATATTAGGAGTGTGTTCTTTGCAATGGCCAGTTGTGGAAGGATGAAGGAGTGATTTAACTCAGGGATTAACTGCTTCATTCACAACTCTTATTGTTTACAAACAAGGATTATTTAGAGCTGTGAAAGTCTTGGAAGTCATTAGAACCATTCTATGGTGAATTGTGTAATTCAGTGGCTTAGTGTTACTGTATTTGACAGACTCATTCTGTGAGTGGTGGTTTAGTTTTAGCTAAGATGTCTGTGGACATGACACAGGGACGTAGGAAGGGTAGTACAGGATACAGTACATTGCCCTGTGTGTGTAAACGTACACCGAGGCCTGAACGTAAGGCCTATGATAAAAGTGTAAGTTGTATCTCTGAAGTGACATGGATGATGGTTCTACGGTTCTTCTTCACCAGTTTGGTGGNTACCGTATTTTTCGGACTATAAGGCGCGGCCTTTTTCCTTGAAGAAGGGTCTAAAATTGGGGGTGCGCCTTATAGGGTGGTGCGCCTTATCTGCGGATCCAGTCTGACAATTTGATCAGAAGTGTCAAGACACTGACGAACCCAAGCATTCAAGCATGCATGGATGCATGCAAGCCAAAGTCATTGTCACAGTGCTGGTTGACAGATGATGCAGTGAACTGTGAACTGATGGAGTTTCAGTTAGGCCTAATTTGTCACAACAAGCTAAGAAATCATACAACCAGATCCATCAGTACCAACAGCAGAATTGCAGATGTCAATGGGTTCAAACAAGGCAATCAGACCCTGTAATTGTCAGCTTGGCTGTTGTTGGGTCAATGCACACTGAGCGGCCATGCATTGTATGTGTATAATATGCACTGACGCATTCACTGAGAGGTCTGCGCCTTATAGGGAGGTGCGCCTTATGTATGGATTTCATCAGAGATTTTGGGTGAAATTGGGGGTGCGCCTTATAGTCAGGTGCGCCCTATAGTCAGGAAAATACGGTAAAATGACCTGGGGTTGTCTCTTTCTTGAGAGATTTTGGACAAAACCCACAGAAAAATTTTGAGGAGAAACTGAAACTGGGTATAGAATTTGAATGAAATAAGAAGTGAAAGAATCCTAGCCAGGCCTACTTCTCGCCTGTGACTTCTTTGGCCCACATGATGCTCAGTGCATAACTCCTGAGTAAGATGTGTTCGTAAAGTTTGTCCTCGACTCGCAATCTTTTTTTTCCTCCAGTTACGTGTGAACCAAAGGGACACGGCAGACGACATCGCCGTCAAGATGAGAGAGGGAGCCATCGACACGACGATCGCGATGCAGCAGGTCTCGTCCGGCTTCATCAGCAAGGATCAGGCGAGGACGAATGTTGTTAATGAGATTATTACTGTTGAACGGATCTATGTCAATCATTTACTGGATGTGATTGAGGTGAGTTGAGTTATGATACTGCTGTGTTGTCAAGGTATTGAAAACCGTTGAAGCTCTAGGCCTAGTCCAGCTTCTGCGTTTCCAGCAAATTCACACTGACATGTCATTCTCAATATTGTGGGTGACAGCTTTTCCCTTGTGGGAGGACATCCTTCCTACATCATGTCTCATCATGTCTAAGTGACACCTAGTGGCACAAGGCTACACTAGGAAACTAAATCTTGCTTGACAACTCAGATGCGATCTTTTATAACATAGCTACGCTTGTTGTCAAATATGGATGGGCGTGCTGATATTCTCTTTGTCCTGTCGAGTCGATCTCTATCGCGAGGATATCTTTTCCAGGGTTACATCAAACACGCGAGGAAGCGCCCAGAAATGTTCTCTAAGGATCGAATAGCGACAATCTTTGGTAACCTCGAGCAAGTCTACGCATTCAGCTCAAAGTTCTTACAGTGTTTAGAAAAACATATCCGACATGACACACCTTACGAGAGCGAGATTGGGCAGTGCTTCCTTGAGTTTGTAAGTATCACGGAACCACTGTTCTAAAAATATGAAGGGCTAAACCAGTGTGGCCTGCGTTCACACCAGAATAGGCTGTGAACGCAAGTCTGATTCCTCACTTCCCAGCTCAGTCATGTTTTGATTGGTGATCAATGTGTTGCTTTTCTTCCAGAAACACGGGTTTGAAGTCTATTCCGAATACTGTAACAATCATCCGTACGGTCTCTGTGAACTACAAATGTTACGGTGTGAACCCAAATATACTCAGTTCTTTGAGGTAAGCACGTTCAGGGCTGTGTATTCTTTGTTTCCACGATGCAACATTGCTCTGTTGGGTGGCGCGTTTTGCCCCCAGATTTACGACATAGGACGACGTCAGCAATGCATTTTGTCCCTGGTTTTGTGTCATGACGTCGCCGTCATTAATGGTAGACATTGGTGACGTGACGTTGTGGTAACCACGAATAGTGCATGTTGTCGGTGAGTGGTTGACGCAGCAAATCGTTAAGAGAGTAAGAAATCTGAAGACTTGTTTTACATGTTGTGTATTTCACTTGACAGGCATGTCGATTACTCCAAGAAATGAATGACATCCCCCTCGAAGGCTTCCTCCTGACGCCCGTCCAGAAAATCTGCAAATATCCGCTCCAATTGGCTGAACTCTTAAAACACACCCGTCCAGAACATCCCGATTATAAAAAGGTGAACCATGCGTTGGAGGCGATGAAGGGGATCGCGAGTCTGATCAACGAACGGAAACGACGCATGGAGAGTATGGAGAAGATTACGTTATGGCAGACGACGGTTGAAGGATGGCAGGTGAGTTTTGATGGGTTGATGTTGGGTTGTGATTGGTTAACGCACGTTGATTTACCTCAGTTCCGTGGTGAACCTGGGATCCAGGCTGAATCTACCGCAGGTCAAGATTCAAGGGAGGTTGCTTTGGCAACCAACTATTTTTCATCAGGATTGGCCAGAATCGCATCTCAGAGCACTTAGATTGTCAGATTTTGAATGAAATATTTGTCGTTTCTTTCTCCGCCAGGGCCCCGACCTTCTCGAGCTGAGTTCAGAACTCATCTACACCGGAGAGCTCCATAAATACAACCTGAACACAAACGGTTGGGTGAAGGACCGTGTCTTTTTCCTGTTTGACCATCAACTCGTCTACTGTCGGAGGGTAGGTGGAGTTTATCTTACTATCAGGACTCTGGCTTGATGGTGTCTAAAAGTCATTGATTCCAAACTGCAGGAACCTCCAAGAAGGCAAATAGTTGTTCCAAACATATCCAACACCCCAGGTATAATTGGCAGAGCCCCGTCTTGAACCATTGAGGTTTCATATTACTACGCCTTTAAACTACAGGGGAGTCTCCTTGATATGTTTCCTTTGTAAACATGATCATGGTGTCGGCCAAATTGACTGATATTTCTCTTGTATTTTCAGGATTTATTGAAACGAGATGGTCTGACCTATAAAGGTCGTATGTCGCTGGACTGTAGTGATATCAATTCCATACCCGATGGACGAGGTAAGTTAGCTCATTGAAGAGTTTGTCATTTGTAGCACGAAGGAGGATTTAGTTCAATGAGGTCATCGCCACTTCTCCACGGAGTGCCATCTAATGATAGAAAAAGAATGGCTACAACCCCATAATGGGTCACATCAGATTGATGAAGGGTAGCGTAATACTGCCTGTTTGTTGAACGCTTGGCATATATGACAGGAATGAGTGATCAGCTGCTCAGGCCACAAAAACTAGGGTCAAGCCTGGGTGTGATGGAGCCCTTTAGGCCTTGACAATGGTGTCTGTTACAGTTTGATTTCATCCTGACCTTATCTTGCAGACACCCAGTTCAACTTGACGGTGAAACACGCTTGGAAGATTTTTGACCGACGGAGAGACAAGTGGTTCTTGTTGTGTGCCAAGACGTCAGAAGAAAAAACAAAATGGTTGAATGCATTTCGGAAAGAACGGAAACGAGTGAAGGAAGACCGTCATAGTGGGTTCGCATTTTCGGAACAGACCAAGAGAATCGCGCAACAATCAGTCAAATATCGTATGCAAAGATCGGCAGGTAATCGCTCACATCACTTCTTAATTGAAATCAGCAGTCATCTTTATACACCTTGGAAAGAGAATGATCTGTTTGTGAAGTCATTTCCTTGGCTAATGTCAGTAATGATTATGTAACTCTTGATTGCAGAAACCAAGACTCGTAAGTCATCACGCGGCAATATAAACTTTGTCAATCCGAACACTTCATCTGTGATACCACCATCAACGACGACACTCTCCAGAGACTCTCAGAGCTTCTCAAAGAAGCGGCCGTGGGCGATATTCGGGTCAAAGAAAACAGCTCGATGACACATTATTGTATCTCTGTTGGATTATTGTTGATGGTCGCTGCTGAGACTGGGGAGTGGAGATATTCACATGCATATTATAGACTGCACTTCAACGTTTGAGTAGATCAGATTGGTGGTTTTGACGGTGGAGAAGACGGAGTTCGGCCGCCCAGTCATGGAGCATTGCAATCTCAAAAAAGGTGCCTTAGTAAAAAAGAATAACTTGGGACTCGTATTTAAGTGGTGTTCAACTGATTGTAAACCTTGGTCTGGAGGGTAGGAATCTCGGCCCTCATCAGGTATTCAAACTCAACGTAAACAGCCGAATGGTCAGTTTATGCTGATTTTGGGTACCATACATCATGGGATTCCCCTGGTGTCGACTGCTCGTATTACAACCCGGTGACTTGGCAGTCGTACCAAGGGATACCGTACGTCAGAATCTCGTTTTCTTTCGAATATTGTTCTGTTCTCTGACATTTGCTGAGTTAAGCTTTGTGTAGAATCCTTGATGTCTCGTTTTGAAAGCGAGAAATTCCCCGTGTAAATGTAGAATGTTATTCTCTATGAGATGATTAGGTGAATGTTTACAACGACGAAAAACAGGCCTTGTCTTGAAGATAAAAGATTCTTTCTCTCACATAATTCAGGAAGAAAAGACAGTAACTAAGTACATGGATGTATTTGTCGAACTTGAGAGTTCAAATCCTTTGGTGATTTCGTTCGGAGATTGGGGATTTTTTTAGGGGTTCAAAGCCCAAATGAATATCTTCACGGCAAGGCCTTAGAAATTGTAGATGACTTCAAAATTGATTTGACCTTGAAATTGATTCGACCTCCAAATTTATTTGACCCACAGTAGCAACAGAAATGGTCCGCTGTAGTTTTGGTGACACATTCTCAGAAAATTCATTGTAAAAGATGTATTTTTGTCACAATAGAGTGTAAATAGTGATGTATATTTTAAGGAACCTATTGGTGCTATGATCTTTGTAAGGGTTTGTATATAATGTATCCAAACACGCATGTATTAGTGCTATTTTTTTGACGTTTAACAAATTTGATGACATATTCGGTGAAAGGTTCCACTCTCACAGGTGAAGCTGCCGACTGTGTTGAGGGTTGAAACCTGTTACTTATGAGGTTTTTGGTCGGAAATTCTTGAAACTTGGAACAAGTTTTTTCATCATATCAGGTGTTCAGAATAAATCTGTAGCAAGTCACATGTTGATGATGATGAGGGTTTTATAAACGTCAACAAACTCCCTAACACCCTCTCCATAGTAACTTTGCCAAACAATTATCACCTTAGGACACAATCTGATGATGTCATATTTATGTTTAAAAAAGAATTTATGATGAAATGTTTGTCTTATTGTTTTGGTTGCCTTGTGTTAGTACTCTTTGTTGGCCAGGATCATATCCTTCTTGTCATTACCGGTATACGTGAGAACGGCGTAGGAAAACCCGTCGGACGACGCTGGATGATCAACAAGGGCTGGGAGATACCTTTGCATTGATCTGCTACCGTTTACCTGAAGCTGTCATCGTGACCTTGTGGTTTACCTTGTGCTCTACTGTTTACCTGTTATGAAATTCATTTCGCCTATTGAAATGTACGGGTTCACCAAGGCCATTAATACTTTCCTCTAAAGTGTCATCCGACAGGTTTTTCTAGACTGCCTCACAAGTGTATGGAGGCATTTTCTTGTTTTTACTTTTGATGCAGTGTACAAGACTTTGGTAGACAAACAGAACTACGAAGATAGAAAAGTGCCTTATTTATTGATAAGAAATCATCTTCTATTTGAGATCCTGAATCACAAACATTATCATCCTAAAAAAAATGTGCTCTATAATCAACATAATTACATGCTTTATATATAGAATGCCTCAACATGATTGTATGCTTTATACACAAATGTGATATACACCAAAGTCGCAGTTGTAAGGTCACAGAAGTCATGCATTGCCGGGGTCCAGCTTCTCCTGTTGGTGATGGTCGGCACTCCCCACCACACAGCAGGCTGTTGATATCTACTAATTGAAGCCCTGACACTGATACTTCAGATATTATGTTGGAGGAGCTAGATCCCAGTGGCAAAGCCAGGTCTCTCTGATCTTACAACCGCGATTTTGGTGTAGACATGTACCCGGATGTATGTGTGATATGAATTAAGACAACCAACAACCTCCACCCTATACGGGTATAAAAACCAAACAAACGTAAAAATCTCATTGGTAGCACAATGAGTATGCATGACCTGAGGCCGTCATTGTGATCTTGTGGTTTTGGCAGTACTGAGCCATAGTTAGTAGCCGAAATATGATCCTTGTGCTTCTGAACATTATAATGAAAACAGCAAAAAAATTTGCCGACAGAGTTCTTTAGGACTACTTTATATTCAAGTCCTTCTTAACAAATGCAACTAATTCATCAAAAGCTAGTTGTCCAACATGAAATAAGCCCTTATGGTACATCATCCCGTGAAATCCCGTCTTGTAGTGTCTCAAGATGGCCTTACTTCCCTTCTGTCTCAGTCTGTGTGCGTAGATAATGCCGTCATCACGGAGCGTGTCATGCTCAGCGACGATGACGTAGGCCTTGGGGAGGCCCTGGAGGTGTTTCTGTGTGAGCGGCATGCAGTATGGATGCAGCACAAAGTGAAAGAACGTCTCTGATAACTCGTCGCTGCCAAAATTCCGTGATAGGGGAACATAACCTTGACGGTGTTTCTCTGGAATTAGTCGCCAGTTGACGAGGTAGCTATATGTTTCTTTCACGGTTGCCGACGTGTGTTGATTGCGTAAAACTTCTGAGGCAAGGTTTGGGTCCAAGTTCATGTACATCAACGCCGACTCAACGTTGAGTCGGATGCGGGAAAATGTCCTCGAGACATTCTTGTGTTGAGCGTATGATGGGAGATTGAGATCCATTAATTGAAGGAATGGAGTGATTAAGACCTGGAGCCGAGGTTGAGGGTTAGATTTTAACGGCCCAAGTTTCTGGCAGATGGCTGCAACATGGTTTGCTCCCACTTCATCACCTGCAGAAAGGAAACAAAGAAACAATTAGAGAGCGAAACTTGGTTGGACCTCGGACTTGGGGCTGAGGGGTCCACGTTGAGTGTTGTGCGTTTCCTATCAATCTCCACATATTTACGGCAGTCTCAACCATTCTGTTGGTGAATCGTACACCATCTGAGAGTTCCTACGAGCCCATTCAGGGGCTGTCTGTTCATCTCCTGCCTTCATGTTAAGGATAATCCTGGAGTCATTGAATGAGATGAGATCCTGAACTCACCCATAAGAATGATCTTCTTTGAATCCACACCAAACTCTTGTGAGTTTTTCAGGAAATATTTCGTGACATTCTCACTTTGTTCCAGTGGTTGGGGGAATTTAGCCTCCGGAGCTAAACTGTAGCTGAAACATGGGATTGAGAAAGAAGACAGGAGATGAATGTCCTGACCCACCTAGCAAATGACATCGGTCTGACAACGGGCCGATGGCCGGGGAATAACTGATCACATGGTCTCATCATTCTAATTTTATTCTAAAGTAAGTCCTGGAGTGGCAAATGGAGGCCATCAGTGCTTTTCTTTTGGAGACTTGCGAGAGTCTCATGACTCAGAATGAAAGTACTCACTCTACTGATACAACAACTGCATTCAGAGATCTGGCAAGACTCTTGGCAAAGCAGTCATAGGCGGCTGAAAGAGAGACGAGCAGAGTGAATGGTGCTGTCCCATGATTGGTGGCAAGGTGCTGTATGCAAGAAGGTGGAACAAATGTAAGTAAAATCCTGCCTTGGTACCCCTGAGGTAATCGCCTGAGGGACACAAGACCCTTCCCTACCTGCATCACTGTAAACAAACGTTCCACCGTGAATGTAGATGATCCCAACTCGGTTTTCCTTCTCTTCTGTAGGTGGAATGATGAAGCGAACTGGAATGTTTGCGACTGTCCTGGTCTCAACCTGCAAGCAATCATCACAATGTCAATTCACCCAACACAGATTTTGGCACCTTGTGTCAGTTACACCTTCGACCAGTCTTCCAGGAAGACCATTGGGCCTACTGAAGGGCCGACTGAAGGCCCAAGTCAACCAGACAACACTGAGACTGAGTCTGCCTCTGGTATGGTCCGACAGCCACATCGGAGCCAACTGCCAGGCTCAGAACATTCCCGTCACTGATGACATAGCTTTGAGTAATGACTAATAAAACAAACGTCTGCCTAAGGAACTTTTGCAACTGCATTGTTAACTGACAGATGTACCGTAACACAGATGCTGTTACCTTAAGTTCAGGGTCACAAGGAAACAATTTCTCCATGATTTGTTCAAACTGTCGATGGTTTTTCCTGGTGATGTTGACACGGCTATCAATCTTCAACTTCTCACCAATCAGGGACTGAATAGAGGAGAATCAAAGTGAATCGGCATCAATGAAGTTTAAATTATCAATTACTTCGTTTCCATTTATGCAATAATCTCACCCAATTCATCATAATCACCTGGAAATCTCCATCCTGAGAATCTCAGGTCATTTACAGTCCTCCCCCTCCCTAGACTGGTACCCGGTCCCAACATAGCTCAAGCGTTGGGACCGGGAACCAGTCTACCCCCTCCCTTGAAACAAGTGCGCAGGGAGCAGTTGTGAAGACCCTGGGTACGAGGATGGGATACCTACCACATGATGACTGAACTTGGTCAGACCAAGCAATGCTCTTAGTTTCCATGTTTCGTCCAGGCCGTCAGGTAAGGGGTGATAGAGGTAATAGGCCATGAAACCAGTCAGTATGGAGGAGAGCACCAGGACACAGTGGAGGTTACAACACATCTTCTTGAATGATTGGGAACCTGGAAAAGATAAGAATGAATGTGAATTTTATCTCAAACGTCTGCATTGCATGTGATTGAGGAGGTAAGTCTATCAGGATGATGTAGGGATAGGTGAGAACAGCCATTTGTGTTGCTGGTGGATGCCCATGCCCTCCCCCCGGTTGGGACCAGATCCGAGCGATCGATGACTGTTTGTTTGGTTGTGTCCTGCAGACTGTGAATGTGATTAGCGATTGTCTCTTGTCTAGGCCGTTGGCCTATGTCAAAACACCTCAAGCCTTGGGAATGGGAGGTCAAACCATGGCATTTTCAACATCATTTCAACTGTTGAGACAAACTGGCCCGTGGTCGTCTGAGAGAAAGGAGACAGCAATTCGTGGATATGGGGCTCTTGTCTCTCGCGGGCCGCGGAGACCGGGGCAACTGGAGTGGACGTTCTCGACGACAGTTCGTTCCGCTCGATGGTGACCGCAGCCCTTGGGCTTGAATCTTCATAAAAGCATTCGGTACAAACCCTAAGAAGTTTCGCTAAACAGCACACCAATGTTTTATTTGCTTATCCCCTCTAAAAACAGTAATTGACCAAAAAACAAAAGAAATTTCATGCCGGTTGGCGAAGATTCGGGAGTGTTTTTTCTTGTCGTCGTGGGTGGCGGACTGATTCCTGACGGGCCGGAGCTGGCTCAGGCGGGGCCCACGGAGTGGTGTCGTAGATGCCGTACGACAACCACAACAGAATCAAAAAGTGTGAAAACTGCAAGAAAACTCCGACAATCTTCTCGCTTTTTATGGCTTTTTATTATTGTTTATTCTCAAGTGCATGAAAAGGAATTGATTCTACAGGTACTTAAGATGTTATAGAAAGGAATATTTGAGAAGTTAACGACTGAGCTCTTCTTCAAAACCGCTTCATTCCATCCCACACCCACCAGCAGCAGCCTCCCAGCAAACCCCAGCCCAGGCCCAGGAGGCAGTGAGTGGCACAACATGCACATCACACTCACACTACACAACGGTGACATGCACACTGACGGCCCCCCCCACCCCCCACTGACTGATTGTCCGTCCACTTACATGTATGCCTATACCTGTATACGCACACATTCAGTCTGTTCTAGAGTTTCGGATTGTAAAGTTCCAGCCTGAAGAAGACCCCGGTTGGGGTCGAAAATTCGCAAACACTCTGGAAATTGCCTTTTTATTTATCCTATACGCACACATGATGCTATTCAATTCGGTTTTCAATTTAGGATTAGGAATAACCAGATAACATCATAGCCTTGCCCGAACTGAAGACTTACCGGTAGGCCTACCGTATCTGGTATACGCAAATATTTTCGCGAATAAAAATTACCGCGAAAATCGCGAACTGGTCAATACCCCGCGAATTCTTAATCTATTACACGCGAACCATTTGCCAATCGCTGACGATCTCGTAATACATCATGGTTTGCACTGAATTACACCGCGCACCATTGAAAATGCAGTGTTTTTGAAATCTTACATCGGACCGCAACTGCGAATATTTATCCATGCGAAAAGATACTTACGGACCCTAACCGCTAAATTTTTAGCCGTGAAAATATTTGCATGGTATGTCATCCTCTCCTTGGACTTGACACGGTCATGACGGTTAGTCCTACTGGATAATCGGAAATCAACACTGAAGCGTGTTAGGCCTTGTATCATGGGGAACATTGCTTCACTTGTTTTGATGCAGTGGTCACATAGCATTTCTTTTGTTATTATTTTAACCTCTTATCAATCTTTTTCACCATTTCAGGTCTTCGTGCCTCAGAAGCAAAGAATTGCCGTGTTGTTCATTGTGCGATTTGGTTATGGCCGTCCTGTTTTGATTGATATGACAATTGGGAATCTGAGGCGATGGCATTAAGGCGTACCAGCATCAAAAGGATACAGCGCTATCAGCATAACTACTGCTTGCTGTGTATCACTGGCTGCCTGGGATGCAAGTGGCATCGATACAAACAGTCAAGGAAACCAAGTGAAACGGTAAGTTCTTTGTTGTCAGCTGGAGTTTACTGGCTTCATCATTGAACATCCTACACAACTGAGTATAACTAATATGTAAAGATCAGTGATCTCGTGAACTCACGCAGCCGTAATACCTAATCGGGGGGAGACCCCCCCGAACCCCCCCTTTCTGGGGGAGACCCCCAGACCCCCCTTTTGAGGCCTGCGGCCGGCTGGCCTCTAGGCCTGTTCCTGCAAATGATGTTTTTCGTGACGCAGCGCACCGTGACGTGACGTCATGACGTGACGCGGCAGACGGCTGATTCCGGCCGCGGCGGAAAGGATGATGGTTTACGACATCCACAAAATCGCCATATTGCGTCAAGGTGTTGAGATTCACGGACTACACATCTCTGAATTGATTTTTCCATTGAATTTTGTAGATTTTTTTACACACACGTAACCATTAGACTCACTTCGTGAGCCGCTTCGCGGCTCATTGCGTGAGTTATAAACCAATGAGTTGCTGGGTTTGAATGAGTTTGATCCATTCTGCTGAGTTAAGCGGGGTTCATTGGCGCACTGATCCGGTCCGTTTTCAGTCCATTTACACCTAGTTTTCCGGATACGACAACGCAAAAGTCAATTTGATAGATTTTTTACGGACCTGAATCGGACAAAATCCGTGTGCCAATGAACCCCGCTTTCAGCTCCCTTTGTGGAAATGGGAATTCTTTACTATCCACTTGTCAACTCCAAGCTTGTACTTGAATAAATTTTGTACTTGAATAAATTTTGTACTTGAATAAATTCCTGGTCCAGGTGGTGGTTGAAATACAGTGACTGCAGAACTTGTAATGGAATTCACTGACAATTGTGTTCATGAATATTTATGTAAATATGACCTTCTGTATGTGCTGACTGGCATGATAACAACCCATAATCTAAATATGTCATGATATAGGCCTATGTGTGGTGGAAGTAGGCCTAATTGAGAACTTTATAATGCTTCATGAGTGTTTGTGTGTGTTAGTGAGCGGGTGTTGGTATGAATGGACACATGTGAATTTCGAGCTGGAGAGGTTTATGTGCAGTATCAGAATTGGGAGTTCTTCACACCACCAATTTTGCTGGATTTAGTTTATTTGGTGTCGCAATCAGGCAATCAGTGAAAATGCATCACAGGTTCTTCCTCATGTGATCTCTATCGAGCATTGTTTACAAATCAGTGATACATGTTTGTTGTTGGCTTCCTGAATCCTGGTCCTGTGTTTTTTCCCGATATTTTATGAGAGTTCATGACAAATTATCTGTGTCAGTCTGGTCACCTGTTACTTGGCATGCGGAGTTATTTAGGCTACATTACATTGTGAGATAAGGGGTCGTGCTAATTCAATTACCGGTAGTGATGTTAACCAGTACACAGACAGTGTATAGGCCCAGGAGGGTGACCTCTGACCCATTTGTCTGGGCAGTAGAGCCGACAACTATTTCTCTAGAAGACCAAGCTTGTCATGGTTCCTTCGTTCCATTCCGTCTCTGTATCACTCTCATCACACCACAGTCTTGTTGGAGTTTTGTTTGGTGGGCAGGGATGACATTTGCCCTGCCTCTGTCTGTGAAGCCTGTCCTGGTGATGTTGATTGGCTTAGCTTTATCCCATTCCTCCCCTGCCCTGGGGATTGAGCCTATCTCCTACACAAATGTACATGTAGAACAAGGCAGGGGGGGGGGGGAACACAGGGTCTTGGCTGTGTGCCTGGACACTGCTGTGTTCCTCAAGGGAACCGAATGCATTGATTGACAGAAGGATTAGGCGTAGACTATTGTTAGTTGACCTCAACATTCACTTTCTTACAAAACGTTATTTGGTATGCTTTTATTGTACACAGTATCTCAATACTTTCCATTGTTCTGATGACCCATGGCCATGGTTGACAATACCTTATCAATGGTTGACACTGATTTTGATGGGTGTCAAGTGACTGACTCCTGTCAGGATATGGCCTACTTCAATTCTGTTGTGTATGGTTTGGAATCTTGCCATAAAAAGCAAGACTGAAATAACAGAATTTTGAATGATTTGATTCAGACAAAATTTTGTCAAAATAAGCAAAAATGATAATTTTTTGATTTCACAAACTGATGGTGTCACCAACTGTTATAAAACGTTGGTAGGACATTATGATTATGATATAGATCTGTTATATATTGTATGATTTCCGATCAATAGGCCTACAGAAACAAGCTTGATGTGATACAACAGCCCCTACATGGCCCAATAACATCAAATGGAAAAGCACAATGCTTGGCATATATTTGGTGGAGTGAATGCCATGTACCATGTGTGTAGGCCCAGTTCATTCTTGCCAACAAGTGTTGCGAGGTCTCATTTCCAAGCTGTCTTTCTGGACAGAATTCAAAGTTTCGTGGTACAATGTATTTTGATAATCTTTTGAAGGATTACATACATGTAATGGTTGATCATTTTGCGTTGTAACTTTGAAGTTTGAATTCTAAATCATCAGGAGAATTCACGAGCATCCGCTCATAGTTCATAGAGGAATACCGAGGTTCTCTGGAGTTTGATGTTTGGAGTAGACTGTAGGCCAACTAGGCCTATGTCCTCTCCATCTACTTAGTGACATCAGTAGCCTATCTGCCATGTGATATCACAGCCAAGAAGTTTCCCCCATTTTTACTGACGGAAGCCAGTTTGGCGATATTTGAAATCATTTATCCAACAGGACCCTTGGATCCATCCCGTAGTGAAGTTTTGTTTTGTTGACATTTTCCCCACTAAACCACCACAACACCTGCCGCTACACTCTCATCTCGTGGATTTAACTCTCCCAGTGGACATTCTGCTCAAAGTACCATCATTCCTCTTACACCATGGTGCATATGTGGACATTTTCTGGCCTGGTGGCGCCACAATACATGACTCCCCTCTTGACCAGTGTTTTAATCTTTGGGGTGTCATATAAATACCTCAAACATAAACGTCGCCACAGCACGCCGGAAAAACGGGTAGAGAAAAATGAGGTGCTAAACACAAGGCAGTCAAATCAGACGGTAAGTATACTGGATGTGGCAGGTCGAGGGTTAAATACACCAAAATCACTCTTGTATTTGTAAGGTCACAGAAGTCTGGCATTGCCAGCACAGTGAGTAAATACCTACGTGGATTTTGATCCACCAAGGGTTTAACCCTAACCCAACCCTACTGTCTCGTGTCAGGTCCCTGTGATTGCCAGGGTCCAGCTTCTCCTGGTGGTGATGGTCAACATTGCTGACCACACAGCAGGCGCTGTTGATATCTTCGAATCAAATTCCTGATGATGCTAGACCGCAGTGGCAAAGTCAGGTCTCTGGGTCCTTACAATGATTTTCGTGTAACATGGTAGAAGTTCACAGAAAGTGAACCTTTGATAACTTGGCCGTTCAAGTTGGCAGCCTCACAAGCTGATAGATGAAGTTAGATCACTCTCGTGACCAGCCAGCCCTCGCAAAGCTTCTCCACCTGCTAAGCACCAAACCAGTCTGACGTTCGCTGTTGGGGTCAGACAGGAGTGGTGTGGCCTGGCATTAGCTTTATTGATCACCGATTATTAGCTGTCAATTCATAGCATAGCTAGAGTGCAAATCAATCAAAATAACTGATGATCAATATCATATTGACCTTCTCCCAGTTGGGCTGTCGCCAAGTTGAACCATGGTGAGGCACATTCAGGACTCAGGCGTCTCAAATCATGGGTTCAATTCCCTTTAGTGCAGGCCAGGCCGTAGCGTAGGAGTGGGGGCATATGCCTCCTCAGACGTCACAGAAAAATACAATTCCATGCAGCCAAAACGGTCGCAAAATGTCAAAGAGAGGTGTGTTGCCAACACCCCCCCCCCCCAGTTCAAAAAGCTGGGCCCTTTTGATAAGGATCTATTCTAAGTCCCCCTGGAATCGAAGTCTGGTTTTATTGTTCAGCGAGGGATTAGAATACATGTATATGGCTAGAGAGACCATGACCATTTGAACATAACCTTACAATAGGGCTATTGTTTGACGGACTTCCATTCCAGACTGGTATTCCCTGTTGTGCGAGTGGAATGCATCAGTTTTCATGAAATCTGATGTTGAAGTTGGCTGGTATCGGTGAGGATGTAAACTGCGCAGTCCACTGCGATTTGTAATTCTGTGAGCTACAACTTCTAAAGAACCATATCCCAGCCGGTGTGTGATACTCAGTCATATCTAATCTGGTACTGAATGCATGAAATATTGTGTTGACTCAGCCATCTTGTATGCCTGTTGCCTTGGAGAACATCCATACTCCTCATCAGCCATGATTGATTCGTACACACCCCTGGCCTTTTCCATGTCTCCACCACGATTGACGTATAGTCAATACTTTAAAGCTTATTGGAAAAAGAAGGCTCAAGGAGTATCCTAAACTAGAATGTGTACACAAGTGGGTCAATAGGCAAGTCTGAACTCAACCGAATGACTAACCGGCCAGCACGGCACACACCCTTGTGACGACCCCTTGGTGACAACTGTGGTAGGATGACGTAGCTTCTTGGTAGCCAAAGGATGGACGTCTACCCACAACTTCTCTGATCTTGAATGTTAGTGCAAACTCATGACGTCGCAATGAAAAACGACACACTCCGCAGCCCCCCTGATTAGTCACGAGTTCTTAGAACTCATGGTTTGTGATAGATTAGAACTTTTACTCCATCATCCATAGTCAGACTGCAATCTACCTCACTTGTCATGATACCATTACCATCATCTTCAAGTGTGAACCATGAATGACATCTAGAGCTCTCCTACATGTAGCATAACATGTCATCTCGTTACTGTTTTCTCTTTCCAGTGTGACGTGCTCTGGTTCACATCTAACATTACTTCTAAAGCCGGTGCAGGCCTTTAAGTTCCCCCAAATTAATGACGTTTAACGTCGGAGCCCAAATTAAGGGCACCCAAATTTGAGTCTTGTTTTACATTTAAATGGGAATCTCAGATGCCTGGAAATGGCATCTTTTATCCTCTATTTCCAAAAAATTTTCTAACGAGGGGGAAACTCCCCTCGCGCTCCCCCCAGATCGCACCTTCGGCACTCTGATGGGGGCCTTTGGCCCAATACCACCGTAAACAGAAATAGCCCAAATTAGGGAATATAAAGGCCTGCGGTGACAGACTGACGCGTCAGCAAGGCGTCGGGAAGCGTTCAACCAATCAAGGTGGCGGTAACACGGACCAAAACACCTACCGAAGAATCTGATTGGTGGAACCCCTGCAGGACACGCTGCGTACGCGTCAGTCTGTCACCGCCTTAACTTTCTCTTTCCAGTGTGACTAACTTTACGTCTAACTTTCTTTTTTCCAGTGTAACTTGCTCTGGTTCACATCTAACATTACATCTAACTTTCTCTTTCCAGTGTGACGTGCTCTGGTTCATCGTTCTGGTGCTAACATTTTTCATCCTGGGTTTCTTCCTATTCTTTATGCTCGTCATGAAAAATGATGTCGACAACTTCAACTGGTAAGTGACGGATGATTTCCCTCCTGTAGCCCTCATCATCTACTCTAACTCACTATACAGACAGTAGCAATTCAAATCAAGCATTCCTAGTCATTCAGATGCATGCTGTCATCATCGACTCTGGCTCACTGTGCAGACAGCATCATTTCAAATCGTGACTCCCAGTCATTCAGATGACTCAGAGACGACACTTCATGTATTAGGCTTCGTAACAAGGTCTGCCTGTATAACTTGGCACCTCCTCAATAATGGTATTGAAAACCACTGTTGATGACTTATTCATGTGGTCACATCATGCCCTGACAAGCTTTCAAATCGCTCCTATCCTTGCTCAATCCACAAGGGAGCATCATCGAAGTGCAAAGTGACCATCAGCCTTGATATATCGAGATATGTGGTCAAAGATCTTTTTTTATCCTCATTCCAACTGATCTATTGTTCTCTTGCAGGTTTATCTACCAAAAGTTACATCGCTGGGTCGACTGGCACCGGATCATTCTCAGTGCCGCTGGCACCATCTTTGCTTACTGCTGCTTTGTACTTGTAAGTAGTCTGTGATATAACACCAAAGTTAGAGTTATGAGATCCCAGAGACCTGGCTTTGCTACTGGGATCTAGCTCCTATAACATTAACATATCAAAAGTATCAAAAGCATCAGTGTCAGGTACAACCACTCAAGCACCTCCCTGCAGCTTCCTTATTATGTGGAATCACAGCAATGATGGTTGACTTCGTGTGTTTCAGGTTCTTGCCTTGTGTCACATTGGTATTGGCTACCAGTTATATATGCATCACTTCCATCGCGTACTGCTGATCATCACCAATGCCATGGCAATAACTGTCCTCAGTATCCTGTCAAATGTCGCTGGACATGAGTGGGCCCTCCAGAGATTAGCTTTAAATGTGAGTAGACACACCAAAATCGCAGTTGTAGGGGCATAGAGACCTGGCTTTGCCACTGGGATCCAGAGTGATAGGAACGTGGGAAGGATGGTTTTTGGTTGGTTCCTGTGGGTGAAAAGTGGCAGAAGTACCACTGCCCACACCCGTCAGCTGATGACAGCTGTCGGGTGTGGGCAGTGGTATAAGTATTTAGGGATTTAAAATGGCCGTTTTGCCACGCCGCAGTGCAGTGTGCCACTNACTCTCAGGACTTTTGATTTGAAGATACATGTATCAACAGCCTGTTCTGCGGTCAATAATGGGGGTGCTGACCATCACCAAGAGGAGAAGCTGGACCCTGTCCTATTTGCAAGAAATGATCACATACTGTAACTATATGTCTTCCCGGCTGATGGATGTTTTTGTTTTGCAGATGTGCGGTCCATTCCTCCATATCGCGTCTGTGATAGCTATGACACTGTTGACGTGGCTTATTGCAGCTAAACTTATACATTATGAGAATAAAGGTAGGACTGTCTTCAGTAAGAACTCATGGGCAAGAGGGTGGCGGGGGGGGGGGGTTAGAGGGAGGGAGGGGGAGAGAGGAGGGCAGAAGCAAATCAAGTCGCATTCTTCCCAATGCCAGCCTTGTTCGTGACCTCACTGAATGATGTATTCTTTTATATTTTCCAGGTCTGAAAGTATTTTGGTTCATCGTCTTCTCATCTGTGATGATATTTTTATACGTTAGTCCACTCCTGAAGCAGCCACCGTGTGTCTGTCAAACTCATGAGCTTCCTGCCAAACCTCGACTCATCGCCCACCGTGGAGGAGCTGCTGTAAGTGAACTTTGGCCAGCAAGAGGGTTTCTCTTGATCAGTTTCCATGCTGTGAACTTCATGTTCGTCTCTCTGACTCCGTGTCAATCGTTGTCCTGCTCTCCTAAAAGTGAGAAAAGGCCTGTGGATAATCCAGGTTGTGTCCCGTCATGGGCAGGCCTTCCTCTGTTGATGAGAACACAAAGGGGCTGTTCGTTTCATCAATTGAGGAATCTGAGTTGTGATCCTTGAGAAAATGGAGAAAGCTATGAAGCTGCAAATTGCAGCGATTATTATGTACAACACAATAAATAATCCCTGCAATTTGCAAGAGCGTAGCTTCTTCCGTTTTGCCAAGAATCAGAACTCAAGATTCCTGAAGTGACAAAAATAAACAGCCCCTTTACCCTGTGTAATACTTTAGTAAGGTGAGGTTTGAGCGTGATATTGTTTGTGTTTTCAGTTTAGTCCAGAGAACACAATGGCTGCCTTTAAACGAGGAATACAAGTGAAGGGCTTGTTAGCCTTGGAGTCGGATGTCAGAATCAGGTAAGCCACAATATCTAACTGATCAAATCTAACTGATTACACTTCTGGTAGCTCGACTTGAAAGTGCCAGCCTGAAGAAGACCCAGGTTGGGGTCGAAAATTTGCTAAGATTCTGGAAATTGACTTCCTGTTTGTTTCAGTTTGGATGGTGTGCCGATGGTGATACACGACGAAACCCTCCATCGTACGACAAATGTCGCTTCAGTATTCCCAGCCAATGCCACAGCCTCCGTCTCCTCATTTAACACCACCGATTTACAAAAATTGAATGCAGGGGAGTGGTTCTTCAAGGTAAGATGGAGAACTTATCAGCATGCCCTTTGGAGATGGGAGAAAAGTAGCTTGAATGAGGTGGAACATGGAAGGTATTCGGGGTCGGGGAGCAAGTTTGCCAGCTGTAGCTTGAGTTCAGTGTTGAGTCGCAATCGCTCGAAAGCATTGTTTGTTTCCGCCGCCGCCGCCTGGGATAACAGCGGGCCTTTCTCTTCACTCACTGACATCCTCTCCTTGGCCTATATCTCCTTTCAGCTGAATCCGTTCGGGACGGCGAGCTCCTTCTCAGCAGCAGAGACTGAAGAACTCCGTCAACAGAAAATACCCACCTTCAAAGAACTCCTCGAGTTCTGTAAAAACAAGAGCGTTCCGATTTTCTTTGATCTTATGTCACCAAAAGATGGCACTCAACCGTATCATGAAGTGATCACAAACATCACCATCGACGTGATACGAAAATCTGGGATACCATCAAAACAAGTGAGTGGAGAAAATGTCCTTTGAAAACCCTTCCTCCCCCTATTCACTCTCTCAAATGAGAGAAAGGATTGTTCAGAGCTCTGCTGGTTTCCAAGCAGGACATAATTGAAGCCCTCAGAAGACAGAGAATTGGTTTGCAGTGGCTGATTAAGGTCTCTGTGCCTTCAAGAAAACTCCCGTTAAATCGTGGCTTGATTTTAATGTATTGTTCCACTTCAGGTTTGGTGGAGCGTAGAGAGAAAGGACGCGTATATTCCACCCAATTTTACAATCGTTGCGAAAGCCAATCTGAGCAAAGAGTTTATTCTCAAACATGATATCACTCATGTCAACGCGAGATTTGAACATCTATCTGATGCTGATATACAGTGAGTATCAAACTTAGACCTTCTTGCCAGCCACCGCAGACTAGGCGATATCGGCTTTGGTATTGTTTGACATTGGGTGAACATCGCTGGTGAGAGGATTCCATGCATCGCTGTCCAGCACACACTTGACGTCAACAGCCGATTTGGCTCACCTGTGGTCAGATTGGCGATATTGCCTGGTGCTGTTGGCTTTACTGACCCACATCGCTATAAGCGTCTTGTCTCCTTCTCTTTCCAGGTTTTATTTAAATCGTAACATATCGGTTAATATCTACATGGTGGACTCGGAGTGGTTATACTCACTCTACTGGTGCATGGGTGTTACCTCTGTCACCTCAAACTGGGTCCAAACACTCGCCAAGATGGACTCCCCCTTGTGGCATATGGTGAGTACGTGGCCTCGCCTGTTAGTGTTTACTTGAGAAGGATAATCTGAAACTTCTATAGAGGTTCTTCACTGATGTCACAACGGTCACGTGACTGCAAAGAATCGGCCATGTTGGCCGTCAGATGGCCTGCAATGACACCAAAACTATCACGTCATGACATTTTGCCGTCACGATCTGTGTATTGACGCTGTGTTCATGCCGTGACGTCGCTTGACATTTTGATGGCCAATATGGCGACATAAATGTGACGTCATTTGAAGAACCTCTGTACAGCGTTTTCCACTGTGATTCAGTTTCAAAGTGCTTCACATCACCGCATTCTCTCAGAAACCTTTCTGGGGGAACTCAAGGAGCAGCTCATTCAGTGCATCACTTGATCCTTTCAGACCAAAGTAGTGACTCTGGTGAGAATCAAACCAGTGACCTCTTGGTCTCAAGTGTGACGCCACTGCCCTCCCGTTGATGAAGGGCATACCTCTGTTCTCTTCATGCTGACTTCTTCTCTTCCAGACACCAATGAGATATATGATAATGTGGATCTCCATCGATTGTGTTTCCGTCTTGCTAATCATCTCCATATTCCTCATCCAGAAGTAAGTTGTGTTTCCTCAATTCTTCCCATGATATACCTTCCTTGTTTGTAGATGTTAGAGTTAGTAAAGTTTGGTGTTGTTTGGCCTTGACCTCAGTGTTTGGCCTTGACCTCAGTGCATGACAGCATTGTGTAGTATCTCTTCAGATTGTAGTCGACTTTAGAATATTTCCTTCAAATTAGTTGACTTTTCTTCACCCACATCTACTCCTTAAGACTCAGTTACCCTTTATCCTATCAAAAGAAGGGCTACCAACCCTTAAGTTTTGGGAGCCGAACACAATTTTGAGGGCATTTTACAGACTTGAGGGGGGACTTCCCTCCGAGGACACAGCCTGGGTGTCCAATCAGGGCGTGGCTTCGGCCTAAACTCTGTGTATACTGTAGGCTGGGCCTACAGCTGCGTCAGGTTGTGATTTGACCCAGACTCTTAGTAGCCTGGGCCTGCAACTGAGTCGGGGCTTGGCTTGGGCCCAGACTCTACATAGTGAGTAGCCTGGGCCTACAGCTGAGTCGGGGCTTGGCTTGGGCCCAGACTCGATACGTATCACTTCGGTGTTTTTATTTTACCTGGTGAAGGGTTGCGTGCGACTCAAAAACTTTCTGGTTGCTTGTTTGCCGTTGCTCCCCCCATAACCTATCACCCCGAGGATGTTGGTTTGTTGTTTAGTTTGATTGAAACCCCATGTTTGTTATTGTTTTGTTATGTTTCAGATACGCTTGCCGTCATTGTGGGACATACCGCATGCGTGCTACTTCCCCTCTTTATCATCAACAATATCGCTACAGACATTGCAAGAAAACCTAGGCCCTGCCCACTGACCTAGGCCCCGCCCACCCCAGTATGTTTAGTTTCTATGAGTCACATCGCCAGATCAATGCTTGTCTTATAAACATCTTCATTCCTAGAGCTCATGGCCTGTGGTTGATTCTATCAACCTCCTCCTCATCCTATGAAGCAAAGCTGATTAGATCAAGCATTGGTTTTGTGTCATCATTTCACCCTTGTCCTGTGTCCTACATTCCACCATTGCCTGCATGCATGTCCTTGGCTGTTCCTGAGGACAGCTGTCCAGTACATGTACTACTGTGTGGACAGTTGTCCTCTTCTGTATCTTACAACATTTGTCGTGTGCTGTTCCTAAGGACAGCTGTCCAGTGCTGCTGTGAGGACAGTTGTCCTCGCCTGTATCTTACAACAATAATCCTGTGACGGCAAAATGAGGCGTAATGCTCACAAAAGAAGACCCAAGGTGCACCAACGGATTGTTGATTTCAGGATTGTCTGCCCATTGTGAAATCTGTACTGGTGATTGTTCTCTGGTGTCATCTTGGGTCTTCTTTCCGGCACATTCTGACTCATTTTGCCGTCACGGGTCACAATTTTCCCGTGCTGTTCCTAAGCATAATGCTGCTGTGAGGACAGTTGTCCAGTGCTGCTTGTCCTGTACTACAGTGGGGACAGCTGTCTTCCACTGTTATGCAGGGTGTTGTCCTGCTCTACCTTCAGGCTGCTGTACCGACGTGTACTGATTCCCTGCATATATTGTCTTGGTGCAGGTTATGATGTGGTCCAGGCATGTTCACAGTGGAACTTCTGTCTGTTATGCTTTGTTGATATGTTGGTTATGATAGTCAGATATAAAACCTTATCACATCAAGATAAGAAGAAACAAAAAACATGTGGTCCACTAACAAAATGTTATGTCCTACTAACTTGTGTGCTTGCCCTGTTCCACGGTGTTCATGCCTGGTATCACAATGTATCTTAACAACAGTTTGTGTCCTCCCGCTAACTTCTCTCTTTTCTGTGGTGTACGTTTAGGTCATAGTTGAGCTGCCATTGCTTTTATAAAATGCCTTATATTCATAAATATACTTAAGTCAAAGTGTGATACTTATCTTTTGGCTGAACAAAAAATAAATGTCACACTTAGACTAGTTTTATGAATACGGACCCGAAGTGTAGGTCTAAAGTGCAAGCTTAGTGTTGGGAATGGTGAACTTTTTGAACACGGTGGTGCTGTAGCTTTGGTTTGGTGTCTTCGTCTGCTTCAGTGTAACTCACAACTTGTCCTTGACCTTTGACCATTGACCTCCCTCAGCTGACCGTATCACTTCCTCCCAAGGTCATCTGACCGCTGACGAGAAAGTCTGCCCTGACAACAGTTTACATTTTGACAGCTGCTACTATTTCTATTTATAAAAGTGACTTTCTGAAAGAATTATTCCAAAATTGGCCACAAAAACTATAAATTTTGACAGGAAAGTCGACGTGGATCCAACTCGGCTGATTCTGAGCCTGGTTTTACTTTTTCTTACCGCAGGAGCAAAGCGTTGAGACTCCAGGATGACGCCGCCCCCTGGTACGAGGAGGAGGAAATATTTGACATATGGAGTCTGTTTTACAAAGTGCTCAAGTTCGGTGTCATCGTAGTGAGGACTCTTGTCATTATCTTGTATCAGTTAGTGATTGGGTCATTCACGTTGATCAGGCGGAAAGTGGCGTGATGATCGCCTCTGTGGCGTGATCCTATCCAGTTACGTGAACAGGGCTCTGCTCTCCTAACGGAACCAATCACAAGTCAGTCCTTATAAATCACTGATTCGTGGTCTCTGATTGGATGGTGTTGACCAATTACAGCCAGTGTGTCAGGGCTCTTGGTCATCTTACACTGGAGTGTTTGTTATGAACTGGACAGAAAGAAGACAAGAACTCTGAAAGTTTTGTGCGTCTGTAGATCATTCTAATCATTCATTCGGTGGGAAAATTTCTTGTGTTGATATCATGGGACAGTGGTCTGACTCAAGACGTGATGAGGGAAGTTCTCTTCTCTCCCTCAAAGCTTCTCAGGACTTTATATTAATATAATCTGCATAATAATTGATCATGAATGAATGGTTTCTATTTCTGTCATGAGGCCTCACAATGGAGGTTGATAAGAGTTCACCATTCCCAGTAATTGTTATTCATTCCAATATGTCTGCCTGTAATGATTGTTTGTTTTATAATAAAATAGATTTTAGAGGTAACTCTGTTTTTTTCTGCTACATGTTAACAGATAAAATATGCTCACCTTCTTTTACCTTTGTCTGATAACGAATGAGTAAAACTCTGAAATACTTGTCATTCTCAACATGTTTTATGTTTATGCCATGTCTGAATTGTTTGACACTAATCAGTCATTAACAGCATCCCGTCACCCCTGGCAATCACATCATGGAATCTTCCTGGCCATCGTCTGTGGATGAGGTCAAAGGTCAACCAAGTGGCTGGTTGACCTTGAACTCTGCGTGACCATGAACCTAAGTTGACCATGAACATGAAGAACCTTGGTTGAAATTCAACTCGATGAATCAGAGATTATTTTGCAAAGGAATCTGAAATCCCCAATCAAAATTTGAATCCTAAATGTTCTCAACATTAAGTCCTTGACTCCACAGATTGTTGTAATATTGTTTTTGATCGGCAATATTGATGCTAAATAACTTTTCTCTTCTCTGAAGGTACAAGAAGCCGGGTCAGAGACATTATACTCCACCGATGATGTCTATTCACTACAGGAAACCAAGAAATGGTCAGATGAAGGAGAAACTCATCCATATTCGGGACAGTAATGAGACGTTGAACGCCGAAGCTGGGGTGGTTCATGGGATAGGTCTTCAGGCAAAGGAGGATGAAAAAACAGGCGACGGAAGTCAGATGAAGACACTGGATGTGATAGCTCTATCGGAACAAACGGACTGCAAGGTCGTGTCACCTGTAGAGGTCAACTTGGAGGTCACGGGGTCAGATGGGGTGACCAAGGAGGTCACTTGATCTGCCCTGTCTGCCGGGATTTGTGATTTTATGGACAGGGTGGAGAAAGTGTGTGTAGAGGATGTGATGTAAAACAAACGTCCTCAAGAACACGTGTAGTTGTTGCCTTCCGGTATCTGAATGAGAGAATCTCCCGTGATGTGTTCACTGCTGATGTGCTAAAAGAAAACACAGAAAAAACTTCCTGAAAAATTGTCTGAGTCCCTGCTTTGTGAAGAGATAACCTTGCTTTGTCGTATTCCTGTGAAACGTCACCAGGAAACTTGGGTTTCTGTGTGATGTCAGATAAAACATAGTTTACATACAATACATTATTGTCCAGTTTACATACAATACATTATTGTCCAGATTTACAATCAATGTCAATGATAATCTAATGATAGCTGCTGGTCGACCTGTATGCTTCCTCAATGTTCTTAGTTTTTAAAAGGAATTGAACCAATATTTAGTATTTTCCAAGTACCGGGTATGGCCTGAGAGATGCTGATTTTAACTGCCATAGACTGCTGCCAAATCTTTAGGTTTATTGCTGTTGTGTCACTGAAAGGGATGTTCTTCATGTCCCACATGTATCAGCTGCTGAATAAGATGTGGCTAACACATATGATGTATGTTGTAAGAATTCTGTACCGCTGGCTGGTTCAAAGTGTAAAACTCATCTGCCCCCATGTGCCAACATTGGGCTAATCTATTTTGAATCACCTGGCCCTGGCTGTTGTCATGATGAATACAAGGACTTTGGCTGATGGATGTACTGTAGGATGATTTTGATTTGGAAATAGGTCGTTGACGTTTTAGGCAGTGACTCTTGTGTTGATCGATGGCGTTAGATGTCGGAGCACTAAATGAATATGATGTGTATGAAGTGCTAGGTGCTGATCCTGGTTTCATCAAGGACCAGGTTTACATACAGGGTGAATATTGTGATAAGTGATCATGCTAAAGTGCAGGCTGTTTAGAAAAGGATGTTTTCAGTAATGTCAATATTTAGTCTTTTATACCAGTAACTATATAGGAATATTGTAAAAATCCAAAACAAAATTCTCTCCAAATTTGTGAAAAAATGGTCTGTTATGTCTTTAAAATGTTCACATGTCTGAAATGGTCTGTAGGACTTCTTAATGCCTGTTTTATGCGTTTGAAAATATTGTTCATGACAGGCACATCTGTCATCGAGTACCTTTTGGGTTGACCTGTGTGTCTGGTTGAGTGGGACAGCGGATTAAATGTGTTGATGTAATACTGATAACTGAATGTACACTAGGCCTACTGGTGCCTGAATGATCCTACTATGATTTGAAGTGAATCAAACTTTACTTCCATTAGGTGTTGCTGATGATTCTTTATGTTGTTCGTGTCAGTGTATTAAACATGAATTTCCAGTGGCTGTCGTTGTAATTAGATATCCTGTTTTAACAGTCCATATATAGGCCTAAAGAGAGATTGCGGTCATAATCTGCACTTCTCATTGCTGTATTCGGTTGTACCGGTACCGTACTCTTTGTGTTTGAATTGCTCCACTGCTCGATTTTGGTGGAAAACAGGGGCCACATTTATGAAGCCTTTGCAACTTTGCATGCAGGCAAATACTATTGTAAGGCAGTCAGTGAACAATAGGGCATGTGCAGCCAAACAACAGACTTGTGTGGACACAAAGTTGCGAACGCTTCGTGAATATGGCCCCAATTCTACAAAAGATGATATCAGACTGCACTTGGGTACCGGTAGCCTACCGGTACTTAACTTGTAGGATCAGGTGACACTACCTCTGGGTGACTGAATATTAACTTTCCCTCATTTAGATTATTGTTCTGTGCGAACATGTATTTTGGTTGTTGGGACTTTGTGCAAGAGAAACCAGATGACTTATTGTGATATCGTGAGATTATTTAGAAATTATAAATTAATTTCTGTTCGAAAGGAAATAATTTCTGGAACAATAATTTGGTCAGGAATGAATGACAGTTGTTAATTGGTTGAATGAAGGGGTTGTGATGTCAAAGCTTGTCCACAGGCACGCTCAAGTATATCTGCAATATGTGTACGCTCTTTCCACTGCACTTTGCCAAGTTATTTTCAAATCATTACAGTAATAAAACTTTATTTTCATGCTAATTTCGGCATTTAAAAATGTTGTTCGTGTAGATTTTATTTCCCTGATTTAAATTGAAGCATACACACCGAAATCGTGAGGCACAAAATAGCCCCNCCCCCCCCCCCGCCAATCTGAAGAGGTCGCCACCATCGTTCCTTGGCTGAGACCTTTGAAAAGGGCTGGAACCCAGCACAAGATTCTTGTGCTCATCGATTTTACCAATTAATTATCTGACAAAGTAATCATACCAAAAATTTGAATTAGGCCTAGTTCCAGTAGGCCTAGGCCTATTTGTAAAAATACTACTATTTTAACGTTCCGTTGGGTAATGTTTATTAAGTAGGCCTACCGGTAGGCCTAGGAACTCTCGAATCCCTATCCACCTTGACAATGCATTTGCAATTGTGGAAAAGAGTGCCCCCTGTGTAGGCAATACCCCATCCCAGAAAAAAGGGCTTGAATTACAGGATGATGTTTGGGCCCGGTAAAGCTGGAACACTCCATTCGTTTGGTGCGGAAACGACAATAACAACGGTGATAGGCAAAAACTGGACAGTGAGACGTGGTCTATTTTTAGATTAGGCGCCACGGCATGAATGGCGGTGTCCGGACATTCTGGAGAAAAGTCATGCAAAAATCGATTTTATTATGAAGATAGAACGGTAAATTGCTTTGAATACTGAACAAAGTTGCAGCAAGCAACCGGCGATGTCGATCAGGCCGATGTGCATCCATTATCACATGCACATAGGCCTAGGTAGCATGATCAGATGATGAGGACTAGCATGACCAGGAGGCCTTCCCTTGCATGCTTGGCTTCACTGACACACTGCGCACTACGGTAGGCCTACTGCACTGCATGTACAGTGCATGTACATCATGCCAATACTTGCGAAATTAGCGGCCGCCATTTTTTGTTGAAATTTAGCCGAATTTTCAGCGGAATTTTCGAACGATGACGTTTCTTTTTTTGACAGTGGCCAGTGCAAAATATGAATATCCCATTCGCCATTCATTCATGGCATTCCATTGCATGTCATTAATTATTGAAAAACCCCAGATTAGGCCTACCGGTACTCCGTAGGCTAGGCCTGCCCTAGCCTACAAAAGCAATGACAGTGTTGATGTTCATCTTCAAAAAAAGATGGCGGCCGCTATAGGCCTAGGCCCACTTTTCTCTGTCAAAAAGTGTGGTTTCTTGTCTAGGCCTACACTACACATGCCTTTTCCAGCATGTCCAGGGTGACTCAGATATGTTGTATTTTTTTGAATAAAAACCTTTTTCGAGTTAGGCCTAATACTAAGGATTTGTCTAGATTGTATGGTAAATGGTGCAATGCTTCCAAGCTCTCTTTCGATGATCACAGTCCATTTCAGTATTTAAAAAAAAACAAACAAACCCTCCCTCCTCACTTTTTACAAGTTTGACTGATGCTAAACTAAAGATTTTTTTTATGTGGCCTTACTTGCGACAAGTGCCTGCTTTTGCTGGAGTGGCAGGCTCACATTTTTGCTGCATTTGGTTCGAGGCTGCCAACCATTTTTCTCACAAAGTTCTCCACTTTCTTTCCAGACTAAAGCACTGATGAGGAAGGATAGAAGACTGACTCCTTCAGGAAGGCAACAAGGAGAGCTCAATGAACTTGTGATCTGTGGATGAGGATGTCTTCCAAATGTTCCCAAAATTCCATCATCACTTGCATTGCAACATGTGGAGTGAGGGATGCTTATTCCCATGAATAACAAGATGAGTAACCTTTCCTTCTACAAAGAAATTACATGTACACTCATACCAAAAAATAAATTGACAGCGGTTTTTCTTGAATACCTCGAAACCAATGCAATGTAGGAGGCTGGGCCTATTTGTGATAGCAAATTTTACCCCTTATTATGCTGCCTAATCTCTGGCATTTACCCACAAGATGATCACACGCATCTACCTTTCTGGCGTCTCAGTGTGGGAGGACAAAAGAAAGTGTTGGACAAATTCTAGACAAGCCTACCTGATCGTTTAACATGTCCTTTGTCCTGTTGGACTTAGACGCAGGACAGTTAGACACATTCTAGACAAGCCTGCCTGATTGTTCAACATGTCCTTTGTCCTATTGGACTTAGACGCAGGACAGTTGGACGTGTGTTATTATCCTGCGGGTAAACGCCTTTGGTGAAGCACCATACAGACATCAGACAATACTTTTCTAGGCCTTTAACCTGTATAACGCAGAACTTGCACGCTGATTAGGCTAAACATCCTTTATAAATACGCTCCATTTTGTTAGATTAGAAAGTTTGATTTTGAGTACAAGTGATGTGCAGGTTTCGAGAATGCCAAAAGTGTACCAAAGTTAGTGAGGAGACTTGGCAGCTGCCCAACACCACGTGTAAGTCCGATCTACAGTGCATCTGGCCGCAGGCAGTCGGGGCTCGTCCTTGTGCCAGTATAAAAACCCCCATAAAGGGCCAAGAACTTCAGGGGAAGGTTTTGGGGATGGATTGGAGACTTTGATTTGATGGAGAAAATTTCTGTTTTATTTTGAAGTTTGAATGTATTTAATGAAATAACATGGATTACGTTAGTCAGAAGTCGGGATTTCGGGCTCTGCCACGGTGAGAAGTCCACAACAGCAATATCTCCTTGATTTTTAGGTGGCAACACATTACCGTGTTTTAGCAAGCATTCCATGGCAAAAATGTTGCTGTTGGTGGCAACCAAATCATTACCTCAAGTTACTCATGTATTTACATGTAACTGTTTACTGTAGCCCTACTGAAGTTCTAAGATCACTGAATCAAACCAGATGGGAGCATAGTCACTGAATTGGAATCAATTAGCATGCAGTTTGCTTTTTAAATGCAAGAATCATCAATTAGAATAGAATGACGAAAAAAATGCAACTTTACACTTTTGCATTAAATTTTATCCAATATGGAGCACGACAAATGACACACTAACGATAATAGAAAATACGTCATCCCCAGAATAAATCTTGCAAATTTTCGACCCCAACCAGGGTCTTCCTCAGGCACTTTCTAGTAGAGATCCCAGAAGTGGAAAGATCAGATGTGATCCGCTTCTGGGATATCTACTAGAAAGTGCCAGAGGAAGGCACTTTCTAGTTTAGAGTCCAGAAGTGGAAAGATCAGATGTGATTCACTTCTGGGTTATCTGCTAGAAAGTGCTCGAGGAAGGCACTTTCAAGTTGAGATCCCAGAAGTGGAAAGATCAGATGTGATCCGCTTCTGGGATATCTACTAGAAAGTGCCCGAGGAAGGCACTTTCTAGTAGAGATCCCAGAAGCGGAAAGATCAGATGTGATTCACTTCTGGGACCTCTACTAGAAAGTACCCGAGGAAGACCCTGGTTGGGGTTGAAAGTTTGCAGGATCCCATTCCCAGGCCAGATATTTAATACAAAAACTTTTTCACCTTCCATAAGTTTTTGGGCCTTTCGCTTCATAACAGTAATGTACGGTACCTGTATCATATTCATCACTCACTACATACTTTGTGTTTCTTTGTTCCGCCTAATCGTCATCATGTAGCGAGTGGGTAGCCATAATGCACTTTTTGCGCGGCACCCACTCTGTAATCATGTTAATAAATAAATAAAATAAAATAAAATAACTTATTTACGACAAAGTGAACCCAGGCTAGTAAAAGACTCAAGTAGATTAGGGGAGGTATGGGTTTATCAGACCTCAGCATCTGGTGTTGAGACCTGAGGGGGTGATGGTTCTGAGGGTCCACATCCAACGCAACTCTGTTCTGAGGAGGGTCGTCTCATCCGGGCATGCCTCCAGAATGGTAAACATTAGGTCCTTGACAGAATGTCCAGGCGTCCAATTGTATCAGACATGTCAGAACTACTACGCGATCAGGAGGGGTGTTTGCAGCCCCTGCTCTATAGTGCGGGAAATGCCGCCAATTGTCACTGTGTAATTCAGGCCCTAAGTTTGCTGATCTTGAATCGCAGTTTGCTGATCTTGAATCGCAGTTTGCTGATCTTGAATCGCAGTTTGCTGATCTTGAATCGCAGTTTGCCGATCTGGAATCGCAGTATGGCACTTTGCCGCCAGGAAGCCATCTCGAAAAAAGGACTTTGACCCATATCTCATAAAGGAATAAGTTGGATGTTATAACCTTGCCAAAACATGTATCTAGGTGCCTTCTAAACGTATGGCAAATTTTGGTTGGAATGGACGTCAAATATGGCCGCCAGTCAGCCATCTTGAAAAATTAACTTCGGCCCATCTCTCGTAAGTAGAAGTAAATTGGATGCTATAACCTTGCCAAAACATGTATCTAGGTACCTTCTAAACGTATGGCAAATTTTGGTTAGAATGGACGTCAAATATGGCCGCCAGTCAGCCATTTTGAAAAATTTACTTTAGCCCATGTATCTAATCAATAGCAAAGGTTGTATGTTACCTAAATATCTATGTAAGTATCCTCTACATTTATGCTAAGGTTTCAGTTCCAACAAACTTCAAATATGGCCGCCAGGTGGCCATCTTGAAAAATAGAATTTTTGACATCTGCGGCAAACACATGACACGGGAAAGCAGTTGGCTCACAAATACCACTAACTCCTTGTGACAGTCATCGACTGAGTTTATGTCCTTGATAAATTATTGCTGATCAGATACATGTAATATTATGTCCAAACGGGTGAGCACATGGTCCATGGACCATTTCATTTATCAGATATTAACAGCGTCTGTACTTCTGGACTGAATTTCAGCATTACTTTTTGTCCATGCTGGCCTGTAGGGGTGCTTTCTGAAAATCTTGAAAAACAGTATTTTGACCTCAGTGACCTTGATGGAGAAGTGATTTTTCCTTGAACCACAACTTTGAGGTTAGACCTTGTATTCGCCAATCGTACTCCTTCTGCCACTGACTTGGTTGATGTGATGAGGGTAGGCTGAAAAGGCAACTAAGAATGATTTTTGGATGGGAGCAGTAATTTTTTCCCCTTGGACATGATAATGCATCTGGTGAATCAATTTTCGAATCAATCCCAAGATCAAACCGACTAGAGAAAAATGAAGGCTGTCCTTATTCTCCATCAGGGTAGGCTTATCAATGTAGGCTTAGTCTGGCCCTTACACTTCACCACACCAGATCACAGAACTCTAGGCCTACCCTTCAGTTTCTAAACTCATGTCTTCACACTCAAATAGTGAGTTCTTTATCTTTGCATAGGCATCATGATCAAGTTCTGATCCCTGGGATCTCAGTCTTGAAATGGCAGCTTTTCTGGATTTGAGTGTTCAAATCCCAATGGAATTCCGGAACAAACCCAACTTCAACAATCCTTTTACTGTGTCCTTGCACAGATCAAATTGCTCAATGTGAGCTCTTTATAATATCCTCATAGTTTGTTGAACCCAAAGAAATACCCTTTGCCAAACAAAGGCGATGCGTGGACCTTGCGTCAGCCAGCCTGGATACTGTCTCTGGCTTGTTGGCATTGAGTTATCCTGGTTACTTCCTTTTGGTATTGAGGTGTTCTTTTTGCTTGGTTACCAGATCATTGACCTTCGACCCTCCTTGGATGTGTGCCAACTCGACTATGACTGACCATCATCATCTTCATCACCACCACCATAATCACCATCATCTTCACTATCATTTACCAGCAGCTGAAACATCATCACGATCATTACAAATCTGACATTTTATGACGACTTTTCCTTCCGACTGACTTCTACTGCTTCTGACTGATGTTCCAAATCCACGTCAAGTAGAGCCACTGCTGCCTTCTGTTGTTCTGATCCAAGGTTTCTTGCCAACTCATCTCATTCTGATCCAAGGTTTCTTGCCAACTCCTCTCATTCTGATCTGAAGGTTTCTTGCCAACTCCACTGGCCTTCATCTCTACCATCCACATGTAGTAGTGCAACCAGATACTTTGCGATGACACCAGATGATAGTATCCCTGCTGGCCAGAAACTTAGGCCAACATTTTGTTGTTGCCATCTTGATATTTTCAATGACCCTTGAAGTACTTTCTGTAGCCCTAGCTTGCCCTTTGCATCTCAAAAAGTTTATCCCAACAAGAACAGTCAAGTCCTACCTGAACATGTGCACACACTTCTATCATGAATGTTACATGGAACAGTTAGTCGGTTTGCTTTTGGAAAATAGTTTTTTGGTCATTTCTGTAACAATTTTATCAATCATATGCAGTTGATAAGGAGATCCTCATTGTACAACCTTGGAGGAATTATACTTTCAATTCCTCCAAGGGTACAACTCATTATACAACTCAGGAATCGCAGTTTGCCGATCTGGAATCGCAATTTGCCGATTTTGAATCGCAATTTGCTGATCGTGAATCACACTTTCAGGGTTTGAATTTACCATATCTGTCTGTGGCAGTTTTTTTTCAAAATGCCTGGCTTTGTTTTGACTGAGTTCTCCTATTTCAGATGACCTTGAGTCATGCTAGCGACACAACAGTGACGGTGCCTGCACAGCAGAGATATCTTCAAAATGGTCCCTTTCTTGGCCCTAAAGAAACTGTGAATTTCTTGGATGTGGTAGACTGACATGTCGGATGAGGTACGGCAGACAGTGCTGATTAAATCATGGTAAGTATAGTGCTGTTGTCAAGCAATACTGTCAACCTGCACAGATGTATACCTGGTACATTTCAGCTATTGAGCTGTAAGGCCGTAATAAATCTTTTCCTCAGTTGCAACATGTATGCACTTACTTTTGCTAGAGACGGTCACAAATGATATCACTAGCTCCCTTCTTATAAACTTTGCCATTTTTCAGATGAAAACGAGGATGACAGAATGATGCAGTGAATCCGTGTCTTACCTTACCAAATTTTGGTCGAAATGGACTTCAAACTATGGCAGTTGATCATCTCAAAAACTGGATTTCAGTTCGTATGTCGTGAACGATCGATAGCAACTGGACTTGAACTCCAACTATGACTATCTTTAAACCTTAGGGCTAGTAATATATATTTGGAACAGGGTTACTGGTGTCATATTCTGTTGCAGTTGTGTCAAGCCAGGGGATGGCACCTTAATACATGTAAATAGTATGAATGTGGCTTTGTTTTGTTGCAGTGTGTAAGGGGATGGTGCCTTAATTAAGCTGAAAAGGTGAATGTCGTCTAGTCCTGATCCTACACACTGATTCCTAATCCTAAACCTAGTCCTGAACCTAACCGTCAACGCTAACCATCCTGCATGTAACTCTGTAACCTGGGTACACTGGTTTGGACGACATTAACACTTTGTGCCTTAATTAATTGGCTAATGATGAGATTTGGTGTGGTTGTGAAAGAAATGGGTGTAACTGTCTGAATTGCTATTTGGTATTAGACAGCATGGTTGGGCCAGGCAGAGAATTCATTTCCCTACTGGTAGTGAATGTTCCAAATGGTCATTTGACTTCTGTGTATCATGAATAAAATTGTCTTCCTTGTTGCAGATCTGAGACATGGTCTGCAGTCACTTGGCTCTTTTCTTTATTTTGTCAATTTCATAGCAGCATCTTGAGTCCTTACCGGTATTTAAACAAACCCCTAGTAACTTGACAAGAACATAAATCTTGTTTAGCTGAAAGTGCAATGAATAGGGCACTTGCAAACAAACAAAGATTATGCACTTTGTAAAGTTACAAATGCTTGTTTAATGAGGTCCCAGGTCTATATTCATAAAACTACTTTGGTCTAAGTGTGAGACTTTTGTTCAACACAAACAGATACCATAAGTATCATACTTAGTTTGCTGCACATTCCTGACACTTCCCATCAGAGAAATACCGTTACGTGACTAAGAAGGGAAGCACGCATTTTAGACCCACAATGTGCGAACTTCAAATTTTACTTTAGTTGGCCTAGAAAGGGCAAAGGTGTTCACCATAAGTGTCTAGTAGACACGAACACCCACACTTCAGTTAAACTTCTTGTGATGGTAGGCCTACAGGGAGAGATAATCCCACAAGTAGTTTTATTCAGGGCCAGACCCAAAAGTATGCCTGTTTGTCGTAACGACAGACCCTACGTATGGTACAGACCCAAATGTTTTTATAGGGGTAAAAGCCAATATGTTTTTTTAATGCCCCAAAGGACCCGATTTGCCGATCTCAAACTTTACTCCAAAACAATGTCAATGCGTCGTACACCTTAATTGTAAGACATTGTTTTTAAATATTGATATATTTTTATTTTATTTTGTGGAAATTGAAATTTTTTCCATCTCCAACTGTGCCTACCTACCTACCTACCCAAGCTGTTGGAGCAGGGTAGAATTACAGCAAACAGACATATTTTGGGGTCTGGCGCAATGTGTGCTCATGATTTGGCAACTGAGCAAGGAAGATGCAAGGGTCTGGGAAACATCAAATAGGATCTATTTGGTGCCATTTAGTTTTGTACTCTTATCTTTTATACATTTCTGGAGCTTTACCTCTGTTTACAACACCAATCAAAATCATTACAATATCTACCACTTGCTCCAAGAGGGCCTTTTGATTCAATAAACAATTCTATTCTATGCAAAAGTCCGATGTGAATTTTTAGCTTTGAGTCAGCCTGCTTCAAGACTGACACTGGTGCAGACGTCTCGGTGATGTTGGAGGAAACCTAGGCCTAGCCTACACTGAAACCTTGTCCAGTTTTGAAACGAATGTTCTGGCTCTGTTTCAGTTTTACGTTCCATAATTTGGAACCATCCTTGGCAACAAGTTCTCCAAGGTTGGTTGAGTTTTAAAGGGCTTTTGCTGCAAAGTATAACAAAACTGTCTTCACGGCCATATTGTGAGAATTCCGGCAACAACGGAAGATGGGAATTCAGGCAGGAGCAGAAATGGTCTCAAATGTTTACTATTAACGACGTTTCAAAATGGCGGCTGATTCAAAGCATCTTCTTCTTCTTCTTCCGAATGAGTGCCAAATTCAACAATTTGAATAATAAGCACTTGTGGTGGTGCGCAGCGTCAACGATAAAAGCTTGGTCGTAGATAAAAAACAATGAATAATTTAAAAGCTTAGGCACTTAGAAGAAGGTCCTTAAAATGATCTAATCTCTCCGCCTTCACGATCTCCTCTGGGAGGTTATTCCATGCCTTAATAGTTCTTGGAAAGAAGGAATATTGAAGCGTATCAGTCCTACAAGAGGGTAACTGATACCCACATGAGTTTACGTGACGTGATTTTCGCAGAATGGGCGTCAGACGGTCAGAGTGGTCAATCAGCGAATTCCCCTTGCTAATTTTGTACAACATTGCCAGCCTGGCATTTTCACGTCTCTTGGCAAGAGTGGGCCAACCCAGCGTGGCCAAAAGCTCAGAAACACTCGCCCTCCGTTGGAACTTGTTGCAGACAAATCAAACAAATTTGAATTTTCCGATTTCCGATTTCCGATTTTCCATTTTCCGATTTCGCCTAAAAAAAGGTCAATAAAATATATTATTTTCTGTTTTAATGAAGCTTTTGTACGTTAATCCTACTCATAGTGGTCTAACTCTTACCTACCGCCTACCGGTAGCATTCCTGGTTGTCCAGGCTTCGTCCAGGCGTAGCCTAAGCCTAGATAGTTCTTGATGCTGATTGCATCCCCAGTCCCATATGAAATGATATGATATTGCTAGCGAGTGCGAATCTTTGATCTGGCTGCAGAGATCACCACAACGACTACCGGTACAGGCCTAGGCCTTTTTACTACGGTATATACAACAAGTCAAGTAATAAATAACTTTATTCCGCGGAATAAACTTTTCTCCGCGCGGAGAAAACTTCTCCGCGGAAATAACCTTTTCTAGGTTCGGAAATTGTCTCTAGAGGCGCCACTAGCGCCATAGTAAGAATTTTTGTGTACATGCATGAAGTACACATCCCAAACACGTATAGCAATACGTAAGTGCTCTTTACGCATGCGCAGTACACACTTTCGCTTGCATACTTCTTGTTTTGAAAAATAGTTGGATAATTCTAGTTTGGTTCCCGAACTCACCGCTAGGCGCAGAAGAGTTCGGTATCGGCCTCGTTTGACCTTGACCTCACACACAGAATTCTGTGTGTCTGACGTCACAGAGGATAGACTGATTCCTTGTTCCAACATACCGTGAGCTATGTTGGGATCGCGAACCAGTCTATCCTCTGTGACGTCAGACACACAGAATTCTGTGTGTGAGGTCAAGGTCAAACGAGGCCGATACCGAAC